>JARFTM010000036.1:0-228753 GCA_030278935.1 Trichoderma polysporum | reverse complement strand
CCCCCCCCCCCCCCCCCCCCCCCCCCCCCCCCCCCCCCCCCCCCCCCCACGTCTTATGCGGTCATAAAACTCACCATTCAGGTCTGGTAAGACTACGGTAAACTCCCGGTCATAACGCTCTTGCTCCAAGTCTTCGAGGCTGGGCCAGAGCTCTCTGCTCTGAGATTCACCCACCACGTATTCCTCAGCCGGCAAATCAAAGCCGTCTACATTATACCCCAGTTCCGTCCATGAATCAAACATCCGCTCAATTTCGTGTTGTCGGAGGGGAAGCGGCGGCCGTCCAGCGAGACCGCGCTCGTCATCTCGAGGTATCATGATCATGATATTCTTGCCCTTCCATGGTACCTTTTTCTTAATTCGAGGGGTGAGAAGCGGTTCCCTGGGCAAGGGCTTGTCTGAGACTTTGATGGGCGGAATGACAGACATCGCCCTGTTGCCATTTGTTTGTTCAGCTGCTAGCGGTGACGTCCCAGGCGCCGCCATGCTGTTGTGGTCATCTGGGAGAGACAGGCCCACGACTGAGCCCGTCTCGGTGGCAGCTGAGCTTGCCATATCGTCGTCCATTTCCGATTGAATATGGTCACCGGCCTTTAGGGTCTCGACGCTGGAAATAGCGCGAGGATATCGAGAGGTGGATCGAGATTTTGCCCTATATCTACCAGAAGGGGTGGGCGTTCGAGGTTCTCGACCGTGATACCAGTCAGCTTCCGAGCCGCTCAGTGAAGAGTGCTCGCTGCTGTCTCCGTCGCTGAACCAAAGTCGAGCTTCCGTGTTCTGGTCGCCGGCGGTGTGAGTGCGGATCCAGCCCTCGGTAAGTCCCCTGTTCCGACGCCTGGCCCTGTGCACAAGCACGGCAGCGGCAGCACTCGTGGGTAATAGCGACTGCGCCGGGGTTTGGGGCCGTCCACTCAAGAGAACAGGCGGCGGGCGGAGGAAAGGAGTATTGATGTCCAAGGAGTGGATGGGGAAGCTTTCAGACCCCCCGCTCTCAGACCCCTCGCTGTCGTAGCTCTGGCGACGGAGGTTGAGATCACTACGGAGATAGGGAGAGCCCCAGCTAGCAGTGCCAAACTGTTCGTCGTCAGAGGCGAGGTTGTCGTCACTGTCGTCCTGCTCGTCGTCGTCGATCTGGAAGTCGTGGAGATCAAACGCAGGTGCCCTCAAGATTGCCGAAGCCCGTTCGGATAGCTTGGGGGCGGGAAGCAGAGGTAGGACCGGAGACGATCCGATGTCGTCGTCTTCGTCGTCGGCCGTGGAGGCAGTAGACAAGGCGGGAGACGTCGGGGTTCTGGATCCCGAGCTTGAGTCTCCGAGGCCGTCCTGCGCAGGTGCAGCAGGAGGAAGAGGAATAATCGACGTGGTTGGAGACGACGTTGTAGCGAAGTTCTATATGGCGGGAAAAAAGAAAAAAAAGAAAAAAAGAATTAGCTACTCGGCATTTTTAAGGCACATGGCGGTGTTGCTGCATAGGAAGCGGGCCCCCATGCCAAGGTGTCGGATTGGAGATGTTGCTCACCAGGTGAGATCAGCGCAGACGAAAAACGTGTTCGCCTGCAGCTGATTCTCAACATCCGCCTACTCAAGGTCCCTCTATTCTTACTCGTCCGTCCCGACCGTCCGACCGTCAACTGCCAGGGACACACACACAAAAACAACAGCCGTTGGCCGTCGGGGGGTGTGAAAATACGCGACGCGTTGACGAGGCCACCAAGGACGGATTAAAACTAAATAAGAAAAAAAGGGGGGGCGGTGGGAAACTGGGGACAGAAAAAGGCGCGGGTGTGTGAGTGCGAGAGTGTGTGTGCTGTATCTTTTGCTGGATCGGATCTGGAGTCAAACTCGGGCCAAGGACAGCGGCAGCTTGACTTGCACACAAGGAGCGCCGGGACGAAGAGAGGTTCGATGAGTGGCCGGACACATTGGAGAGCCGGGCTGGGCGGGTCTGGGGTTGAGAGAGACGAGGCTCGAGGCGTCGGTCTGGAGTCGAAAGATTGGACAGCAAAGAGGACAGACACGGGACTGGAGAGAGAGGAGGAGGAGGAGGGGAGTGAGCAGATGGATGGACCTGATGGAGAGCTGCAGCTCCAGCAAGGTGCGGTCTGGAGTGTCGTGGCCCAGTTGCCAGCAAACAACTCCAGCGCCCTGCGTTTGCATTGGGCCTCTAGCCAATACCAGTGTTCTCGCTTGGTTCCTCCGGGCATGCCTAATCCGACTAGATAGTGCCCGTATAGTGCTGGAAATAGTAGGTAGATGCCCCATTCCGTTTGATGCTACTCCATACAAGTTACGAGTATAGCCTACCTTAGGTAGGTGGTGTTATATTATTACGGGGTATTAGAGCAGTAGTGGTAGCGGTGGCAGCAGTGCTGCTACGGAGTATACTAGCACAGGCCTAAAACCCAGCAAGCATATAGCCTGTACGTACGAAGTACAACATGGTCGGAGTTGCACCTATTGTTTTGCACACCGGTGCTAGAAATTTAATGAGAGATCCGCTGGTTGGACCCTGTGGCGTGTTGAAGCAACCCAATGCCGTGGCGGCGAATGTGGCAGCGACAGGGGGGGTCTAGAAGGCTGCCTCAGAGCCAGTACGAGGCTCGGAGTACAGGTACTTGCTTGACTTTGGAGAGTGACGGTGAAGTGGACAAGTATAATAGTACCTGTGGTAACTAGGTAGGTAGGAGTATAGCAGACACTGCCGGCAAAAACTCGAGTTGAGCGTTTTCACTTCTTTTTATTCAGATGCCAGCGGATGCAACGCCACTCATGCAGCAGGGCGGGTGCATGCAGTGTCATCTGCCAACCTACAGTATGTGAGTTGGTGATGGCTTGGAAAGAAGAAGAATAGAAGAAAAGACACAGCAAAAAAAAAAAAAAAAAGCTCAGATGCTGGGGTGGCTGACCAGCAGTCCGTCTCCATGAAATATTACCGATATAGTGTGGATGTACCTTTACTTGATGCTAATGTACCAAAACGTGGAGAGACATGTCGAAACACTCGGGTAGACTGAGCTTACTACTCCGGAGAGCTATTGGAATTAGCATTAACCCCATACAGAGGAAACTGCTAAAAACGAACAAAGACTCGCCCGCTACTCACGGTCAACACGAATCATAGATTGCTGCAACTATACTTTCAGCTTTGGTACCTATATATCACGCTAAAAGCTTTTAGCACAACGCGTGCTGGGCAGTGCCTCTGCACAATCACCCCAATCAACATTGGTTGTCAATTTCAGAACCACAAGCCCTATTTTGGGCTGTGGCAGAAGTTCGGGCGCTAGCACAAGTTGTAAAGGTACTCCGATAGCATGTACTCAACGGCGGCCATTTTAGAGGTCATCCACCCCCAAAAGAAGCCACTAAAGGCCGTCACGCTGGTAAACATACTGATTCACGTGTTGCGCAGATCAATGCTTAATTTTCCCATGATCATTCATACCGACGCGACCGCCCTAACGGTACTAGGCAAGGTAGTATTAGTGCAAGCTACTCACTACCTACTACTAGTAGTATTGATGCTACAGAAGAAAACATATACAGTACTGGTTTTAGATTAAAACCTTGCTTGCACATCATTGATCTCGCTCCGACTCTGGTATTGATTGCGCAACAGCCAGTACTAAGGTGCTCTTTCGAACATGTACCTGTACTTTCTTTCTCTAGCTAGCCCCAGGGGTCGGTGGTTCAAGCCCCGGGAGCTAAGAGACACCGGCGGGGACCACGAGGCGGCCGTGAGCCACCTTTTGAGTTTCGTGCCACACCCAGCCAAATCCTGGAGCAAATGGAGATTTAGATTGACTTTAGCGTCACCATAAACCTATTGGGAATATCCCTGTGCCCATTGAAATGAGCAAAGATGCTACTTCGTACTATCTGGGGATGCTAACAACAGGCACCATGCCTCAAGGGAAAAAAAAAGAGACAGTCCAAGGGAGTGCCAAACCTGGTTTCGGTATTACGTGCCATTCCTCGCCTCACCCTCCCCCCACAAAAAAAAAGAAAAAGAGACATCATCGGTGCTATGTGACGCGCTCACGATGCATCACAGCGGACTAGTCCTGCATTGTCCAGCTGGAGCTGTGCCATTGGCCGGCCGATATGAATAGACACGGCATTTACGCCAGGATATGTGGCCGGGATATGTGGTCAGGGCTGCAGCTTTTTCGGATGGGTCAGAGAAGGAAAAAAGAAGAGAAGGAAGAAGAAAAAAGAATCCATCAAAAGCTCCATTCTATTCGCCCCGGACAATCCTATTAGGTAGGAAGTTAGGTAGCAGTGTATGTATGCATGCATGCATGCACCTATGAATCCTGCCAACGTTTACGGAGTACTCCGTAGGCAAGCAAGCAAGCAAGCAAGCAAGAAGAGGAAGAATACCAGATTAAGAGAAAAGGTTGTCTGCCATGGCGTAACAAGGGAGAGAGGGAGAGCACATGGGGATGCCGAATAGCCCTGTTCAGATGAGATGTCTCTAGGAAACAATGCTTCCGGGACAAAACTGAACACGCCCTTCTCCCATTGTGGGAAAGAATAATGGCATTATCTCCATGTAGCCATTGTCCTTCGAACACATTCCAAGGGAGCGACAAAATTGCGACAATGTGGTAACCTGTGTACCTAAATGAAACGACTTGCCAAAGCTTCTATGCAGCCCATAATCACATTAGACACTAAATTGAAAGAGAGAGAGAGACAGACAGAAGGTAACGTAAAAGAATATATTCAGTATTTCAAGTAATTAGTTAGGTATCACGCTTTCTTTCCCGTATAAAACAGTATCGATTCTATATGCTAAGCAACAGAAAATAATAGAGCTCGCTATGCAGTTTGCCGAAAACAGTCTCGCATAAACGTATAGCAGCCTCGCTCAAGAATTTTTTTTTAATCCTCTCTCTTTCCTTCAAAGTTTTGCGGCATCGCCTGTCAAATCTTGTCGACATACATCGTAACCCATGCTTGGGGTGAACCATGTCTGCGTGCCGCAACAGCCGCAAAAACATCTCACCACAAAAATCGTTTTAAAAGTTAGCCGACGCGTTTACTGGCTGGTGATAGTTCTCCAGCGTCGACTGGAACGGATTCCGGGGACCAGCACCCGCTGAACTACCTCGGGGAGATTTCTCTGCAGCACTGATGTCGACGTCGTAAGCCATGAGACCATCGGCTTCCTCAGCATGTCTTTTGCGACCCCATACTCGGAAGGCAACTAGTGCGAGTGCGCCGAGGATAACGGCACCACCAACGCCGACAACGACACCAATGATGGTGTTGCGGGTCTGTACTGTCATTCCAGAGGCTTTGGAGCTCTCTCCATTGAGGCCGGCGGTCTCGGTTGTCCTTGTCATAGACGTTTCGGTTGTCTTGGACCCATCGGTGTTGGTCTTGACGATATACTCGATCTCGGTCTTAACAGGAGGAGGCGTCGCGCTAGGGGCTGCTGCATTGTTGTCATCGCCTCCAGCAGTGGTCTTGCCGCCACCACTGTTGTCGCTGTCGCTGTCGCCGTTACTGCTGCTGCTGGTGCTGCTGCTGCCGCCGCCGTTGCTGCTGGTGTTGCTGCTGCCGTCGCTGCCACCGCCAGATGAGGTGTTGGAAGGGGGAGGAGTGGTGGTAGGACTAGAAGCACTAGGAGTGGTCGAAGAGCCCGAGCCAGCAGTGGTAGAACTAGCAGTGTTAGACGCAGGCGCAGAGCTGCTGTCTCCTGAAGGGCTAGCGCTTGAAGAAGGCGGTGCATCCGAAGTTGGGGTAGACGATGGAGAAGAGGAGGTGCTTGATGATCCATCAGACGAAGAGTCAGGAGGCGGAGCGCTCGAAGTCGGTGGCGGCGATGGTGGTGGTGAGGTTGGAGTTGAATGTGAATCATCCGGACCTGAAGAGCTCGTTGAATCACGACCATTGAGATCAGGAAGGGGGCTCGCTCGTTTAATCAAGCCTCGGTGGTGGACCTTTTGAACATCCCACCAGGTAGCCTGTACCACACACAGGATAGACACCACCGCGACCAGCACCTGGATAAGCCTTGTAGCATACATGGCGAATGTTTTGTAGAGTGAGAAAGGGCGAAAAGAGAGAAGGGAAAGAAGTCGCTGCAGAGCAAATTCTCGGCTCTCGTTGACCGGGGTCGTCGGAGGCCTTTGGCGTCGACGAGACAGTCGGGTCGATGCCGCAGGACTGTTGAATGAGATGCTAATTCTCCCCCCCTGGCGCTATGTCTTTAGTAGACAAACACACAGATGGGACAGGTTTTTCGCTGTCAAGAAGCTCTCGGTGAAGGACCGAGAAGAGAGAGAGAGAGAGAGCGGGTAGCTGGACAAAAGAGGAACAATGAAAGTGATTGAGGTGCAAATGTGCGTTGGTAGGCAGAAAGAACGAGTGGCGCCGATGTGCGAAATAAAATGAGAGACCTAAAAGGTCTTGCTTAATGTGTGTAAAGCGTCAAAACGAGGGACGAAAAGGAGAATGATTGAGAAGTGAGGATAAAACGAGAGTGTTTTAATCTTGAGGTGACAGGGTTTGACAATCAAAGGAACGGCGAACAGCTCGTATCCAAGCCTGCGGAAAAAGAACCCCCCCAAACCCAACTGAGCCGGAGTCGCACTGTATCACACTGTGCGCGGAGAGCATAAAGAGCATAAAGCTACCCGACGCTTTGTCGTGTCGGCCCAGTCGGGATTAGGGGCTCTCGGGGCAGGCCGCCTAGCTCACTATAGCGGCCTGCGCCTCCGCCATCTTCTCCTGTGGATCAGGGCATGCCAGTGCGAAATGCGCGGCGGACCACAGTGCCACCGAGCCTTGGCTACAAATTTTGCGCTCTCAGGGTCCTCTCTTCGCCTACGGAGTACCTGTCACACGACTTGGTGGCTTTGGCACAGGCGCTGTAGTACAAAAATAAACAATCTATATCAGCTCAACTCTATTCAGTCCTATCGGGCATTGTGCTTCGCAATAGGGCATCAGGCCAGAGGAACTGCAGGACAAACGATGATAGTCACATCTCATTAGCAACAGACATTTAGAATCACATTAGCGCGAGCTATTATTAGCCCAGCTCTAGACATACCGGTAGGATGGACATAATAGGTATTGATGTATTCCGCACTACCAGACTGCTCGTACGCACTCGTACGAAGAACCTGCAGCTCCAAGAGAACTCAACTGCACTACGCAAATTGCTAGAACTATCGGTTGGCTGGGCACGTCCCATCCACCTGCGGACTGGCAGTTTTGCGCACGGAGTACCGGCTCGCAGACGCGCAGCATGCGGCGCAATCCATGTACTCCGAATGGATCCGAATCCCCTCCTGCTTTGGCGCCCTCACGAGCATTGACGCCCATGGCCTTGCTCGTGTCCTCTTTTCCTGCCAATGCTCCGCCAGAGTCTTGAAGCCGGCGGACCATTCGGGAGGCGTGGCATGCCCGGCCGCTCTTGTACCCAATGATTCGGGGCTTCGCCAGCACCAGAAGCACAAGCAGAAGCGCTGCCCGCCGCAGGGTTTCATCGATGCCGAGTCAGTACGACAATCGTCGTAAGCTTCTGCAAGCTGTCCCTCCTGAGTGTCGCAGTCCGCACCAGCGCCTCGGCCGAGTCCGTGAGAGTGGCCGGTCTAGCGAGTTCATTGGTGGACGGAATGTAGCCGAACTGCATCAATGCATCTAAGCCTACCTCTAGAGTCCTCGCACGGCCTGTCTTGTCTTGTTATTCCTGCTAACACTTTGTATGTTCTGCTGCGCAGCGCAATAATGCAGACAGATACGTACCATAGACTACCAACAGACGGTTCAGGGGGTCTGATACCGCGATAGCCCACCGAATCCAAGGCATTTGCTGCTCGCCATGATGTGATGACAAGAATAATGCACAGCCACTTCATCTGCGGCTAGCTTGGTGTCCTCACGATCGACATAACCATAGATCTACCGAGTTATGACGAGCCTTCTTTATGCATTGTACGAGAATGCTCGTATGTCGTTGGATAGTTCCTCCATCATATCGTCACAGAGGCGGCGATGACGGCTGGCAATCTCTCTCTCTTTTGTGTTCGAAAAGATGTGGAAAAAAACAAGAAATAAGAGCAACTTTTGCCGTTTGCCATTTTATGTAATCTAGTACCTACTGTGCTAGTCATGTAGTATTAGCACTCAACACGCACTACTGTACAGAGCACGCACGTATAAGCTTACGATCAAAGCTTCAGTCCTGAAAAGTGCCAAGTTGATTAGCTTACCGGTTTCGGTTTCAAGCTGCTCCATTCTGCAAGTTATGCTTTTCGCACCGCTTCGGCGAAACAGTCATGATCCAGAACAAGAAGGATAATTGAGTACGAAGTACACAGAATTCCATATTATTTACCTACTTAACACACTCGTACGTACCTAGTCACTAAAGACGGCACGGTAAAATGGAAGCACACCGTGCTATTGGGGCGCATGCTCAATTGAGCTTGTTAGCTTCGAGAGACCCCAGAAAGGAGTACGCCTTAGTGTTGCTCTTGGGCACTAAAGATTTTATAAATCAAGGCCGAAGTGGGAAAATCGTGCCATGATGTAGGTACTTTGTATTTCTAGATGAGACAAGGGAGAGAGAGAGAAAATATGACGTCAGGAGGGTGCTACGGCTCATACTCGGTTTACAAGGAGATGATGATGATGAAATGCCGCCTGAAGGTTCAACGATTGGCGATGGCACGCAATTACTCATTCCGGTAATTGCCAAAGCCTCAAAAGAGAAAGGAAAATATGTAAAATGACACCTGAAAAAAGAAAATTCCGGTGCAGGTGACCAACGCATCTCCTCGAGACGGAAGCATCTGGCTACCGTATAGGATAGAGTTTGTTCTCCTGCCGCTTTCGTAGAAACATTGACGCGAAAAGAATCATCACATGATGAGATCTTCTCCTTGAATTCGCATTAAAAGAGACGAATGACCACCAATTCGGGGACTGGGAATGTTGAAATAGCCGGATCGTGACCAGCGGTTTCTAACATATACGGGAGAAAATGTCTAAGAAATTCCAAGACATGTCGGAAACAAAACTCACCGCCAGTCTATTCATTTGACCCAAATCAGCCCATCTGCTTCATCAGGTCGCTGCGATTCCTCCCTGATCGGCATGTTATAGGCAAAAGTCAATTGCAACTTCACCATCATCCGGCCGACTACGCGCTCCAATGATAAGACATCTCCAACCTCGACCCCGCGTTATCTAAATCTCATCTCATCTAGCCCATTTCCTATTACGAAAGAAAAAGGTCCACCTCATTCCCATTGAAAGACTGGCGATGAACTGTTCAAGGCACTAGCTGGCACTCTTTTACAAGTGGAATAGACGCTACCAATATGCAATGAAACCCTAAAGCATCGGCTTTTTGTTCCGGACCCCTCATGTGAGATTGGCATTGCGATTTGAGTTGAAGAAAAGCATAAAGTCTAGCCATACCGCAGTAGCTAGAAGTGGTGTTCATGGCTCAATCAGGGAATTGCAGCCTGGAATGTTCTTTTTCTTTTTATAGAAGGCGAAAGAAATTAATGACAGAAAGAAAGAAATAGTGATCAGCAATGAGACCAGATACTCTTCTGTCGACGGCGTTTGCGCTGTTGCTCACGGGCACCAATGCATTAAGCATCGGAGTCCATGGCGGCCGGCCTCATGAGATTGTGCTTGACAGTTCAAAAGGAGCGCTGCTCCAAGACATTGTCACTTGGGACGAATATTCTCTGTTCGTCCACGGCGAGCGAGTCATGATCTTCTCCGGCGAGGTTCACCCTTTTCGTCTCCCCGTGCCGTCCCTATATATTGATCTATTCCAAAAAATTAAGGCTCTGGGGTTTAACACGGTATCATTCTATGTCGACTGGGCACTTCTGGAGGGCAAACCAGGGCACTTTCGTGCAGACGGCATATTTGACTTACAGCCCTTCTTCAACGCTGCCACCGAGGCAGGCATTTATTTGCTGGCTCGCCCGGGGCCTTATATCAATGCTGAAGTGTCGGGAGGTGGATTCCCCGGCTGGTTGCAGAGGATCAAGGGCATTCTCAGGACGGATGCGCCTGATTACTTGAATGCTACAAACAAGTCAGTCAACCCGTTTTCTAAAGCCGAATAGGTGCTTTTTCAGCTAATATGCACTAGTTACATGGCAAATATCGCCAAGATCATCGCAAAGGCACAAATTACAAACGGAGGACCAGTGATTCTATATCAGCCGGAGAACGAATATAGTGCTGGCCAAGGAGGCATTGTGTTTCCAAATAAGCCGTACTTTCAATATGTCATTGATCAGGCTCGCAATGCCGGTATTATTGTCCCTCTAATAAACAACGACGCTTTCCCTGGTGGCACAAGCGCCCCCGGGACGGGTCTCGGATCAGTAGACATATATGTGCTTCCCCCGGCAAAATTTGTGTCTAGAGGCATGTGCTAACTTGTTACAGGGCTGGGATGGTTATCCCGTTGGCTTTGACTGCGTATGTCGAGAAATCACCATAAAATACGAAGCCGATTAGGGGGCTAACAAGATGATAGGCTCATCCCTATACTTGGCCAGTAAATGGGCTACCCACAACATACCGTCAAACACATCTGAATATCAGCCCAAACACCCCTTTTTCGCTTATTGAGGTTAGTACTGCTTGCTTTGCTACAGCTATGCAATAGCTAACACCTAACCAGTTCCAAGGTGGCTCCTTTGACCCATTTGGCGGATGGGGCTTCGAACAATGTTCAGTCCTGGTAAATCATGAATTTGAGAGAGTATTCTACAAGAATAACTTCGCAGCTGGAGTGACAATTTTCAATTTGTACATGGTTCGTACTCCCACCCTCCTCCCGGCGGTATATCTGAGAGAAAAATTGAAGCTGATGAAGAGGTATGTATGACTAGATATTTGGCGGTACCAACTGGGGCAATCTCGGCCACCCTGGCGGCTACACATCGTATGACTATGGAGCGGTTAGTCATTGACCTATTCTATCTGCTGTAATAGGAGATAGCTAACTAGCTGTTTAGAGCATCAGGGAGGACCGGACAGTTGACAGAGAGAAGTATTCAGAGCTGAAACTGCAGGGCCAATTCTTAAAGGTCTCCCCTGGATATATCACCACCGCCCCGGGCAACTTAACACAAGGTGTATACAGCGACAACACCGACATCGTAGTAACACCGCTCCTAGCACAAGAAAACGGCCACTTTTTCGTAGTACGCCACGCAAACTACTCGAGCACCGATTCAACGTCTTACACAGTCAAGCTATCAACCTCTGCCGGAGAACTCACCATCCCTCAGCAAGGCGGTTCGCTCACTCTAAACGGCCGCGACTCCAAGTTTCACGTTACTGACTATCCCGTCGGCAACTACACTCTGCTCTACTCAACTGCGGAGATTTACACCTGGAAGGAGTTCGCCGACAAGACCGTTCTGGTTCTATACGGCGGCACAGACGAGTTGCACGAATTTGCCGTTAAGAACCCCTTTGGAAGCACCAAAGCCGCTAAAATCAACAAGATTGAAGGAAATGGCGTTACCGTCCACACCACGGATGATTTGGTACTTGTTCTTCAGTTCACGGCTTCTACGGACAGGCAAGTTATTCAATTGGGTAACTTGGTCATCTACATGGTTGGTAAGTGCTGATCCCAAACACTAAATGCTGAATAACATAGCAATTCGTTCATATCCTTGTCTATGGAAGACAATGCTAACAAGAATTTTTGCTGTAGATCGTAACTCTGCGTATAACTACTGGGTCCCTGCTCTCCCTGGAAGCGGCAGCCAGCCCGCCTACGGCAGCTCCTTGATGAATCCCGCTGCCGTCATCGTAAACGGAGGCTATCTCATCCGTTCTGCTGCCATCGATGGATCAGCCCTCTCTTTGCAGGCAGACTTCAATGTCACAACACCGCTAGAAATCATCGGCGTCCCTCAAGGCGTCTCAAAGCTTCTCATCAACGGGGAAAGACTCGAGTACACCGTTTCAGAGCTCGGAGACTGGACTACCAACCCAACCATCAACCTCCCAACCGTCCAGATCCCCGACTTATCAACGCTTACATGGTATGAAATAGACTCTCTTCCAGAAATCCACCCCAAGTACGATGATTCCCACTGGCCGTCCGCCAACCACAGGACATCAAACAACACAGTCGCACCTCTCAAAACGCCCGTCTCGCTCTACGGCTCAGACTACGGCTTCCACACCGGAACCCTCATCTTCCGCGGCCGCTTCACAGCGCATACCTCCCAGCAGCAACTCCAGCTCACAACCCAAGGCGGCTCCGCCTTCGCCAGCTCCGTATGGCTCAACGACCAGTTCGTCGGCTCCTTCAACGGCTTCGACGCCGCAACAAACGCCAACTCGTCCTACACACTCAAAAACCTCGCCCGAGGCAAGAGGTACACCCTCACCGTCGTCGTAGACACCACCGGCCTCAATGAAAACTGGGACATCGGCCTCGACGGCATGAAAACCCCGCGCGGCATCATCGACTACACTTTACTCTCCTCTACAGGCGCCCACGTCCCCATCTCGTCCTGGAAAATAACCGGCAACCTTGGCGGCGAGGACTACCAGGATGTCTTCCGCGGACCCCTTAACGAAGGCGGCCTCTTCTTCGAACGCCAGGGGTACCATCTCCCTTCTCCTCCGCTCCACGCATTCGACCGCGGCGGGTCTCCGTACAAGGGCATCCCGCATGCGGGCATAACCTTCTACGCCGCCAATCTGCCCCTTAGCCTGCCCTCGGACACATACGACATCCCGCTATCCTTCGTCTTCGACAACTCCACCAGCACGGCGCCATACCGCGCTCTACTCTACGTCAACGGCTTCCAATATGGAAAGTACGTCAGTAACATTGGTCCGCAGACAGAGTTCCCCGTCCCAGAGGGCATCTTCAATTACAACGGGGACAACTGGATCGGCGTTGCGCTCTGGGCGCTCGACAAGCACGGCGCCAAGGTCCCAGGGCTGGAGCTTAAAAGCCGCTCGCCAATCCTAACGGGCAGGGAAAAGGTAGAGCTAGTCAAGGCACCGGCATATAAGAAGCGACGTGGAGCGTACTAAAGCGAGCTATTCTCATCAATGTATAAGAGAGATATATGCTGCACCCAACTATTTGAAATGTCATCCAATCATGTCAATTCGAGCTTCTAATAATACAAAATGTCCAGCGCCCCTTATAGCTGCATAGACGCGCAAGTGATCCCTCCCATCGTATGTTTCCAGTAAAATTTCCCTTCAAATACAAAACGCAACACAAAAAAAACTTATGCAGATAGCCCGCCAGAGAATAGGGGTATCAAAATTCCGTGTATCAACCAAATGAATGCTAATTACTATACAAGCGCAATGTGGCTATAGATGCAGTAAAAGAACCGCCAGTCGCAAAGATTATTTTGTAAAAGGAAAAACCAAAGAAGGAGGAAGCGTTCTGTGCCTGCAGTTGAGCAAAAAAAAAAAAAAAAGCCCGTTTTGTGCTTTCAAGTGTGCCAATGCGGCAATAACGTCGAGGCTGCGAAATATATGTATAATACGACAAGTGATCCAAAAAAGATAGAAGAAGAAGAAGTGACAAGATATGTACGGTATAAAGCAACGCCGGCTGGTTTCGGCAGTGATAATTGGGTAATAAAGATGGTTGCTTAACAGTTGAAAGAGTGTGTGTTTGACGAAATAAAAATGATATATGTCGTATTTAGATTCGGACGCCCCTATATGTCGGGTGATTGCTCCGTGTAGGTTGGTGGTTATGTCTCGGAGAAATAGGGCTTTCGAGCACACGGTGTCCAGCGGGACTGCGCCGCATAGGTTGTCCCATTGGGACTTTTTCTCTCTGTGGCTGAGTCCCGTCCCAAGATCCCTGAGATTGAGAAAGGGGCCAGCCGGGTGAGTTGTTTGGAATGGCAAGCGCCGGAAGCGCACCGAAATTTGGTGCTCGGAATTGCGGCGGGATGGGTGGCGGTACGCCTGAGTCCATGACCCCACGAAATCGGGGAGTCCTTGGCGATGGCATCCCAAGAGTTGAATAGGAAGAGCGGTTCTCTGCACTCTTGCTAAGAGGAGCCTGATCTGGTATAGCAACTCGAAGTTCTGGAGCGGATGCTCGATCTTTAAGAGAGGAGCTTCTAACTTCTTGACTGGGCAATTTGGGAGGCTGTGAAATGGCAGCTGCTGGCATCGACTTAGAGTATGGGCTATTATTGTTCGCCACCGCAGTTGAATTCCCGTTGACGAGTGACAATGCTCGGTTCCTCTTTTCTGTATCGGTCTTACTTGCAGACGTCACATTCCCTGCTGTAGACTTTCGACGGTTCAAGTTCAGAGACGACATTCTTGAAGTCGCGGCCTCAGCAACTTTCCGCAGCGAACGTCGCTTTTTCAACGATTTAGATCCATCCATCCCTACATCAGTTTCGGGAACGTTGTAGCTAGACAAGGCGCTATCAGAGGGAACCAAATTGTCCACGCTCATAATTGTATTGAGGGTTGCACTGCTTGCATCCATTTTATGAGGAGGTAAGCAAGATGAGGAAGCTAAATAGTGGTGCTTATCATGACGCTTCGCTTTCGGTCTCATAAACGTAGAGCCAGATTCGGTGGCTTCCTTGGCCGGGTCGTTTGTCGCGGTGCTGTTTCTTTCTAGCCGACCGAACGGCCTGTATAGTTTGCTATGCTTCTTAATTCCATCAGCAGTTATTACGGGAGTTATTGTCGGCTGCTCTAACGTCCGTCGTCGTGTTTGAAGTTGATGAATATAGCCCCTGTCCTCGATATTGTTTGAACTCAAGAAAGAGCGCTCCGAGGCATTGGAGCTATAGCCACTGTCGGTCTTTAAGGATGGCCTCTGCGAAGACTCCGATGAAGTCGTTGAACCAAAGCCACTGTTAGATCTCCTTACTGCCCCCGTGGCCTTGCCAGAGGTTCCCTCATTCTCTTCGATGTCGAGATATCCCAGGAGAGGGCTGGGCACCTTTGATAGCGGGCTGGGCATCAAGTCATCTAAAGGCTTTGCTTTTTGGTTTGGCTGCTTTGAATTCTTGTCGCTCACGTTAAAACCAGAGATGGACGCCAAGGCACGAGATTCAGCTACTGGACTGGTGACGGTGTTGCGCTGTTTGCGACGCGCCATGTTCAGCTCAATACCAGAATCATCGGGAACTATCGCCGACGACGATTCTGTGTTTGATTCAAACTGCTGCTGCTGCTGCTGCTGCTGCTTAATTTTGTCTTGAGGGCTTGAAGGAGGCGACCCGTTCATAATCTTCAAAGATCCAAATTTCATACCCCCGAGTTGCCTGTAGTCTGATTCGAGCGGGGTGACGGCTCGCTCCAGTGGCCCAAATCCAACAGGCATAGGAGGCATGGAAATATGTTTGGGCGCTTTGGAGCTGGGTTTGAAGGTATATGGGTTGTCTCCAAAGACTGGTTGGCTCTTTCGAGAACTTGACCTGTCTGGAATGGAGAGCCTCTCCTCTCGCTTTGGTCGCGTTGCTACACCGGGTGTCTGAACCACAGAGCGCCGTCGTACAGGGGCGTAAAACGATAAATCCGAAGTAGTCCTTGCAAGGGAAGCACCAGCAATACTAGAAGCTCGCCGGTTCTGACGCGTATCAGATTGGCTATTCATGGCGGCTGCCTGAAGCTCTTGTAAGAATTCCGAGCTTGACCGAGGCAATTGCTGGGACGCGTAAAACTGCAACAGTTCAGACTGCATCGATCTCCCCCTTTCCATGCGATTACCATGCCAGCTAATTATATGTCAGCCTTACAAGGTCAGTCAGTGGTCGAGGTACATGATGTGAACAAACCTCTGCGTCCGTGACAGTCGTCGCTCGGGGTCACTGTGCATCACGGAACTCGTCCGGCGCATTTGGTTGCTGGCAATCGAGTTTGCATATAAAGAGTGTGATCTCGTATCTGTTATAGGGGATTCAGGCAGAACGGGACTTCGCATGTAATCGGATTCTCGCCGAGACAGCCGCCTAGTAGGTTCATACAGCCTCTCTCCGTAAGGCTCCAGTGTTGCATTACCGCCACCCGAGATACTTTGCGAATCTCTAGAGGAGAAGGGTAAAGAGGCTGCGAGATACGATTCAGAAATTCGCGTGCTGCTAGATGCAGCGGCTCCCGTAGGATTCTGTGGCCTCGGCAGCGCTCCATGGCTTGCTGCTCGGGGTTTAGACAGCTTCTGAGACGCCTTACGAGGCGCCTCTGATGATTGCGTATTCCCCATCAAGAAAAACCCGTCTCCGCAAGTATTGCGAAGAAACAAGTTAGAAGAAGAAAAGGAGTGTTAGTGTTTCCGTATAATAATAATAATAATAATAATAAAAGTGTAAGAATTCGGTGAAGAGCGTTGGAGAAAAACAACAACCAGGCCAGCTGTGTAGGGTCCTCAAGTATGGAATGTAGTCGTCTCCATGTCTCTCTAAATTTGGCCGTTGGATTCAAAACATGGAGATGTACGGGGTTCTCCGCAGGGGAATTTGTAGGAGAATTGTAAGAGAAATTCGACGACAACTCGTGCCAAAGTTAAAGACGAAGAGAACTGTAATAGCATCTGCAGAGCATAAAAAAGGTTTCAATAAGGGCGTAGCGCAATCGGGTATATAGTTTTTTATGGCTTCCCAGAATCGAGGCGACAAACGACACCGTGATGCTTAATCGTGGAGAGAGGGGTGAAGCTTTTGACCAGAACGCCACCTCCGACTGCTTGTTTAAGCCGATGCCCTTGTGCCCCGATGCCGGTTCCGGCGCCTGTATATCGTGGAGTAGAAGCTCAATGGAAGTCAGGTTGAATTGAAGTCAGTCGCATGAAGGAATGGCGCGTTGGAGAGCAGCTGGTTAGACGTGAAGAGAAGTTTGGGGCACCAAATTGGCAGCCCAAATTCGCGACACCAGGGCCCTGATGATCGCTTTCGCACATCATCTCCCACGCAATCCAACAAAGCCGCTAAGCTATCGTATATGCGCTCTTCAGCTCCACAATTATCGCAACGCCGCTGATGGAATTGCTGCCGCTTCCTAGCCAACTGTGACAGGGGCGACTAATTACAACCGAAGCTACCCCTGTGAGATTCCCTGGTTGGTGCATTACGGCCAAGAGTCGTCACGCTGCATGTCTGAGACAGCCAGGCAGGTAGGCACGCAGAAAGACACAAGGATAATAGCGATTTCCGCCACGGAACGCCGGAACTCTCTCTGTGCTTTTCTCTTCCCCTCCTCCAAATCTTATGTATGAATGGGATGGTGAGATTATGAGGCAGCAGAAGGAGCGTCAACAGCCTGCCAATCGCAATAATGGCCGTTCCGAGGCGCCATGCATGAGGGATTCGGAGAAAAAACTTGGAAAATACTAAGGATCTCTCTCCTATTCGCCGGCTGTTGAGTTTTGCTGTGGTGCCAGCTGGAAATCAAGATTTGGGGCTAGCTGGTCTAGCGCGCTCAATAGCTAAGAGGTAGTCAGTCAGCTATGGGAGGTCCAAGTCCGAAATCCGCATCGTCGCCAACTTTGATACTTGTACGTGTATTGTTCAAGCATTGGGGACTCACCTGGCCTGCCCATTGAAACTGCGTGGACTCGGCACGATCCAAGTCAATCGCAGCATCGAATCAGTCAATTATCAACCTGTACTACTCCGTAGAACGAAAGACGGATGATCGGCTCCTGCAAGAGAGACTTGGGGCTGCGGGCACTTCGGTGCAATGATCTCCATTTGGTCTGCATGGCGTGTGGGGAGCCCTCATTACTGCCTGTGCAAGTCCACAGAAACGGATCCCACACCACGATCTAGCGATAATTACAGGGAGCCCCTCACCAAGATCCGGCGAGAATAGCTGAGCCTCTCTGCTTCTAATTTCAGACCAGACCAGGTAGCGTGCGCGCGGCATTCGATGAATGATCCATGAGACAAGCGGCACGTTGAGCAAAGTCACAATGGCAGTGGAGGAGATTTGCGCCGAGGAAATGAGCAAGGCCATGACTAAGCTACCAAACTACCTACCTTGCCCCTTTCCTTTGTGGTTACAGTACTCTTCCTGTAACACGAAGTAGTATTCCCCTACCAGCACTGAATGAAATGAAACGAGGCTATGGTTACAATTAGCATTTGCGTGTCTTGATCATGGTGTGCGGGCTGTATTTGCTAGAAAGAAGAAGAAGAAGATAGAATAAAAGATAGAGGGAGGAAGATAAGAAAATAGGTAGCTGCTTACGAAGTACGAAGTACATCGACGCAAATCTTGAAGTAATATTGCTCCATCTGGAGATTGTGAGAGCCGCGGCTAATCAATTCTGCTTACTCGTACTCCATACTTGGTGCTCTCACACCAAAGAGCATACCTGCTCGTAGGATTGTGCTGACGCTGGCCCTCGTCTGCCCCAGCAAGCGAAATCTCGGTTCCGCATCAATAAACATGGGCCCTCGTCTTTTACAATTGTATGGCGTAGTAATACTTCGTAGTACTCGTAGCATTACATGCAAGCATTGCATCATTTATTAAGCGGCACGCACGGAGAGAGAGACTGCCGACTCCGAGGAGCAGCCAGCCCTAGGCGCGAAAACATGTTGCATACTCCGTACTTGCATTAGAGTTACCCTAGACCATCGTGAGAGTTTGAAGATATGGTTTTTTTCATCTGCATGTTTGACACTTTATTTTTACCCTTATGACGTGATGCCATGCATTTCATTGTTGATATTGACACTAATGCCAAATAGGGGGGGAGTCTAGCATCAATTGCATTTGAAGTTGAGATACAAACCGTACAAGTGCTACCAATACCACGTTATAATTACACAAACCTAGGTATGGATGTTAACAGAAGATTTTGATTGTGCCTCCACATGGGCAAACCAGCATCTTCTACACGCTCATTCAAAATTACATTTCAAAAGGAAAATGTTTACAAATATTTAAAACTATTTCTCATTGCGAGAATGATATCGCAACATAACGCAAAAGGCTACTTACGAGCTAGGAATTATTGCATGAGACATTGAGCACCTTTGACTTTGCTCTACTATAGCCTATTGGCAGGCATTGCAATTGAATCACGTAAATACAGATGCATCCTTGTCTCGGGCTCTCCTCTCTTTCAAAAAATTCTCCTCCTCTTCATTCAGGCTGAGTTTGTGGCGTTGTACAGCTCATCCCCTTCCGAGACACCGAAGCTCATTCTCCAATCACATACGTACAACCTTGGCTCCCAATCCAAATCTTGTGCACTCGCCCAGCCTCCACGTCCAGCCTGGAACCGACGCCGTATGTTACCTTTTTGCGATCCACTTCATCAGGATACCACAGTGTCATTTCGCCATCAACGATAAGATGCGTTGTCGAGCCGCCGTGCGAGTGGGGAGCATAATGCGAGTTTCTGCAGCAGCGCAGTTAGTGATTGTGAGCACAGCCTCCCTGTTGATCTACTGGATTCGCCATTGCGTCAGAAGGAGAAGACTCCCATGGAAACTAGCTCAAAAGAATAAAACACAATGGTTGCTGATCGCTATTGAACATGACGTAACATATTGGCTAAGACGGGAAATAAAGGGATGGAGAAAGGAATGAGGAAACGGACAAAACAACGGCATAAAACGTTATGCATATATGTATCATTGAATTCGGCCACTACAACTGGAAGTGAACATGACTTACGGGCCATCACTCCACGTAAAGACATGCCCAAACCCCCACGATCTGACTTGCGCCTCATGCCGGTCACTCATCTTGGCGGGTGCGTGCTTTTTCGATTGCAGACGGCGCCCCGCAAGATCCTTCGAGGCGTTTAGCTTGGTGAGGCGAGTCTGCTTGGAAGCCTGTCTCGGTGGCTTGAGAAGCAAGGTCTGCTGATGCAACTCGAGAGTGGCTGTGCGTCTGGATGGCTTCTCCCTTCGGTGAGGTTACGAGTATTGGGCACGATTCAATTCAATGCGTTACAAGAAGCAGGAGGCAGACATAGGAGGAAGAAGCGAGAAAGATGAAAGCAGGGAAAACACTGTGCTCGATGCTAATGTGGATGACCTCACTGGCCGAAACCCCACCGTAGCCCAAGGGAGAAAGAAAGCAACAGCGGTGCCACGCCCCGTGCCGCAGCGCTGGGAGGCTTGGACAACCTTAAAAACACCTGTTGAGTGGTAGTGGCTATTTTAGCGGGTGATTTTGACGGGCTTTAGGATGCTGTATCCATTCATATCTCACTTGAGTAGATAGTTTTAGTGATAGATAAAGGGATGGATAAAAACCCCCGTAAAATATGTATCGGACTCTAATATAGAGTAGATAGATAGATGTACGTTCATATTAACGCTTTAAACGTGAACAAAGGCGAGACGAGACAAGACGAGACGAGACAAGGCAAGGCAAAATAGGATAGATCTAGTGATTTTTAACCATTCAGCCCAAGGCACTACGAGTTTATCCCACACACACGCACACACATCCATCGTCTGTCTCTTCAGCTTGGAGCCCTCCAAACAGCCTAGCCTCAACTACTGCAGCAGCTGGAGGGTTGCATTGGCAATCCCTCCCCCGAGAGCCCTGCTCGTAGAATTACCGAGGACCCAAGTATTTCCATCCTGCGTTTCCCTACCACTGGTACATCCAACTCCGTACCCAGCTAAAACACCAAAACAACTTAACCAATCCAGCCCTACGAAATACCCAGCACTTGTTCTTGTTTCCTTCCCCCCAGCCTCCGCCTCTGCCTCCCCCAGTCCCGTTGCTGGCATCTGACGGCGTGTCCGCTGCCCGCCAGCCTCGTTTTTATGGCCGGCGAGAGCGCACCAATGAGCGTCGACCGCATTTCAGACAGCAGAGCCCGTCACAGGCTGGCACGGGAACACACTACTTGTACGGACGAAGCTACTTGGCCATTCATACTCCTGCTGCTGCTTAGTAGAAACCTGACGAATACCAGCGACCTGAGGCTGTGCAAAACACGCCCCATTAGCAGCAAACCCCCGTGTCGTGCGGAAGAAGCAAGACAGAGAGACGTCCGTCGAGTCAGGTCAGGCAAGCAGGGCCCCGTCCCAAGCCAAGCGGCTTATGGAGGAGGATACGGATCGTATTTTCCAATAACTCGCACAGTGCGTCACCTGCCGCCCCTTCTCAGCCATCCCCCGGCACCGCAGCCCAATCTTTGAGGCTCAACAAAGGCAGACGCCAGGCCGAGCAAAAGCCTCACACGGTGCGCGCCGTCGAACCGCCCCGATGAGCCCATCCAGGCCGTCTATCCACCAAGAAAACCTCCACAAAGCCAACCTACTGACTGACTAAACCCTGGGAACGGAGCCCAGCAGCCCCAGCCAGCCAAGCCCCAGTCCCTTGAAGAGCTGCTTCGCGCTGCTGCTAGTACAAAATGGCGGGACCCTAGCCTTACCAAACAAGTCATTGGCAGCTGAAGCACAGGGCACTATAGGGCACTACTACGAGTACAAGTACGACTTGATACTGGCACTGCTAGTACTACTACCTACCTACTAGCACTGCTACTAGCACCTCTCCCCAGTAGCGGCACCTAAATTAAGAAGCTGACAGCTCGGTTCCCCGAATCAATCCTTCATCAGACAATCCTCGTCTAACTCACTTCGCTCATCGTCTCTTTCTTTCTTCTTTCTATCTTCTCTGCGATCTTCTGTCCGTGATACCCTATTGACACCTGGTTACCGAATACACGAGCACGAGCAAGACCGACAGCTCTCGTGGTAATACCGCCGACACAAAACGGGAACCGACGACAGCTTTTTTTCTGGTTTAAGACAGCCACACGTCAACTGCAGCTGCAGCTTATCTCGGTACAAAGTGCCGCCAAAAAAATCACAGCCACAACGGCACCACCTGCTGCCAATATCTTCACCACTTGAATCCTCAAATCCTCCGAATTTCTCTCTCTTCTTCGTCCGCTCAGAGAGCGGCTGGCACTTCCTCGCCTCTCATGAACTCTCAACCACAGCGATAGCGACGGCAGCAGCGATAGTATCTCGCTTCTCGTCCTGGTCTACGCCCTCCCCACCTTTCCCATCAGCTACCATGTCTCTCACCTGCGGACTATTCGTAAGTCTTCGACCAGTTTTCTTGTTTTTTTTTTGTATTCTTTCCGTAAATTGTTTGCTAATACTAGCTAAAACCTCCAGCGTCGCCGTTCTAAATCGGACGAGAAAAAGCCAAAACGGGTCCACACTTTTTCCATCTTTGACCCGAGTCTCGATGCCCTCAGGCGAATGATCAAGAATGCCACCATGATCTCTCCGACAAGATTCGGCGACGAGCCGACCCTCTCTCGAGTCGGCTCCTTGACACGCGAATACGCAATGACGCCGACAATGCTTGAGATCATGGAGAGCGTATACAACGAGCTGCGAGGCACCGAGCCTGAGCTGTCAAAGGAAGTCTTCACCAAGTTCCTCATGGATGCCCAAGGCCAAACGACGGTCCAACTGGAAAAGCAAAAATACACCGTGGGAGAATTTCTTTACGTCTTGTTACACGATTGGGATGCTGCTCGGAAGCCATCAGAAAAAGACTACTCGAAACCCATCACCAATTATTTCATCAACAGCAGCCATAATACCTACATTAGCGGCAATCAATTGGCTTCTAAAACATCCCCAGAAGCTTACATGAATGTAAGCATTGAGCTGACAAAATAAAATAAAAACCTCATGTGCTGATGCTGACTGGTTTATCATCTAGGTCCTAAGGAGGGGCGGTCGTTGCATTGAAATCGACGTCTGGAATGGGGATGAGATCCTAGTCACTGTCCCCAAGTCTCCAGCTGGCGGAAATCATACGAGGGCCATATCTGGCAGCGCTCTTCCTTATGCAGCCGCTGCTGTCATCGAAACGATGGAGGAAAAGTTTGAATCTGCCAAGGATACCGCCAAAAGTTACCTTGGGAACCCCAATCACAATGGACGCTCGCGGAGCCCTAGCTCCCACAGCGGAACCACGACTGATGAAAGGTCGTCAAGATCCAGCGACGTATTCCTTCCGTACGGCAGTGTTGTGAACGAAAAGTTGGAGGTCCCCCGCCTTTCAAGGACTCGACAAAATCTTCCCAGGGGAGAGCCCATTGTTACCCACGGTTGGACTTTTACGACTCCATGTGGCTTCCGAGAGGTGTGCGAGACCATTCGAGACCATTCATTTGCTCACGGCAATGATTTACCCATCATCATCAGCTTGGAGGTCCACGCCGATCACCACCAACAAGAGGTCATGGCGAGAATTATGAAGGAAGTTTGGGGGGATATGCTTGTTCAGCAGCCCTTTGAGGGCTGTGATCCCAAGTTTAGGGTACCCACGCTGGATGACCTCCGATGTAAAATTCTCGTCAAGGTCAAGCGAGCAGTCGCCAAGATGCCTCGCCCGGAGGACGTGGCTGCCTCTATGCCAATCTTGCCGGCAGAAGATGATGGCTCGACCTCGGATGATGAGCCTCACGCTCCTCGTCTTCGAGCCACGGCGTCATCACCGGCTAGCATCCCGCAACAAGACGAGCATGGAAAAATGACAATATGCAAACCCTTGAGTGACCTCGCCATATACACTCGTTCCGAACGATTCAAGAGCCTCAGCACTCCGCAAGCAAAGCAACCTACCCACATCTTCTCTATTAGCGAGGATAGAATCATAGAGCTACACGAGAAATACCCCCGCGAAGTCTTTACACACAACAAGAATTTCTTCATGAGAGCATTCCCGGCCGGGCGGAGGATTAACAGCTCCAACCCGGACCCCAGCCTCTTTTGGCGGAGAGGAGTCCAGATGGTGGCCATGAACTGGCAAAACATGGACGAGGGGATGATGATCAACGAGGCAATGTTTGCTGGCGAGGACGGCTGGGTTTTAAAGCCCACGGCGTATCAAGGCTCCAACAAGGCCATGGTGACGCTGGATCTGGCTGCCAAGCACACGCTGGACCTCACCATCACCATCTTCGCAGGGCGCAATATTCCCACTGAAGATCACGACAAGGAAGACCACTCCCAAAGCAGGAGCGCCCTTAGTCCCCGGGTCAAAGCTGAGCTCCACATTGGCGAGGACGATAAAGACGGGCATGAGCACTCTTACAAGCAACACACAAAGTCTGCCAAAACATCAGACCCTTCTTGGAAGACTTCTGGTGAGAAGTTGAAGTTTCTCAACATCCCCAAGGTGGTGGAGGAGTTGAGTTTCATTCGGTAAGTGATGGAAGATCCTCCCCCCTCTCTCCTTTTCTTTATGTCCATCTTACACCGCTTCCTTGTCGAGCTTTACATCCCTCTCTTCCCGGAGCATTGTGTGACGACACTGCCATCAAAAATAGACCAAGTGGTCCGGCTTCAGATCCCGCGCCCCCAAGCTCTAGATGTCGTATCTCTTCCGTTACTACCTAAGCTGTGTATGTGTCGCATGGCTGGCTTTCAAACTCAGCCTCGGATCCAGCTTGTCGGGTCCCGTTGGCGTAACAGCTCTCTCCCCCCCTTTACTGCCTCTTCAAAGCACGTTCCCATCCGGAGGTCACAGCAAGAGAGTTATTCGTCATGGTGTTCTAGTTTGGCTTGCATTGCTGGCTAAAGTTAGCATTCTTATTCGTCACACTAGATAATATCCCTTAGTTTGCTTTTGTTGCCTTTCCCTTTTCAAACGAAGCAAACGCGCACAAAATTATCATCCACTACAGCCCGTCTTCCCCGGCGGCACTGCATCTTGCGGCCGAAAAAGAGAGAACAAGAGACTAATGGAAAGGAATATAGGCTTAAAGTTGAGGACGCCTCTCACACGGTTAGCCAACCTTGTCTCGCCTGGGCATGCATCCGACTTGACCGGCTCCAACAAGGTTACCGCTTCATTCGCCTCCACAACAGGAAAGGCGGCGAAATCAACGGCGGCAAACTGCTTGTCAAGATTGAAAAGGTGTTACGGTAATGGAGGGAGGGTAGGATGACGCCGGCACCCACCCGGTTTTCAATCTTACCTTCATTTTATTTTGGGGTTGATTTCTTTTTTTTTTTCCCTTAGTTGGACAACTACGGCACCATTTTATTCCTGGGGGATTTTTTTTTTCTACATCTTTCATTTTTCTTTTGTTTAAGAAAGACTCTTAGAGAGCTTTGGAAAGCGCGGGCTTAGCGTATGGAAACGGCGTCCCTCGTTTTGATGATCCTTTTTGGATATTTAGGAGGCTATGGGAGGGGGCTTCACTGCATTGTAGATACGCATCTATATTGGCCCCCGATGGGAAATCGGCAGACACAGAAAGAACTGCCTCAACAAACAATAGTTAGGCGTTGGGGAGAAAAAGCGGGCTCATATGCCGGCTTGGTAGAAGTATCAAATTGACTTCATTCAACGGCCTTAGGCTATGCATATTGGACCATCCATCCATCCACAATCCATCCACGGATGTTTTGTTGTGTCCCGTTCTGTACCTATTGCCTTGAGATGCGAATGTAATTTAGTCCTATTCTGTTGGTGACCTAAAAGACGGCAGAGTGAAATGATATGCTGTATAACATTGTACTTAGTTCTCCCGTCCAACATAACTTTTTTTTTTTTTGAATGTTGTTTCTTAAGCTAAAAGAAAGAAGAAGAGAGTCTTAAAAAATCCTTCACGGGAATGGCACACGGGTGTAGCCACGCTTCCATCCTTAGTGTAACGAGCTTACATATGTACTCCGTATGCAGCTCTAATGTCGGCCCTGTTGAGATAGTATGACGCCCCTAGTTTTTCATCCACACCACCACAAAGGGCACATTTGCTGCTACTGCTACTGCTACTGCTGGTAACTGTGCTGATGCTGGGTGCAGCTACCTAAACGCCGCGGCATGAAAATAAAATATGACACCAGCTCGGGGAGGAAGCAGTAGTATGAAATGGTCGCGCGCGGGAGGCGTTCCCGGAAATTAGAAAAACAACCACCACGAATTGAGTAGCGAGCCAATTGGATGCATCCTTCTCCGCCAGCCGGAAGCCTATTCCTCCTTTTCTCTTTGTCTCTCACTCACTATTTCTCTCTCTTTCTCTCTCTCTATTAGAGCGGATGGCTAGTGGCATCGGACATGTCCCGATACCCTGGCGGGCGATATCACGACGCTGTTCACCGATGCAGGTGATTGGCAGACGGCTGACATCCCCATCCTGCTAAAATGCTCCAATGCGGCTGTTTCCGTAGCGTCTCCTTTAAGAACCCGCCGTAACACCATCCACTCACCGTCGCTGGCAGACATGTGCGCAGGTGTGTGAAATTCGCGGTAAGACACCCATTTGTTATGGGGTCACGGAATGGACGAGGGTCCACTGTTCACGGTCGGTGGCCGGACACGCGCTGGGCTGGCAGCCGAGTACGAGTCCTCCGCCATTTAACTCCGTTGAAAATCATCCAACCTGCAAGCTGCCATTAATGCCCTGTGCCGCCTTGGCTACCTGTGACGCAGTGAAACATGCTAGTAAAGCTCTGGCGTGAACGTCACAAACGATGATTTGTGTGTGGTATTGGGTGTTGTCTGGCAAGCCGCATCTTGTCATGTCCTAGCCGCCGTCGACACGTCACAGTAAGAACCGGCACCATCCATGGTGCGACTTTTATTTTTTCCCATCTCTCCCTCTCCCCTTTTGAAGTGGGGGAAAACAGGCTTAGGCATAGGAAATAAGTATGTTAAGAGAGTTTGCCGGAGTCTGATAGGTCATGGCCATTAGCTTTTCATTGGTCCATGTGTCTCGAGCTATATCTGCCCGGCAAGGAGATGTCTGCACTGCAGAACAGGGCCATCTCGATGCGTTCTAGTTTAACCGGATAGGCTTGCCCTTCTTTAGAATGCTGTAGAAAATAGGAGTCTTTTCATCTCCCCCCCTAAAGGTTGCGGATTTCGCCAATCGAAACCAACTTTATGCTACCGCCAAAGGGTGGTACTAATACTAATCATTATATGGTATGATGGTGCAAGATAGCTCGCAATTATTGCCGATTGTCCGAAGCCACGATCTAAGGGTCGCCTAAACGGACTTCTTCCGTTGCAGAATTCGGCAAGAGACAGAGAAAGAACACAAGCGTGTTGTTCATGCAGCCGGGGTCTGGCACCTGCGTCAACACATGAAGTTGGATTCCAATCACGCCAATTACTAGTATGCCCTAGTACACGCCATTGAAGGTCGGCAAAGCGGCAGAAAGAATTGGAAAGATACAGCAGAATCCGTACTGTCCATACAAGGAGAGATGGTCCGTTCTGGTTAGCGGTCGGCGGGCTATAAGCCAAGTGCCTCTGAAAGATGCATGTATCAAAACTGGCCCAGCAAGTCGACATGGCCTATTAATCGAGTTAGAATAGTGGCGCCATAGCATCAATAGGTCACCTAGCTGCTGCGGCAAATTAGTAGTACTACTACTCTGAGGGGGGAAATAATTCTCAAAATTGCTTCTCATTTCTTCTCAGTTCACGCCCCCCCAACAAGGCCGTCTGGTAGATTAAGACAGTGGACAAGTAGGTGTGTGTGGTCACGGGGGCCAGGCATTTATGCATACCTTGTCAATGGCAAGATTTGGGAGGGCGCCGGATTAGAATCACGCTGATGATTGGTTTGTAGTATATGGATTTTGCGTATCCATAGCTGGCAAGTCTCAGTTCATTTCCCAATGGCTTTCACTGTGGTTATCCGATCTAGCGGAAAGGGAGCCGTGACGGTCATGTGGATTCTGGCGCATTCTGCCAAACACAAAATATGAAATGGACAATACTACTTGTAGTACCCGAGAGACTTCTGGGATTGATTACTACTTGCATCATGTAGTATTGCTGCGTGCGAAGGTTTCGTTTTGCCAAACAACTGATTGCTGCGTCCAATCACTTCATAGGCGCTAAGAAACCTCTTTTGAGGGCTGCTCTGCCATAGTACGCTTAAGATATTGTTTGATACTCCTCCCGTCGGTGAATGTAAGACATCCTCCCGCCAGTGGCTTGGCCGATCTTTTCCCCTGGCCCCAGCAAGCTCCGCTTTGATAAATCGAGCTTGCACGATGACATGTTGTAAGCAGTGTGATCATAGAAGCACCGCTATATGAAGTTTGCTTCGGAGGGCTAGACCCTGAGTGGTACGGGATTTTAAGGAGAAAGGCAATTTGACTTGGGTTGCCCTTGTTCCATATGCCGGGCCGGTAGCCTTTGTGCCACAATTCAGGGTTCCCGTAAAAGTAGGTCACGACCACTAGCATTGTCTGATAGAGCTTGTAAAATCAACCTTGCCACCCCATGTTCGGGTCGAAGGATAAAAAAAAATGTAACCATATTGGGATTGCCAGTAGTATGCGTCACCTCCTTACAGAGAACCCAAACCCTCTCCGCCTGTAGAGCTCAGTCGTACGGATAACGCGGACGTCCTTGAGCATTGCCGTGACGCGGTATGCAGCATACCATTGTAATCGAAGCAAGTTGAAACTCTGTTTTGCCAAGAGTTCTGGGGCTCTGTAATCCGCTATTGGCGGCATTGCTGCTGGCCAGGGAGCATATGGTTTACTTTGGCATTGATTGGTTCCCTTGAGTATGAAGAGGATCCCTCCCCACGTCTTTCACGCTCGCAACTCAGCCTCGTAGTATTTCTCTAAGAGTTGTATCAGAAGACCAATTGGCATTATTTCCTGGTAGTTCAGCACCACCATGTACTCAGGCTTGCACTTACATCCCTAGTACTCTGCACTTCGGTACATACTATCCGCAATCCGCAGTCTCAAAGAGCCTTCCAGCCCAGACGCGGGCGAAATTCCACTACAACTACTACTGTAGTACTACTACAAGGTAGGTAGTAGGCCTGCTAGTAGTAGTTTGAAAGCTGACCCACTAGCCTATGCAGCCACTGAGATGATCAAGTGGGGAACAAAAGGCATGGGACGAGGGTCTTCGTCGTTCTCTCTCTGCCCAGGCACAGATGCCAGAATTATAAACCCAGAGATATGCAACCATGGACGACTAGTTTTCTTGGAGAGATACTGTGTGGAACGATGGCTGGCGTCCCCAGAGCTTTTACCCGTCATAATAAGCTCCGTCGGATATCGCAAAATTCTTCAAAATAATACGGAGTAATACTTGTAGAGCGGCGAGTTTAATTTCAACGACCGCTAATGTCGGACAAACAAAGACAAAACTGGCACTATGAACTAAACGGAATCAATATCGATCTGACTCGTCGACGCGTTCAGGGCGACAAGATTTGCACGTCTGTGCTTGGGGAAAAAAAAAGAAAGGAAAAAAAGAAAGGAAAAAAGAGACATTATCAACGCTCACCGGGTCATCTTATGTTACAGCCGTCTTGGCAATGAAATGCTACGGCATGATTGTGGCGAAAGGCGCCTAGAAATGCGCATACTTGTAAACAGGTCAACTTAGACTAGGTCACAATATGACAAACGGGCTACTGTACTTACCATGAAAGAAAAGCTGCAAGTATTCGCAGTGTCGGGTAAGAGAAGGAAAAGACCAGAGAAAGGGGGATCCGCTTTGTCAATAGCGCTCTCGCTGGGTTCCCCTGGCCAAGCTGAGCAAGCCTATTTTTGCTTTTTCCATTCACTTGTCGTCGCCTGACCTTCGAGCCAAAAGAAAAAAAAAAGGGCCATCTGAGAACTGACAGCCGCAATGTATGTCTCTCGTGACACCATACCCGTTTTTTATTTCCCTTTTGCCATTACGGATTATTTCGTAATTTGAATGCTAGCACAAAGCGGCAAATTAGCAACTATCCGCGGCACAGTCCCGTCACAAAAAAAAAAAAAAAAATGAGCAGAGGGAGGCTGTGTGTCGTCCGTTTACTCCCGCCAGCTCAGGAGATAAACACTGGTTCTGAGAGGTATTCCCTAGTTAACGGCGAGCTCAGTGTTGCTAAAAGTAGTCACGGGTCGCTCATTTGCCGTCTAGTCCTCGGTGACTAGTTTAAGTCCGCGGAAGATGCCTTTTTGTCCTTCGTATGCTTGTTTTTTATTTTCAAATGCAGATCGTCGTGCTGGCGGTAGGATCAAGGAAGGTCTCAGTCTGAATCCCTTGCTAGGAGTGGTGGTGAGCAAGGCCTTCTCCGCACGAGATTGTTAGACATTTTTACCTGATCACCGGTGCAATGGCGTCAGGTATCGGGGAGGGGGAGAAAGAGGAGAAGGTAGAGGTAGTACTTCGAAGTTACTCCGTAGACTGTCGAGGGCTGTTGGTATGGGGCTCCGAGACCAAGGGAAGAAGAGCATGGAGAGCTTCAATGTTCTGCAAATAGCAGGGTGGAGGATTCCAGGATGGAGTACGAAGTAGCACAAAGCTCCAGAATTTTGTTTCCTTTCTGATTTGGCGAGGGGCGGGCACGCCCCGTCCGTTCTTGCCTATTCCAGCCGCGCCAGCCCGTATGTGGCTAAGCAGATGAGCCGCCTATCTAACATGAAATCCTGGGCCATGATGACCTCGGGGTTAATGGTCCTTGTACAAGTAAGTACACGTACATTTGCAAGGAGGACGCTCCTTTGCGCCGCCCAAGTACTTGTACCTGCGCACATATGTGCTCACCCCATCTCAATGCGACTCCAGCACATTACTAGGTGGTAGCCCATGCGGATCCCTTACCTGTAAGGCACTTGCGAACGTATGAAGTACCTTCTAGTAGTAGTAGCAGCATTGGATAGCGCGCATATGCACGAGATACAAAGCCGATAAATGCCACGGAAGGAGACTGCCGATATCTGTACCAGCGTGGAAGAGAGATTGGGGTGAGAAGGTAATAACTATAATAATAAACGGCCTTTTGCGTATATAAGCAAGTACACGGAGTTTAGTCTCTAGACCAGGGGAGGGAAGAGATGTAATCGTCATTTGTTTATTCCTCCGTGCTGGGGAGAGACCTAGAGAAAATATGGCACTAGAGGCACTCGAAAGCTGTCCGGAGTATTTGCAAAGGCAACTAACTCTACGTCGGCAGGCATATTAAAAAAAAAAAAAAAGCCCGGATCGTGAAATTTCGGAGGTTCGGCCAACTTATGACGGCCCGAATTGCAAGGCCACTGTGTTTGGATGATGATGGTATCGCGGCTTCAATTGCACCGAGGCCTATATTACCTAGTACTATATGTGTGGTTGGTGCCTTGTAGTCCATCATGCCTAGCGCTGGTGGTAGGTACGTGTACGGCATCTGTCACTCTTACATGGGTGGACAGTGTAAGATACTTGAGTTGTAATAAGTATAGCCGCCAATAGTTGTAGGCATCATGTATTGCTAATTTCAAAACTGGCACACGATATTCGCCCACAGCGTCGTTTATAGTGCTAGTATGCCGTGCTCACTGCTCACAATTTGCTAGTAGATATTAGCGGGGTTGACCCCGGGAGAAAAGAAATATGTAGGTAGCGCTATGTACAGGCACGCCGTACTTGGATACTCCCGTACCACAGCTAAGTACTATGACAAAATAAGGTAGCAGTAAGCATAGATGGGCCTCTGGACATGGACAAGGGCATGAAGAGAGCGATCTAATTACAGATAGATGGTGGGGTCACATTACTAGAGGCACTGGTAGTACTCGAGCCTGTGCTTGTACTCTGCACATTTCGCAGTGGTTCCTCGCCTTTGAAGGAGGGAGACAGAATGCTGCCGAGTATGGACCAGTGGAGCCGAAATCAGAGCAAAGCGAGGGCATCATTTCAATAGCGTGGGTGGGGTGTATTGCTCCTGCAAGTACGGGACACTGGTGTACATGATACTGTGAAGTTATTAGCAGTTGGGGGGCACGTTTCTGAGAGATGATAAGCGATAGTGAGAAATGATGAGTGACGAAAGGGTACAAAGTACGAAAAATATGGAGTAAAGAAGATGAATCAAAATGATGACCTTTTGATTGAAATTGGACTGCGTTTGCGAAACGAGCAAGGCCTAGGACGGACACGGCTAAATAGTGCGACGGTGGCCACGACGTACCCGTGCGGCAGACTTTGGAGACAGGATCTGTATAGCTCCCAGAGTGAGAGCATCGAAGAATGTCGCGAGCCCGAATCAAAGGCCTATTCAAAGTTAGCAGCTATCTGCACAGCTACCTAGCGCATTCGGACTTTCCAGGGATGCATTGGGGCACTCGCACATATGTATGTATGTCCAACATGAGTGAACGCCCGCGTCCAGAGTGCAATATCGAGAAGCCCAAGACCTGCATATTAACAACTACCACATTGTTGAATATACACGCACTCTCGCTTAAAGTGTTTCCGTTTTCGCACTTTTTTTTGTTTTTGGGTTTTGTCGTGTCATCAAAATGGGCGCCGCTTCCGCTGTCCTATTTTCTTTTTTAACAACGTTTCATGGCTCGTACGAGACCAGGCCTCGTTTAGCCGGCCACGGTACTTCGTATGCGAAGAGCCTTTGTGCATGCCCAATCGCCATTGCCTCCTCTAGACTATTGGCAGCGGAGCCTTTCTGGGTGGTCTCGTGGGGGTGAAGAAGCAATGAATGACTGGGCGTTCTCGACCGCCCAGCTAATACAAGCACCGCGGAGCAAACCTCGACCCCTTTGTAATCTATCCATTTCTTGTCGGCAAATGTGTAGCCCCTTGCCGGTAAAAGAAGGAAAAAAAAAAAAGTGGCATCGATATTACTAGTCAGTGGTATTACTGTCGCTGACTGTACGGAATACCAGCTTGACATGAGGCGTCAGACTATCACTCGAGTCGAGAAGCTGGACGTTTTAAGCATTAGCTCGCCCGTAGGATGATACTCCATAAGCATGTTTTACCCACCGTCCGCTTCCGCATACAAGTAGGCTGGCGGTCGGCATTCCATCCCATTTGCAAGTCGCCTTGCACGAGCCGGCTGTGATCCGCAAGCCTTTAGCATCTTTGGTCGGGGTTTGCTCCTAGTGGCTCAGCCTCCTGCCGGCAACCAATGCGGTGCCGCGGAGCACCCTGGTCCATCTCTCAAGAGGTTTTCCCATCACAGCAGAACCCGGTTGCGCTAGCTTGGGGCACATGTGCGCAGTGCTGTACTCTGTACCTGTCATCGGCGAGGTATGTGTGCCCATACGGAGTCAATGTGGTACAGGTACGGCTCGTGGTGCATCCTGGATATTGCTTTTGTTAGCTACTAGGCCTAATACCGGGCAGGTAAGCAAGGTAGGCAGCAGATGGCAGCATGCAGAGGCATGGAGTACGAGCATGTTTCGTACTTTCTTTTCGCATTGATGACAAGGACAGAGTTTCGTGTCCCGCGCTCGTATATATGTATGTGGCACGTGGCCCCGATATTCTGGGAGTATATTAGGGAGGAACACAGGCATGTAAGAGAGAGTCATTAAGAGAAACAACGATTGGATGTGTACCAAGGAACCGCGGCCACCTCTGGCTGCCCCCTTTTTTGAGCACATGGCGCTCGCCGCAGACTTGCATGAGTTTCATCGAAAGGCTACAAACTAGTACCTGCAAGGAGCGTTCGTAAAGTTCCCGGCGACCGGGATCGCTTGTGTTTGGAGGGGCGATGGCTGGGTGAGATGTCTGATCCAAGATGTACAGTATGTAGGATGACGGAGCTGCTCCTTGCTGAATCCGGTAGCGAGAGTACGGGTAATACATACTGAGAAAAAATACGGAGAACCTCCCATGTATGGAGCACTCCCGCACCTTATTTATGGATGTACAGCGCGGGATGCCATACGAAGGAGTAGCTGTAGCTGGTACGTACAGTATACCAGAGTAGCATCAGTACCGCAGTGGTGCTCTTGGCGATTCGCAGAGCCGAGTTGCGTATCGCACATCGCATCCGCAGGCTAGTATTGGGTCTCAGGGGTTATCTGGGAGGATCGTCGCGGGGGTTTGGGGTGAAGCTGCAGCAGACCGTCATCGCGGCCAGTAGTCGCCGACGACGAAGAGTGGAGGCTGTAGCACTCACCGTTGGAGCCCAATATCATACAGGGCCTTTTTGTCTGTTCTGTGCTCGCATAGCTCGCCATGATGTCGGCAAAGCGCGCCTCGTGCCCGTGTGAATGATGATGATGCTGCTGCTGTTGCTGCTGCTGCCGGTAAGCGTAATTTATCTCGGACCCCGTGAAGTGAAGTGCGGAGGCCAGAAATTAAGCCGCCCCACGCTGAGCAGAGCGGCTCTCTCTACCTTGTCTTTGGGCTGCTGCACCACTCGAGAGTGTGTGCTTGCCCATCCATGGCTGCGTGGGCATGATCCGGCTCGTGTAAGTCACTGCCGCTACTTTGCTTACCGCTAGGCACCATCTTCCTCTGCTTTAATCTTGTCCTTCTCCGCTTAGGCTTGGTGTGCTCCGGGATAACTCGGTGGGCGGCAGCATGCACACTGGAAATGAAGGAGGTACCTCGTCGATGCTTTTTTGTCGCAGAAGAACAGGCATGCGGAAATCACGCGCTCAACGTACGACCACAGAGCAGGTGGCCTCGTACGTTCCTGGGCCGCAGAAGTGGATTGGGTCTCGAGCCATTGATTTCCATCCTGTCTCAATCGTCAGTTCCCTGGGGTCTAACGCAGCGCTGGGTATGGAGCTAGCAAGAGAATGGCATCAAGAGAGCGTCTAGTCCATCCAAGCACTTTGTTGGTGAGGGGTGGAAGCCGTGCACCAAGGCTTGCGTCTTGGCAGGCTTGCTTTTTGACGTGATAAGTAATTTGCAACAAGGGGGAGGGAGGGACAAAAAAAAAGTAATACTGACTTGCAGTCAAATCACAGTGACCTACGAAGTACTGCTGGCAGTATTTGCTGCTCTGCCCCTCCAATCATCCTTGTCTCTGGTTCTCGAACAGCGTCAGCCCGGCCAGCTCTGCGTGCCGTAGGATTCATACCTCTGCTTGTTTTTTTTTTTGCTCGCTTTTCTTTTTCCCTTTCCCTTTTAGTGTGTTTGTATCGTGTGTGTGGGAAGGGAGCAAACGAACGAACCAAACGGAAGCAAGAGAGATAAAACAAGTCCAACGCCCTGCCCACCAGCATTAGCATTGGGCATCCAGTTGCTGCGCTCTTTTGCCGCCTAGCATCTCATTTGCTGGGCCCTGCAGTCCTTGTCCGATGCCGTCGGCGACCTCCAAAAGGGCCATTCGCATCGGCGCCATGCGCCTGGGACAGCGGCTGGTGGCGCCAACATGACACTGAGTGGCTTGCGCCAGGTGGTGTTAGCATCGAGGGCTACAGTACGATGCTTAGATGCCGAGTGGAGAGTGTCGATGTCAGCCCAGCGGAACAAGGGCGGCGCGCTTGTGCGGGCTGGGCTGGTCGATACCGTCGGTACCCTGGCTGTACCTGCTGTACCTGAGCCTGTGCTTGGTGCCTGTACTCGTACCCTTGCCTTTGCCTTTGCCTGAGCGCCTGTGCCTGGAAATCTGGGTGTTACCACCGCCCAAGCAGATTAATCTTGTCTGCTAGCTCAGCATCTGCATTGTACCAGCAGTACCTGTGCAGTACTCCCTGGGCCCTTGGTTGCCGCTAATACCTACCTAGTAGTGCCTTAGGTAGTAGCAGCAGGTAGAACCCGGCTGCTAGCCTGCACGGGCTATTAATAGTGGGCTCCTCGTCCTGTCGGCAGCCTTGCTTTCGACAAGCAAGATCGCATCGTGGCAACTGGAGATGCCCATTGGCAGCTGCAGACCAGGCTAGCCCCCAGCAGCTTCAGTGCGGTAGCGCAGCTGGGCAATTGGCGAGCTCTGGACGCTCCACCGAGATGCTTGTAGCGCGCAGGTACCTTCGGGACACTCAGCTGCGAGCACCACCTTTGCCTGTGCAGCTGTATTGCGCTGAGAGTCCCCCGTACCTACCTGCGTCTACCTACCTATAGTATAGTAGGTAGGTACCGTAGGTACTAAGGTGCTATACTGTACCTGACTTGATTAGTATCCATAGTACCTGTTTAGTACCTAGTAGTGGTATCGGTAGGTGGCTGGTGCTAATAAGGCAGACAGACAGACAGGCGAGATACAGTACTGTAAGTACGCCTGATAGTCTACAAGCAATCTACGAAGCAGCCCAAGACCAAGCCATCGCCATCACTAATCGTGCAGTAACACGGGCTGTAGCGACTGCCGGCTCCATCCCACCGCATCTCTCTCACCTTTCAGGCCATCCCACTCTGCTCTCCTCTCCATGTCTTTCCTCTTCCTCCCCCCGCTAACGATGCCCCTCCTCTTTGTCTCTCTGGCCCGGTGCTCGTCTCTACCCTTGCCGCCACACCCCCTTGTTCTTGTTCTTGTTCTTGTTCTTGTTCTTGCTCTTGCTCTAATACTGCCTGTAGTATCGTCTCTCTCTACTTCGCACTAGGTAATTGATGTCTACAGTACTGTATACAAACCTCCTGCTAATAATGTTTATACTACCTACCTACCTAATACTACTACCTTAGTATGTAATACTGATGGATGCTTAGCTCCTAACTTATCCAGCCCATCTTAATCCATCTGCATAAACAGCCCCCCCCCCAAAGGAGCGTTGCAAGTCGCCCACCTCGTTCATGCTCTCATACATGCTCTCATACAAGTCCACGCACCAACTTCCATCACGCCGTGCCACCGTTACTCCGTACGGAGCAAAGCATGCTGTACAAGTACCGGTAGTGCTCGTACATGCGTCCGGGCCAGCATCATGCGTCACGTTGCCAGAGACTGACTGCCTCCCTTGCTCTGCCTTGCCTTGCCTTGCCTTGCCTGGCCCTGGGGCAAAAGGGGGCCCCGGCCCTGGCTCAGATACAGCACAGGACAAGCATCCTCCTCTACCAGGTTCCTGGACCTGTTCCGCGCCGGCGCTGCCAATGGGAATGCCCAGCCAGCGTCTGAATCGCTCCTCATCTGTGTCTGTTTGCCGCCCCCCAGCCTGACACCCCTGACCCTGCCCGCATTCCCTTGGATAGCTTCCCCATCCTGTCTTCTTTTCTTTCTTTTTGCTTCCTGCTCCCACTCTTAAGAGCCGCCGCACCGACACAACCACACACCCCCCCGGGGGAGACTGCCAGCTATTAGAACCACCCCAAAGGACCAAAGGACAGAGGGACGGATAGATAGAACAGCCCGTACCAGTACAGTGTACTGCCAAGTACAAGGCCTGGCCGCTCAGCGCCGCTCTGCCGCTGGTACTGCCGCCGGTGCTTGTACATGAGATATGACATGTCTGCTCCCGCCCACCCACTGTCTTCTAATATACTTGTACCAACGCACAAATCCCACCCCCAACACACAGTCTTTTTTTTTTTTGCTTGCTCTCGAGACATCGGCCTCCCGATCAACGGACGGATACAGTAGTATGGTCGCTGCCCGCATTAGCTCTAGACATGGCTGCTTTTGCTTCTGCCGCCCCTCCCCAGCGCCCGTCTCCAGTTCACCCCTAGCGCCATCGACTTGTCACTTGGCTAGACCAAACATTTGGTGTTCCTGGAGAGTTGCTGTGTATAATCTGATATTAGCCCCGACCCAAAATCACAAATAAATGTCAATGGGCCCCACACGCCTCTTTTTTGGCTCTCGATCTGATCAAGACCAAGCCTCTTTCAATTGTCTTTAAAGTCCATCCGCCGGGCCCTTTTTTCCCTATCCAACCCCACGTTGGATCCGTCTTGATATATAAGACGCTTGTCTGCCCAGCCCCAACACCACCATCATCGCCATCATCTTGCCAACACCAACATCAACAGCTAACTACCACCACCGCTACTACTTTAAGATACTACAACTCTGGAGCAGCCTTCTTTCCACTCAACAAGAAATCTCCATCACCTTACATCTTTGTCCTCAGATACTTCATCAAGCCATGCCTCTCTCACATACCCTCCGTGGCATTCAAGCCCCCATCTTCCCTCTCCTGCCAGAACAACCAATTCTTTCACAACCCTCAACCATGCCCGCTGGCATTATCATGTTGGGTCCCAAGGTCAGAAAGAAAGCTTCTGGTTTATGTCTTTTATCATCCCCTCCCTTATGCTAACTTGGAATGTAGGTTCCTGGTACACGATGCCCAACCTGTGCCCTGGCCGGCAAAGAGGTTTGGGTCATCCCGGGTCGATGCTGCGGGTATTGTGGCACTCCTTGTGACTCCGAGCACCATCAGTGATAATGTGAGTTCGTACAAATCACGTATCTTGCAAGGCCAGCCCTACTAAACGTTTCTTGGATAGCTATCATTTTGCTCCAATGAGACATGCTATTGGAGTAACAGCACAACACCAATTTTCCCCCATTGAACTCACTGATATTTCGCCTTTTTCCAATTTCCCTTATACAAAGGCCATCTCGACAGAACGCTTTGCTTAGGCATTATATCAAATCGGTTTACACAAAAGGCGAAATTACCTGTCTTTCAGCTTTCGACACAGACGGCACCCGCATTTCGATTTATACACCGGAGAGTGGGTGCTATCCTAACTTTTTTGTTATATCTTCTGGCCTTTTCTCCTTTTGGCTTTTTTCCCTTTTTTTTTGCTTTGGATAACTTTACTTTGTTTCCCCTTTTCAAAAAAAAAACAAAAAAACAAAAAAAAGACAGATTATATACTGGGCAGCACGGGTATAGCATCATCTTCAAAGGGCGGAGTTTGGAGGGCTTGGGAAAAAAAAACCAAAAATTTCTGGGTACACTTGTTTTTTCCTTTTCTTCTTTCCTTTTCTTCTTCTCACTTTTCTTCCCTTTTTTCTTGGTTTTGTTTTGGACAGGATTTGGCACGAGCTCTGCAGCTAGCGAAACCTCTGCATGGGTGTTCTGCTAGGGGAATAAGGGCGCTTTCTTGATACCAGCATGTTTTATGTGTAGATTAGATGTAGCATGTACGTTAATATATGACGATCTGACGAGACAAGTTTTGTTTTGCGACGCTTATTGCGATGCCACACTCGAATTTCAGGTATACAACGCTCGACCACCGGCGTTGGGCACATGTACAGAAACAAGGAAGCGCAAGGAAGTGCATGAACCAATTACTCGGTATGTGCTTTGGGGAAGATACAAAACACATGTTTCTTGCATCTATGCAGGGAGCCAATTCCCAGCACGCAAGGTTGTGTTTCACAAAAAGATGATTGAGTGCATAAAAGCGTGTGGGAGGGAACAAAAAGAGAAGGCATTGGCACACACTCCGTATGACGTGGGGGTAAAAAGGTACCACTCGACGTCGTGTACATACGTACATTCCCATGCGAGACATGGGCATTTGAGAGGTTGGTAGCGCCGGGTACTGAATGACGAATTTCCGGTTATGGAGCTAAGGTACTTAAGGTGGTATTCTTGTGCCAGTATGTATCCTGCACGATTTAATTCGCCAGATGGGCCAGACCCAGAGTAGGCCTGCGGAATCACAGTTAGTACCCAAGTGTAGAGGAGTGTACTTACAAGGCAGGTTGGCGCAATAGGGAGGTGAGATGCTACCAAAACATTTAGTATGAGTGCTGACCTTGTGCGCGATACGATAACTCACAAAGCCGCCTGTCAAAAAGAAAGGAGAAAACGGCGCATAAGTTGCTCTTCTGATACTAGTGGTGCCGTCGGAATGAACGGGGGTGGCTTCCGTATCAAATGGTATGACCTGTGATCGACCACTCTTTTTTCTGCTGGCGGCCTTGTAGACGGGGATGTGCTAGAAACTAGCAGCAAGTGGTATTCATGAAAGATTGATGACACTTGGGAAGGGGGGTCTAGGCCGAGGGAGGCACTAAGTGGTGGTTTTTTTCCACTGTGCCGTCTAGAAAGCGCAGAGACCGACAGGTCATGTTTCCCCCCGTCAAATTGACTTGTCTTGCCTCTCCTTAGGCGCTATAGGTTGCCCAGGGGCGCACATCTTGTGACCTATCGATGGGTTTGAATTGATGCGTAATCATGGCACTAACGAACTTGTCAATGCCAGGCCTGGGCCTTGAGTTGAGCGCGGTTTGGCGTTGAGGAGGCTGAGGCTGACGAGCCATGCCTGAACTGACTTCAGCTCTTCGATGACGTTTTGTCTTGCCGCCCCTGCCGTTTCGCATCTGATGTTCCCGAGTCCCTGGGTCCTGGAGCCCTTTGAGTACAGTCGATGTTCCAATTGTATGGAGTGGCAGTACGGAGTAGGTGCGGCTGTATAAATTGCATATGCAGATAGGCTATGACTAGCGCTTAGTTTTCCGACCAGCCGGGCTTCAGCTAGACCGCTGACGGTCCCATGCCGGGCACGATTAGCTTTGGCGACCAGGTACTTCGTAGAAACGGAGTATTGCTACCAACTCCTGTGTTTATGTGCTCCGGGGATAGTATCGAGGCTGTTTGAGCCGTGCGAAGCGGCCATCCCGTGCTGAGAGCGCTACTGCCATGGAGTACTAGCAGTGTCTCAAACATGCCATCTTTGTCCCCAAGCCAGTAGCGGCCGGCGCATCCCATTCATTCCCTCCTAACCCCGAGACAGCCTTGGTCGGGATATCCGCCGGGACTGACAGGGCATGGAAATGAGGCGAACCTGCAGCAGCCGATCGCTTACAGAGAGAGATCGCATGTTACTGGCTACCGATAGCCCGTTCCTACAAACGGAGTACACCCAACTAATACAGTTAGTCGTAGCCCTCCGTACCAGCAGCGGCATCAGCAAAGTCTCCGAGACAAGCGATGGCGGGGCAGACGCACGCTCTTCTTCGTCCTGAATCCGCGGCGGTCACCGCTGTTATGCAGATTCCTCTCGACAGATTGGGTGAATGTGTGGGCAAGGGGGCCAACTGCAACTGGGAATACAATGCAGGGACCACTGACCGCCACCATTGGCGTGTCCATGCTCCGGGTCGTAGCCTGTACCGACAGATAGTCTGGGTCACTGGACCACACTAGCTGCAGGCCAAATGTGCCGAAGAGGAGGACATGGAAAATTACCAGCTAGCCGGGTCCCAAGTGTTGCGACAGGCATGGGTGTTGGATGTAGGGGGTGGAAGCTTGGACGTGATGCAAGGCCCGGGTTGGTTGGTCGGTTGGCCGTGTCCAAGCTGTTGTCTGAGACTCAGAAGAGGCTCACCTTACGCCTTAGAGTCGGGCTACTTTTTTTGTTAGTGACGGCTAGTTGGTATACGAGATGCTAGCTCTGAGCTGGAGGGTGGGATACCTTGAACCACCTAACCCCGAATTGTGATAGCGGCAACGACGTGGACGAGGATTATCCTAAATGACAGCTGTAAAAACTAATTCGGAATGCTAAAGGGCGAGATGTATGACGTGAAGCGTGTGAATTGTATGAATGGCGAGACTTTGCTGGTTCAATGTTGGTAGCTCTCCTCTCTCCCACTCTCTCCCCCTTCCTTTCTCACTCTCTCTTTTGTGTTTCTTTTTTCCCGCTTTTTATCACTTTTATTCCTCACGTGGCTCTCTTTCTATTGGCCGATGCAGGGGGCGTGCTGCAGCAGTTGTTGTAACACCAAGTCTAGAGGATGAATCACCATCTCCGTACGTCTCCATGGATCAGCAGGGGGGGAGGAGGAGGCAGAGTATTTGCGATAAAAAGAATGGGACTGGTAAAGGGAGATTGTTGGATTTTCTAGCAGCAGCTGAGAAACAGGAGTAAAACCATACCGCCTATAACTGAATTGGCGAGGCAGTACTCCGTACTTCGTAAAAACAAGGAAAAGGGATAAAAGTTTGGCATAAGGGGTGGGAGACAAGGGATAGCTCTTTGGACTAGAGACAAAGTGGACGTAAGTTGTTGAAAAAGAGGAAGAAGCAAACAATTGTAAAAACGAGAAGAGAAGGAAGGCAGAAAGGGTTAAACCACCTAGGTAAGGTACTTACTAGTTAGAAGTTGCTAGAATGCTGTGTATCGTTAAACAACCTTACTAGAGAAGGTAGATACCTATAGTAGCTATAGTAGGTACTTAGGGAAGGCAGGTAGTAGGGAATGCAAGTACTGCTATAGTACCTACTAGGTAGTAAGGAAGGCAGGTAGTGAGTGAGTACCTACCTAGGTAGGCAGGTATTGGGAAGCCGCGGTGGCTTGTACCACGTATCGTCGACCGTCAACCTCGATAGCAACAGTTATGGCAATCGGTTACATGTATTTATTTTCCTACGCGGAATTTCTGGCTAAGCTGCCCTCACCAAAGTTTCCTCATTGATTTTCCACTGGCTGTTATTTTCCGACAGCTGCTCAGACTCTTTGGATGGTAGTTTGATTATTCTACTGATAGCTCTTTTCTTTTTTCCTCTTGGAAGAAAAAACACTACACGTTTGTCCACGTTCATTTCTACCATCCGAAAAGCCAACTTATTGAATCCCCTATTCATACCTAGCAATTCAAAATGGTGAGCGACTCGGGAGAGAGACTCTCGGCAGGAGTCTCCAACGCTGTAAGCGGCATCCCTCATATAGACCCGGATCTCGCGACCGCGAAGCTAGAAGTCCGTGAAGCTACTGCTTGCCTGGAAGCTCTCAAACTGAATCCGACACTGACGCAGGAAGAATCTCTACGCACTGGCAGCGTGAGTACAATGGAGAAGACGGATAGAGAATGGGACCAAGCGCCGTTATATGCTTCTAAGGGGTGGGCTGCCGGTGTAGCAAACAACGACGGTGCTAATCTGGCTGGGGGAGACAGCGACTCAGCTCCTAACCAATTTTACGAGGATTCCCTCTTTCTTGGATATCCGAAGACAGCGGAACAGGCTGAAAACTATTGGCGGATGGTTGGATTGTCAAATAATACACGCTTGCATATTGATGACTATTTCTGTCTGGAGCAAACAATCGCACAACTACCAGCTCCGAGCGGTGGCCAAGAAATCTGGTTCTTGCACCATGCTAACGATAACAATCTCATCTATACGGGAGCCGTTGCCCGTCATAGAGAGGGGCTCATCAGCACGACCAAGGGGGGGGCCAAGGTTGTCAAGGCAGTGGTCATATCGCAAGTAGTCACGAGCTTCGAAAGCCGGATGCGCGGGTATGCTACGCATTTCCTGAAACTCCTAGCCGAAGAGATGGACAATAGAAAGGGCGAAGACCGCATTGCCTTCAGCGTGGTGTATAGTGGTCCCGACACGGATTTTTTCCACAGGCGTGGCTAGAAACCACTTCCAGCCAGGCAGCTTCGAATCACACTGGGTGGCCTGACGCCCGACACGTTGAGTAATTATTTGGACCGGTACAAAGAATACGAAGATTTTTGGTCGCTTTTGGAAATGGACGCTCTTCGTCCCTTGTGTCATGAGTACGAGGGACTCTCCATGATGGCGATGAGTGCCATCAAGGATCCAACCACGCACGCGCAATTTGTTCCGTCGAAAGATTTAACGGATTGGCACGTATTGCGAGCTATAACTGCGGCTCATGCAACTAATGAGCCAAGACGAGGGGTTCCTAAGGGCGGCGTCCACATGGGGGTCATGTTCCAGGACCTGAAGACGAGGACAGTCATCTCGGCGTGGTGGGTGCATGACTTTGAGAAACGAAGGCTGTACTTGGGGAAGATGAACGTGAAGCGTCGCGAGGGATTGGAGGCCGGGATCAGGACAGTGCTTCTCATGGCTGTACGAGAGGCCCAGAATTTTTGCCTCAGAGAGGTCATTGCGTGGGACCCAACACCCCAGATCGTGGGACAGGCGGAGAGACTAGTTAAAGAAATGGGTCAAGGCATGACGGCAACGTGTGAAAATCGATCCGAGATGATACCCTGCTTCCGATGGCACGGGGGAGAGTCGAAAGAGGTTATATGGACAGAGGGCGAGTACTTTGGCTTCGGCTGAGGCTTAGCATGGAAGGGGATTGTTTGGTCTCTCTCCCTCTGCTGCATGTGATCTGAACCGGCTCTGGTGGGGGTCCTGGAATGGTTAGCTGCGAGAATGGCTGTATATTTTGACGAAGCAAGCACTCAGAGCTTATCCTGAATTATGCACTGATATAAATTTCAGTATATATTGGGCAGTTGTTTGGCTGCCTTTGATCAGCCAGCTCTATCTGCTAGAGGTATGAAGACGATACTGCATTTTCTTCTCCTTCTCCTTTCTTTTTTCCCCTCTCCACACAAGTACTGATACCCAGATGCTACAACTGAGACCACTACCTCCTCTTTTCTTCTTTCTCCTTATCCCAACTGTGTGTTCCTATGCATCGCTGCATCGCCGATATCCTGACATCACTGGCTTAGTCTGCCCAAACCCCGCCCCCACCTCGTTGGACCTCTCTACTCGTACTACTGTACTTGTAAGCTTCTCGTCAGCTCTCATATTGCTCCGACCTCCACTTGTTTTCTCAATGGGCTCTGTAGTGCTAGTATTAGGTATGAATGATGCATCCATCTCCACCTCTGAGAGGTGCTTTCGGCGCATCCACAGCCCGACTTTTATGGGGACAAGTAAACAAGCAGTGCATATCCAAGTGTTTCCTGCATTGCCTCTACGGATGCTATCAGTAGGCTACTAAGTAGATGGTCTATTTTAGTAATTACTTACAGTCTACTTACAGTATACATACGTCAGCGCCTGACTGATGCTGATACAAGCCAAAGGCTGTCGTCACCCGGAGTCGCTTGATATAAACACTTGAATTGATATAGTGTCCTCTTCCGATTGCCTGCATAAACGCCAACATCAACATCAACATCAACATCACCCGCTCCCTTTTCTCTTTTTTGAAGCCCAACAACTTGAATTCTGTGTCCGGCCTGACCCGCGAACTTTCATGAGACGTGCCACACATCTCCAGTTTCCATCTTGTGGTCCCCGCAGCAACAGAACCTTCCGCCCCCTCTTTGGCTTCTCGCAACGCCCCTCCGAGCATCAGCAGCTCCGGACTTGCTCCAAACTCCAACCTCAATCTCAATCTCAGTCTCTGCATCATCACCAATTCGTCCCATACATATCCGCAGCCGCAGCCGCAGCCGCAGCCCAAACCCGCACCATGTCTGCCATGCCCGCCTCTCACGGCCACAGCGCCCCCTGCTGCAACATCCCTCCAATTGTGTCCAAGGGATACCAGCCCAAGGGCTCGTACGAAGAAATCGGCGGCTACAAGACCTGTATGTTTTCTTTTTCTTCTTGCGCACACTTTTGCACACTTCCGCACATGACCATGATCACGATGGCCCTCCCTTACGAGCGTTTCCCATGTGACAAATCAATGAGATCGTGGAAAATACAAAGTTGCTTTATCGCTGAAGCCATCTAGATGTCACCGGCCCCGCCGACGCCACCAAGGCCATTGTCGTCGTCTATGACATCTTTGGCTACTTTGACCAGACCGTGCAAGGTGCCGACATCCTCGCCTTTAGCGACGACCACCAGAAGTACAAGGTATTCATGCCCGACTGGTTCAAGGGCAAGCCATGCCCTATTGAATAGTAAGTAGTTTGGTTCCCCGTCACCTGAGCAGATATCATCGAAAATCCGGATAGGGGAGGGGGGGGTGAGAGAGAAGAAGTAACACAAAAAATTGACTCCAAAAAAACAGCTACCCGCCCGATACCCCAGAGAAGCAAAAGGCCCTGGGCGAATTCTTTGGCACTTTCCCTCCTCCCAAGATTGCCGGCTATGTGCCAGAGTATGTGGATGCTGTCAAGGCTCACAGCCCATCCGTTTCCAAGCTAGCTATGCTAGGTGTAAGTCTATCATAAGTATTTCTCACAAATGAAAACACTGACTCACCCATGAACATAAAAACAGTACTGCTGGGGCGGCAAAGTCGTTGCTCTCACCGTCAAGGCTCCCACCAACCCCTTCTCCGCCGCCGCCTCGGCACATCCCGCCATGGTCGACCCTGCTGACGCCGAGGGCCTTACCATCCCCTTTGCCCTCCTGGCATCCGGGGACGAAACCGTTGAGGACGTCAAGAAATTTGAGGAGAACCTCAAGGTGCCCCACCACGTCGAGACCTTTGCGGACCAGATCCACGGCTGGATGGCTGCGCGATCCGACTTGGCGAATGAGCGTGTCAAGGCAGAGTATGAGAGGGGATACAAGACGCTTTTGCAGTTCTTTGGCAAGCAGTTCTAAGTGAGAAGGGGGGCTGATGTGGGAAAAGTTAACACATTTTAAAAGTTTTTTGACGCAAGATTGCTGAGATTTGAACGATGTGCTATGTAAACACTCACAAACAAACAAGTAAAATGAAAAGAAAAAGAAAATATTGCAACTGAAACTGTAATCTTGCTATCATGTCGAAGGAAAGCTATTGTGGATGTAATATATGTGCCCTATGCGCTATCAAATAAATCATCTATAATCCATCTCTTTTTGTTTTTCATATCTCCTCCTCTCAATTCATGAAGACGTACTTCATATATATCTCATGAATTACTGCCCCAGCTCCTGCAACAAGCCCTCCGCAGTCTTCAACGTCTCCTCCAAATCCAAAAGCTCCGGCGGCGGAACCTCCAGCCCTACACCCCCTTCTCCCCTCCTCACCACCGTGCTAATCATATACTCATCCCCAATCGCCCTGTCCAGCTTCACATCCACATCAGTCACTTTCCCACCCTTGAACCACACCTCGAGCTCCTTATCCGCTCCCTCGGGCGGCGTCTCTCCCGGCGGCGTAAAGTACCGCATCTCCAAGTCATGCAGCCACGGCGCGAGGAGGGCATCCCCCGTCATCTTGACATACGCCTCGCGGAGGCACCACAGCGCGTAAAAGTAATCCAGCAGCTGCTCTCGATCCACAATCGGCAGCCGTCGCAGCCTCAGCACCTCCACCGGCGAAAGCACCTCCTCATGCGTGGCGATGAACGATGGCCACCCTTGCGTGTTGATGTGCTGAATGTCCCGCGTCTGCCTCTCCCCGGCGCAGACAATGTCCGTGCCGATGGCGACGCCCTTGGGGGGTAAATGAGTGCCGAAGAGGGCCACCACGCCGGCCTGGTGGGTGACGTTGAACAGGAGGGGCTCCTCGCCCGAGGGGGTGAGGAAGACGGGCTTCGTGCGGGCGTCGCGCACGGCTGTGGCGGAGAACCAAGGGATGCGACAGAAGCGGGAGATGGCGAGGCGCTTGAGGAGAGACGAGGCGAGGGACAGTTTGGCGTCCCTGACGAAGTAGTATTTGAGAACGGACGTTTGCTCGGCTGGGCTGAGCAGAGCGAGAGCACGGTGGGCCTGTAAGAGGTTTTTTTTTGTTAATACGAATTTCGGTGATGGGATGATTGTTGATGACTATGAAGAGAAGAACAAGAACAAGAACAAGAACAAGAAGAAAATGAAGAGACAAACGAAAACGAAAACGTACTACTTTGGAGAGATCTTTAGTTTCTTTAGCTTCAGGCCAGAGGTTGCGAGTATCGAGGGCCCAGAGGAAGACGTTGGGTTCGGCCATGATGGTTGGTAGTGATGCTATATTAAACCGCTATAAAATGCCTATATACAAGCGGTGGATCAATGCTTCGAAAAGACGCTGTATATCAACTTTGCTATATGAGTGTTTATATATGAGTGAAATCTGACGTTCATGATGAGTGAAATGAGTGTTGAGACGGGATGAGCGGGTGAGATTGCCGCTGCCAATCAGCTCACTCGCGCCATCAGTTCCCCGCTCCGGCCCGCAGAGCCGCAAGCTTGATTATGTATAAGGTATACAAGATAAGATACAAACTCCAGCTTGTTTCAACCTAGGTAATCTTGGCCATGGAGATGATAATTCTACATGATTCTTTCATTTATTTGGTAATTAAGAGGTCCATCTACTCTCTATACTGTATGATGACTTTCTTATGCTTCATCTGCCGGCGCCTCCAGTGAAATAGAAAACACCTTGTGCCCTTTTCTTCTCGTCTCTCCAGCTTCAGCACTCTTCTCTTTCTCCTTTTCCTTTTCTTTCTCCTTTTCTTTCTCCTTTTCCTTTTCATCATCTTTCTTCTTATCGTCTTTGGTCGTATCCACCACGCCGTCCTCCAGCTTGCCTATCGTTTTCACTGCCTTGCCATTTTCATCCAGGTCAACCACCACGTCGATTGTGTCAAGGCTTCCATCTTCCGTATACATCCACAGCTCCTTAAACTCTCCGCGCACTAAGCTGGTGAGCAGCAGAGATCCAAGCACGCCCGGCACGAGGTACAACAGCGCTGGCTGTCCGTGTCTAAAGATGAGCAACATGGCTAGTGTGACTACCATTCCCAAAAAGTATCCCACCATGGCGGCATAAAAGTACGTCTTAGGGAATCTTGACGCAGCGACATCAGGGGGCAAGCTTTGCGAGCTAGACAAGCCCAAAAATTGGCGAGTCCAGATGCGCTCTCCCCAGCTTCCCTTGGCGTCGACATATGGAGCCTTGACTTCTCTGTGCTTGGTTTCACTTCGTGTAATAGTCTCTCCAGAGGTAGAATCCTTCTCCATAATCTTCAAATCAGTAGATTCGTACTTGATCTTTCTGTAGTAGTGGATCCAGAGATCGAGTCGCAGTGCCCATCCAATGACCATCCCGGGAATCACGATATCTCCCAACCCGAGGATGCTCTTCCTCGATGCCACTTCATATGTGAGCTTAATTGGTACATCCAGAGTTGTTGCCACCGTCACCATATAAGGGCTACATAGATATTTGTGTATCAGTATTTCTGGCAGCATATCAAGAAACAAAAAGAAGGGGAAACTCACGTGTAAAACACCATAAAGATATCATAGAAGAAGAGCCCCCACAAAACCAGCGAGCCGGTGAGAAAATCAGTAGGCGACAGAAGCAAAAACGATCCGTAGCACATGCCATAGCCCAGCATGTTGGAGAGAAATGGCCACGAGGTCGCAAAATAGACGATTGCCGTCGCCACGGACATCAACAGCGCCACCATATGCGCAAACTTGATGTGAACCGTCTCTTTGCCCATACCATGAGCAAACACCTCCAGCAACCAATGTCTCGTCAGGAGATCCCTCAGATTCCACGCCTTCTTTTGCAGCCACGCAACTGGCGCAAGGAAGCCCAAAGCACCAGGAAGCGGGTTCGTCCCACCAACATTGAGGCCCTCTACTCCGTTACCCACATCGTCGCATACCGCGACTGTGTTCTTGGCCTGGTCGACTCTACGAAGTTTCCCATCCCTGCCACGCCAAAAACGAGGGAACACAAAGGACGAAAACACTTGAATACCGTGGGCATAAAAAGTCAACAAACTCGCCATCGACGCAGTCGTCATGTAAGACCGTAAGATCTTATTTATAAGGGACGGGTCCTGAAGCCATTGGATCAGATAATAAAGCCCAACGAGGACAAAGGCAGCCATGATTGGGAATAGGATGGCGTCAGAGAGCTCCAGTCCTTGGGAAAACGTCTCGTCATCCTGTTTCCGGCGCTTCTTGTCCTTCGAGATGGCCGCGGATGGTGGGCGGCGTAGAGATGCATGGGCTCCAAGAAAGATGATCCCCATGGCGCCGCTGACGAGCTTCAGCTCTAGAAGGAGGAAACTTGTATCCTGCAAAGTTTCCAGCATTGTTAGGGGAGAGGCACCAGGCGCTGTGTCATTTAGTGTAACGTTGAGGCCATCCAAACCCTCCATGAGGGTGACATTTGTGGCAGCCATCGCTCTGTATAAAATTCTGCCGTGTACAGGACGAAGAGTCAGTTACTGCAGAAGTTCGTGGAGATATCCCAGCAGGGACCCAAACGAAAACGTGGTCTGAACTCGACAAGGCTGGCTTTATGACGTAGGCAGCAGCAAACAAAACATTTCAAGTCTCTAAGCCCGTGTGACACTTTTGAATAGGCTCTAACGCAGTGTAGAAGAAGAAGAAAAAGACAAGAAGAAAAAGCAGTGTTTGGAAAGACACCAGTACGTGTACCCCGAGGTGACAAGCTGTGAATCAGACAGCTTCAAAGCCTGGCCACCAAATCTTTACACAAGACAATAATACAGTGGGATTTGTCCAGAGAGACCACTAAAACAGCCACTAAAACGGCTATCGCTGCAAGCCAGACAAGGCAGCCAATAGCGCGCCCCGATAGCGCCAGCAGGCCAAAGCTCCCCAGCGCCAACATCACAGCCTCGTCCCGCAGTGACAACATTCGTCCCTCTATATCCATTTTTTTTTTTTTTTGGAAATAAGTCAAGATACGACCATCCCTTCTACGCCCTTCCCCAGCTCCTAATCACATCAAACCTCACCAATCATGACCACAAACGTCATCCTAGAAACCTCAATGGTACATTCTCACCCTCCCCATCCACCAATTCCAATTCCAACTCCAAAAAAACCAAAAAAAGCTAATCTTCTTCCCCCCCAAAAAACAACAGGGCACAATCACCCTCGAGCTCTACACCTCCCACGCCCCCAAAACCTGTACCAACTTCACCACCCTCGCCCGCCGCGGCTACTTCTCCTCCACCATCTTCCACCGCGTCATCCCCGACTTCATGATCCAGGGCGGCGACCCCACCGGCACCGGCCGCGGCGGCTCCTCCATCTGGGGCGACAAGTTCGACGACGAGATCGACCCGGCCCTCAAACACACCGGTGCCGGCGTCCTCAGCATGGCAAACGCCGGGCCCAACACAAACGGCTCGCAGTTCTTCATCACGCTCGCGCCCACGCCCTGGCTCGACGGGAAGCATACCATCTTTGGGAGGGTCAAGAGCGGCTTGAGCGTGGTGAAGCGCATGGGCATGGTGCCTACGGGCCCGGAGGATAGGCCGGTTGATGAGGTCAAGCTTGTCAGCGCCAAGGTGGTGGAAAATGAGGAGCAGGATTGAAGGGGAAAGTGTGTTTTTGAATATTTTGGTTAGGGGCATGCGATTTTACGAGCGGAGAGGTGGCATAATGATTCGGGAACGCATTTGACTCGGTTTCGACGTATGATATATACGTACTAGACAATGTACATATGTTGTGATTTACGGTTTGGAATAGGTAGACGGCACGGCACGGCGTTAGGTTGAGGGATATTCAACACACGCGTCAAACGGCAAAGCAAAGGGTATATAACGAAGCAGTATCAAACACATCACACAATCATAAACGGTCAGTACAATAAAGTTGAAACGACAGAGCAGAATCAAAAATGATAAGAAATCAATCCCTTGCTTTATACATACAGACCTCATTAACCTAAGACAATAATAAATGCAGAGTCATTTTCCCCCAAACGCCAAATTCCCGTTTTCCCCGGGATGCTGGTTTAATCATCGTCTTTATATATAAAAGCCATTTCAGCCAGCCCATAGCCAACCACCCCTCCCCCAAATCTGCAAGTCGAATGCAAAGCAAATAAGCCCGAGGTTCATTTTCCGGTTTCTTTTTTCCTCTTTTGTCTTTGTATGAATAAAAATAATACAGTATCCATGGATATAAAAGCTTCAAGCCCCCTTCCGTTTTCGAATCTATCCATATCCAATCCACCAGCAAATAGACATGCAAAACAAATGCATGTGGGCGCGTAATTCTGAGACTGCTTGATTTTCTTCTTTAATGGTGGCCCGCAGGGGGCGAGGAGAGTGTTCCCGACGACTCAGACTCCCCATCGATATCTCGGCCATTCTTCGACATGGGCGAGCTCATAACCGGCTTGGTCACTTTCAACTTCTTAATTGGGCTCTCCGTCTTGGACTTGACCTTGCTCAGCACCTTAGGCGAGGGCACGTTGTAATCCGCCTTTTGTTCCTGGCTCAACGAGCTGCTTTTGATCTTATCCTTTTTCGACGAGAGCTTTGTCTTGATAATGACCTTTTTGGGCAGGCTGTGCTTTATCTTCTTCTTCTTGTGACTGGTCTCCGAGTCCTCGTCGTCGTCGCTCACATCTCGCTTCCTGGGGCTTTGAGCTCGGGACGCCGGCGTAGGTGTGGCTTTCTGAGAGGGCGGAGGCGTCGGTTCATGCTGAGAACCGCCGCCATTCATCCTCTGGGCGGCCGCTCGACTGGCGTTACGACCGCTGTTACCAATGCAAGATCCCATGTGATTATTCAGCCGTGTAACCAGGATGCATCTCTTGCACTTGCTGCACGTAGCAGAAGGAAAAGAGAGAACATTGGGAGGGCGCTGCTCGGAGGCCCCATCCATGCCATCCTTCTTGTCCAGGTCTTTCTTCTTCTTGCCCCTTCCAGGACCTGGTCCCACCCAGCTCTGGCCGTAGATGTCGCATCCGGGCTTCTCGATGAATGGATGCTTTTTACAGTAGACGATGGTAGGGTCAGGCTTTCGAGCACCTTTTCCGTCAGTTGGATATAGTAATCGCGGTAGATGGCATCGGGGACACAGGATATCCGCTGTCGTCTTAAGAGGGTTACCCTTTAGGAGCACCTTGCCATCTTCGTAGATTGCGGCATCCGTCTCGATTCGCACTTCGGGTCTTGAGTCGGGAGTCGAAGTCTCTGAGGCATCAGAAGCCATCTTCTCCACTCGAATAGCGGCTGTGGTCGCTCTGGCCGTCTTCTCCTCTCGATGCGTCTTCATCAACAGATCCGACACGAGATTGTACAGCACATCATCGAGCACCGAATGCGCCTAGAGCAACAAAAAGAGGGAATTGTCAGCAGCTACATCTCACCGGAGAGATGATTCGAGACATTGATTGGCGATGCGACGCATGCAGTAGCAGCAGCAGCAGTAGCAGCAGCAGACTGCTCCTCTTCTATGGGGACTGCAGCGGCGACGGCAGCAGCAAAGGCAGAGCGCACAGCGCAGGGCCAGCAGCGCCTTAGCCTCTGGGACCCAGCAAGAAGTGGTGCTCCAGGCTAAGGGTGGGAATGGGAATTGCATCAAATCGACAACTCACCAGTTTATCCATGCTGCCGGCATCATCACGAGCACGGATTATACCCGCCCGACCCGAGGCTGAATTCATGATGGGTCGCTGTAAGCCCAGGATAGGGGGGAGGAAGAGTAGATAAAAATAAAAATAAGAAAAAGGTCCCAGCACAGGCTGAGGTGTGTGTGTGTGTGTCGGCTCTGTGCAACTTTGGCGTCGTGTGATGGATGACCGAGGAATCCCGGGCGGAAAAGACGGTCCCGGATTATCGCCCCCGGCTGATCTGACGGAAGGCTAAAAAAACAGCGCGAAGAGGAAGATGGTTAAGGTTCAAGGTTCGGATGTGAATGCTGATGCTAGCATCGATATAGTGGTGCGCCGCAGCGGCTCCTTTCGTCACAGCACGTTTGCACTAAGCACCGTGTACCATGTTTCCGCTGAGTAAAGTCGGGGGTTGGGCTTGGCTTTGGAAGCAGGGAAGGGGGCGATCGGTTCTTTGATTCTTTTTTTTTTTTTTTTTTTGTTCTCTGTGTTCTTCCCGAGCAATCAGAACAAAACGATGATTGGGATAATTGATAAACGGCTCTTTTCTCTTGATCGTCTTTGTGATTTGGGTCTTCTCTTGTGTTGTTTTATGTAGCGACAAAGCAGAGCGTCTTCAGGCTCTGTTGGCGCAAAGCCGTGATGGATTAGAAAACAAAGTGCAAAGGGCTTGATTGATCAAGTGCAGAATCGGAGTTGGGGAGCAGATGCACCCCATGCTCGCTTGCGTGCTGACTTTACAGTGGCTGCTGCTCTATAAGGCAATTGCTAAGTCGCTAGGCCCCTTGTCGTTACAGCTGCTGCACCTGCTGTAACTGCCAACAGCCTAGGGGGTCTGTAGGGGACGAGATTCCACATATACAGGTACTACTTACAGGTACTACAGAGCCTAGGTACGCCCCAGTGCAGCTCCAGCAGCCAAAGCAGCCAAAACCAGCAGCCAGCCTCCCCTTACATACAACAACGCCGACGAATTCGGCAGAGAGGAAAGAAAAAACGAGAAAACAACTCTGGCCCGAACGCCCCTGTCCGCAGTATAGATTGCAGATTGCAGATTACATTACAGACCGCATCGCATCGCCCAGTCACAGGCCAAATCATCCATCCCCCGGCCATCCCATGCGAACCCAGCATCCTTCTCCCGTCCCCTGACGCGGAAGCAATTGCCTGATCTTATCGCGGTGTCCGATAACAGCCCGCTAAAAAACAAAGAGCCCATCGCGCAGGTCACAAGACCCCCCCGGAGCTGCTCCGTCCACCAGAGACAACCCCCTGAAATATGTAGTCGAGATAGAGCAAGCCTTACCAACAACGGCCATCCAAGTGCAAAAAGAGGAAAAGAATCTTAAATCTTTAAACGTTCCACTCGGGATTTTACATTCTTGCGGCACTTCTCCGGAGACTTGACTCCCTTTGCCCTTGATTCACCATCTTACATTGTTAGGCTTTCTCCCTCTTTTAACACCGGAGGATTCCCTTCTCTCCGCCGTCTTCACCCTTCTTCACTTTCGTTTTCTCCTTCTACTTTTTTTTTTTTGGCTCTGAATCATACACGCGACCTCATTCTATCTTCACCTATACTTTTTTTGGCTTCGTTAAAACTGCCCGCCATGTCACTCCCCACCACCAGCAAGCCCTCACAAACGTCCATTCGATCCTTCTTTCAAGCCAAAACGCCTAATTACGTTCCGCCCCCTTCGCAGAGCCGCAACAATAATAACGTCGTCTCCATCGACGACTCAACAATCTCCCTTTCGTCTGTATCTGCATCACGATCTCATTTGCAATCCCAATCGCAGTCTCACTCCGATCTCACCCCGCATCCGGCATCCGCATCCCCGCCACCAAATCCATCTCCATCGAACCATCCAAATCTACCCCGCGAAGCCGCTATCCGCGCCATCGCCCCCAACGACATCAACGCTCTGCGACGCCTCAATTCCCTCCTCCTCCCCGTCAGCTACCCCGAGACCTTCTACAGCCGCGCCGCCGACCCCGTCACCGGCCGCTTCTCCCGCATCATTACCTGGTCCCACGATGGCGGCGAGCCCAAGCCCATTGGCGGCATCGTCTGTCGCGTCGAGCCCGATGTCGACGTCCACTTTGCCGGCGCCCAGGTCTCTCAGAACGTATACATCCAGTCGCTCTGCTTGCTCTCGCCCTACCGCTCAATGGGTCTGATTTCCGCCGCGCTGGACAGTGTCGTCGCCGCTGTCGTGACGGACCCGGCGCTGAATGTCCGGACCGTGACGGCGCATGTATGGACGGAGAACGAAGAGGGATTGCACTGGTATAAGGCGCGGGGCTTCGAGAAGCAGGAGCCAGCCATCCAAGGCTACTATCTCAAACTGCGTCCCGACTCAGCTTGGCTCGTCTCCAAGCCCGTCGGCGCTTCGGTCCTCAAAGCGCTCCCTTCTTCGACATCTCGGCTCTCTCGACCTGATATATCCAGCACCACCGCAGCCATCATGAACCTTCCATCGATGACGAGCCAAATACCGACAGCTGCCAGTAATGGTGCTCCACCGGCTACCAGGCCGCCCGCCAGGGTCGCCTCAGGCCAATCCTACCAGAGCCAGCGGGCTGAGACGGAATGGAATGATCTCCCTGCGGACATGGCGCCGTCTTTTCTTGGGCCGCCGAAGACTGGCAGTGAACCCGGATCTGGCGCAAGCTCTAGAAGCAGCTCCACCGTGAGAAGGAAGAGAGATAGATCTTACCCAGCTGCTGCATTTGGACAGTGACAAAAGCGTCCCAACAAACTAAACCCATTCTATTTACTGATGAATATTGTATGGAAGTATGAATAACAACGATCAACTTAGACTTAAACTTAGAAACAATTTTAATACACTTCTAGAATTCCTTTCTTTTCCTTTTTTTTCTTTTTGTTTACTGCCATCGTCTGTCACGTAAACAAGCAACAAAAAAAAAAGACTTAGACACGCTGTCAATCCAAAGAAATAGATATATGTCGTCTCCATAGCATACATGACATCGTACAAAACCGTCCCAACGACAGGATCTTTGATATCCAGAAAACTTTTGTCCACAAGTGCAATGACGCCTCCTTTGATCTTTGAAATTCCCCTTCCAAAAGAAAAAAATTAAAACCAATTATAAAACAGCCCCCAGATTACATCGCCCAACATCTCCTCCTCTTAATTGCTGACCCTAAAAGTACTATATCTGCTCCACAAAAATGCAGCAAGTGCGCCAACACCAACGCCGCCCGCAACCAATGCTGGAAAGGACAAGAGTGATGATTCCTCCACTGTGAATTGGTTAATACGCTTTGAATTGAAAGGAGACAGGGTTTAAAAAAAAAAAACATACCAGGAGATTCAAACGGTTGAGACAGCCTTCGCTTAATATCCCGTCGCAAGTCAGCAAGGAAGTCTCCAGGCTTCTCCATCTTCTGCGCTATCAAGGCAATCAAGGCTGCGCCGACTCCGCTTCCGTCTTTGGCGATGCCGATGCGGATCTTGTCCGCGCCACTAGAGCCGATGCCATCAATCGCGCGCAGAGCTTCGTAAATCATGTCTCGGAAGAACGGGTAGTGCTCAACCAAACTGCCGTCCACGCCGATATCAATAATCTCCTCTGCAGGGTCATCTAACTTGCCCGACTGGAGGACGATGGCGCCAATTGCGACAGCCGATAGCCTGGCCGCTCTGCGAACAACAGCGCCGGCGACAGCCTTAAATGCCTGCGCATCTTCCAGGGAAGGGGTGTAGACTTGAAGCGTGTTCTCCAGCTCTTGTCGGATAGTCGATAGCTCGGGAGTGTTGTCGGCCGCAGCTACGGATAAGATGGCAGTGTCCAGTCCCCATTGGAACAAGAGTCCAGATTTGGGGCTGAGAGTTGTCGTGGTTGACCAATCATTGTAGCTAGAGTTTGTGTCGCGGAACAAGGACGTCTCTTCATCCTGAATCATATCGGCAACCGCCAGTCGTACAATCTCACCCAGGAACATGCCGGATACCCGCTTCTCGTACATTTGAATACCGGGGTTGACGCTGTCTCGATCTAGAGCAGTGTCCCAAGCCGTTGAGGGGAGAACGTTGAGTTGGTTATCAAAGGAACCCCACTCGGTGTTGATGACCATTTCGCCAGTCGACGTATTGTATTCGCCCTTGATCGGCTTCTTGATATTTGATGTCTTCTCAATGTAGGCGCCATTAGTTCCCGTGCCAAAGATGGCACCAAGGATAGAGCGGTGTTTTCCAGCGGAAGTGTATGAACGCGCCATGAGAGTTCCTACAGTATCATTGACCAAGGCAGCCACCTTGACCGGGAGACCAAGTCGGTCAATTTCGTCTTGAAGAAGCTTGCAGACATCTTTGCCAATTGCGTCCGGAATGTCAAAGCCCTTGGTCCATCGAATAAGGTTGCCCTTGTTAATACCAAGCTGTTGTACTGGGAAGCTGAATGTGAAGCCGAGGCGGAAAATCTGCTCATCGCGGTAGCCTTCTGGGAAGCTAGTCGTGTTGCGACGATGCGCCGCGCTCTCAAAGTGCTCTCTGTGGTGCTCTCGGAGGAAGAGCTCAATTTGTTTCGCCAAAAAGGCGAAAAGATCTCTTGCTGTCTTGGCTACCATGAGATTCTTAGGAATAGCAACTTTGTTGTATGTCAAGTTGAAAGTGCTGTCGCCGTTTAGAGAAACGGAGCAAACGCGAAAGTTGGTGCCGCCCAGGTCCACGGCTAGATAGACACCCTAAAAAAAAAAAGCCAATTGTTCAGCTCAATAGCCCCCCCTCAGCGACGCTTGGGTGTGAGTGAGATTACTTACGCTCTCGGTGCCGTCTGGTACGCTAGTCACGTAGGAAGGAATCTGACTGATGCTGGTTCCATCTTCTTTTAATCCCGTAGCTGCGATGACGTTAGTAGTGAGCGCAGGTAGTAAAGCACAAGCGAGCCATGGCAGCTCCGGCGCAATGCCACCAAGGAATTGCCGTGAACGTACCGGTCTGTTTTAGAAATTCCTGGACATGCTGATTGAGATCCTCGTCCGAAAAGTCGAACTCGGACACAATCTTGCTTGTGTGCTCTGCTAGGCCCATGGTGAGGACTCGTGACGTTGGAGGTGAGAGTGCGAAAGGCGTCAGTCGTGGGCAGATGAGCTCTTCTTGGACAGTGAGTTGTGAGGTTAGGGAAGAGAGTGGCCAGAGGAGTGTCGGATGGAAATGAAGAAAGGAGAAAAGCTGGCACGCCCACTGGAGCTGGAAGATGCGTGTGTATAGCTTGGCGTCATGGAGCACGAGATGGGCGAGCTAGAGATCGTTGGTAAACATTAGCGACCAGGACGCTATCGTGGGTACATTATACTTTTGCGCATGATGCTGTGGATGCGTATTTGAGTGCAGAGAGCATGGATAGCACAGGGATTAGCCCCAACTCTGGGGACGGCGCGGGGCGTTTTTGGCCGAGTACTCCATGCTTAGCGTAGTCTACCACCTGAGTGTCTCCCGCATACGTAGATGCTGCCAACGAATCAAGACCTGGACGGCTCAAGCATCTCCACCCGTCACACGCCGGAGGAGCTCCAGAGGCTTTGGAGCTGAAGGCCACCGGAATATCCGTCCACGCTGTAAACTCTGGAATGTTCCCCAACGACACGGACCATCCACTGAGGAGTACTCCGTATGTGCCTAGCTGTTACGTAGGTACGGGGCACAAAATGGAGTAACGTGGGCGATGGAGTTTTTCCAGAACAAGGCAGCTTGAGACGCCCGACACGGTAGAAAAAAAACGATGATGAAAAAGCTCACTCACGATAGACAGCACAAACAGTATGGATAGCGGCCACACATGATTGGCGACGGACAGCTTCGACTTGCGTCCGGCGGCGCATTGCTCGGTTTCCTCTCGTACCACCCTGTCGCTTTCGCCGCCGCGCCACAAGGCGCCGAGGCCTCGAACCTTGTCCTCGTGGCACGCCGTCTTGACGGTATTGTGTGCAGCTAGCAAGTAATTAAGCAATTGGACCCCAATCTTGCCAAGCTTCCCCAATTCGCGTCATCACTCACAGTACATGCTCCCACTTACACCCTCTCTCAAGCCTCAAACGCTCCTGCGAGAATGTACTCCGTATGAGAAAAAAAGCTCGCGCAGTTGGGCGTGGAGAAACAAAGGCCATGGAGCCGCCCGCATACGCAGCTGCGGAGCGAATGTGGCCCAAGCTGGAGACTCTGAAGAAAAGGGCCGTATACTGCGAATGTACTCCGTACAAGTACTGCAGACAGGAGATTTGGTGGTAAGAGAGCCCGTTCTAACAAAATGGAGAAAAACCGCGCGATTTTCGGCTGGGTGGCTTTCGGGTTGGCGACTCAGAGTCCCCCAGTGGCGTACATCAAGTAGTGCTGCGGCCTTGGCCCCTGTATCATTTAATTTCCCCCCAAATGGCCCGAAGATGCAAGATGCAGGCACAGAGTGCCACTCAAACGCCAAACCGCGAAAGCCGTTTCCTGGACCTTGCCGGCGGGCGATCACGACGCTGCAATGCAATGGCACGATAGACGTAAAAATTTCGCCGAATTGTGTTGTCGGGCTGACCCGGGAACCTCAAGCCGCAGCAACTTGCTCGCAGCAGGCCTTCAGTCTTGGAGACTAGCGTCAAGTTAGGTACCAAGGCGCTTTATGCGGAAGCTGGAAAATGCCGACAAAGTAGGGAAGCCAAACCTGCAAGAGTGAATTGTTGAGGGTGTGGTAGGGGGGCGAGAGAGATAACGACAGCAACAGAGAAGAAAGGGGCCTTGATTTGTGCTGAGTGCCTGGCAAAGAGAAAAGATAAACCCTCAGAGTATCATGGATTTCGGCAGAGACGCCAATATGCTCGCTTTCGCTTAGCTCTAAGGGCTCTGTTGGTTCAATCAAATAATCTGAGCCTGACAAAACAAAACAAAAAAAGCTTACTTGATTCGCAATAACAAACAAGAGGGGAGCATCCGCGGTTATGGATCAAGATTTGTCTTACTCGGGGCTCTTATATCTTCATTAGATATAGACAAAGATGGGGAATTCCCTCCCTCGAACCGAGCAATCAAACCATTGGCGCGGGGAAGCTGGTCTGTTTTCAACAAGCGACTGGCCCGTCTCCAGGTCTTTAAAAAGGCGGTATTCGATAATATCCCCTCAGTCGCCCACTTTAGCCTGACCCTCAAAAATAGTTTCTTATACGTACGTGGATAAATTGCCCATTAGCTTCTGACTATTTGGGTAGAGGTTCAGAAGCATAGAACCCCCGTCTGACTACTTCGTACTTCGTCGTACAAACAAAATCGTACAGGCAGTAGTAATAATACGGCGGCAGGCGTGGAAAGGAAGCGAACCAGTGCTGGGCCAGATCTCAGCATGTGGGCATGTGGACCACCTTCCAAAAACGAAGCAAGCGAGGCCAGATATCAAAGCGGATCCTAGCAAAGATGATTAATAACGTGTTCCTCGATTCTGGTTCAAAATAACGAGGAACGCAGTAAGCAAAAGCCCTGCGCATACTATGAAAACGAAATTCCGATGTTCATCACCTGGAAGTCAAGAGTTAGTAGAGAAAGTCTTATTCGGGCGAATTTGAAAGGCTCCTACCGTCACGATCGAGACCGTGTGCAACAACCACAAAGATATTCAGTGGTAGTCGAAGAGTGCTATACACTCCACCTCGTACAGAGTCATCAATTACATTGCTTTTGATGAGTGCCATGTTCGGGAAGTATGCGCCAACACAGCCCTCGATAATACAAAAGGCCCCAAAAAGCAGATGTTCGTGATCAAGCATGGTCGAAATGGTGAACGCTCCTGAAGCTATAGCCAATATGAACAAGAGTGTGTTCATTGCTATGCCGTTCGAATATAAAGCATTTCGAGTCGTAGATACGCTAGATCCGGCCATCATTGCGCACATGAAGCTCGAGAAGACAAGACCAAGAGGGAGGTCGGCCTGATATCCCGATCTCACCCTGGCGCTCTTCAGGGCAGCTGACCAAAAGAATACGAAAAGATACATTGAGCCCTCAAAGCAGCACGAAGCAAACGTCAAGGCTGCGACCTTGGGGTTGGCTAATGCTCCAAATATGCGAAATCTGAGCTTCTGGGCTGCCGGGCATTCCTTGGATTTATCAATGCTGCCGTAGTTTTCTCGCCACGCTGCCAAGATGAGAATGCTGGCCCCAATGCAGCAGCCAAGGCTAGCAACAAATGGCCCCAGTCGAGAACCAGAATATTGAACAAGGCCATCACCAAGCACTCCGGAGCATATCGCCGTGATACTGCTAATGGTTGTCATGTTTGCAAAGATTTCGCTAAGAGGACTCTTGGTCTCATCAAGTTGCGACAGGTGATATTCGGTAATCATCCAAGCCTCGAAAACGCTAAACAACAAAGTCGTAGCAATGCCCCCGAAAACTCGACCAACATATAGGATCTTGAGATCATGGCTAAGCATCGCTAGGCATGTAATCCCGTAGCAGATGCAATAAGCAATACATGCAGCTCGCCTCCCGTAACGATCTGCAAGCTGTCCAGCGAAGGGGGCGCTCACAGCACCTGAAACAAAGCCAGAAGCGTATAAAAGTGCGACTGTCTCTTCTGCGAGCTGCTTTTCGTACTTGTAGATGGCGTAGGTGTATGGCCCCTATTTTGTAGTCCATGTCAGGGCCGCATGTTGAAAGAGCGGATTTTCTTACACACTTGGGGCCAATCTGCTGCAACTACCAGCGTATAGACAAGGAGAAATTGCCGTTGAAAATTTGCCGCAATTGCTTCGTTATCTTCTCGCTGGACACCACGACGACACAGTTTGTGATTTTGAGACTGACGTCGATAGACGAAGGAACACGTGTTGGCTATAACCAAGATGGTCAGGTTTATCTGATAGAAGTCCATTGTGAATAGACTTGTTTGTCTCGAGATTACTTGAGTTTATAAGACGATCTCGTTCTGGTCGAGAGATTTATATAGAAAGAGAGTTACGTGTTTTGCCTGGTTATAGGAGAGAAGCTAAGTCGAGTGGAATCGCTCTTTCCAATTTGGCTGCCAACTCGTAGCTGCCAACCCGTAACTGCCAACCCGTAACTGCCTTTGTGACAATCTCCCCTGAATAAAGACGATACATGTATCCAATTGAGATACATCCATGTCTGCATCAGGGATCATCACCTAACTTGGAGGTACAGGCAGTAGAGGACCTCACTACTACCCGGGAACAAGAGCGAGGCGAAAATGTGAACCTCGGTCGGCTAATTACTCTCCCCATAAAATTCATAGACTTGAAACTTTAATTAGACGGATGTCTGAGATCCAATGAGAAAATGCACATGTCGTTTCACCGAGTCTTTCTTGCGTAAATTCAGAATTCATCTGCACGACTAGCTTCTACGTAAGAAGAAGCACTTCAATGTTTTGGCAAAAAGGAGAGAAAAAAAAGCGGGAAGGCAATCTAGGAGAAAGAATACCATTGGCATTCATTACACGGCAGTCTAAGTGACTTAGTTCATCTCAATCAATGTTTAATATTGGGGAAGAAAAACCGGTCAAGCAGTGAAAAAAGAAGACACGTTCGTTATCCATGCATTACTAGAAGAGATAGATAATACGTCACGATAATTTGCTGAAATGGGCAAAAAGATGCGGCCTGTGTGGATCGAACACACGGCCTTCAGATAACAATTGATTGAAGTTGAATGCTTCAGTCTGACGCTCTCCCAGCTGAGCTAAGGCCGCAAGGTATTTGTTGGAGCAAAAGCGAGTGTTGGATGGTATTAGTAGCATTCGATAGTTGCACCTTGTGTGGGGACTGGATTTCGAAAAATTGTTTCACAAGTGGATATTTGTTGCGGCTCTTGGCCGGCCCTGGCGCCGGCCATACCGGCTGAGGTCTAATAATAATCCGCAGCCCCTTGAGAGATGCGCTTACAGTACACACCGGTTTGGGGCATATGATTTGAGGCTGGCAAGGGACGAAAAGGAGTGCCCGCATTGCTACTATTAGTAGGTAGGTACTCCGTCCTATTACCAAATGTGACGCTCCCTGCTTTAGTCAAATCTATAAATGCAAGGTCCCAGCGTAATCACCGGGTTTTTCCTGACGTTCTCATAAGACGGCAGTGGCCTGGTCCGTACCAATTCCAACCATTAATTCAAGATGATTATTAAAAGCCGATGCTCGTTTTAGTGAGTCTGGCAGCCGCCCCACCGTTCCGTGAGAGCGAGAAAACGACCTACTGTACTCCGTAGCTGCAGCCCAACCAACCCCGCCTCGCCCAAAGCAAAGTCCTACCCGCCAAGAGCAAAAGTCCTGAGCTAGTGCCCCTACGAAGTACGGAGTACAGAGGACGATGCAGAGCGAGCGTGTGGCGCATATACGATTTGACATCTGGCGAAAGTAAAACCCCGAGGCCTCCATCCCGTCGTGACCAGTGGAGAACAAAGATTCTATATGAAAGGACTGACTTGCGTCTTCGTCACGTCACGTCATTTGGAAACAAAGGAAAGACAGCGGAATTTTATTCAACGCTTGTTTCGATTTGCGAGTGGCTTCGCCCCGCCTCGATCAACGCCTCCACAATCGCAATACTAACAGTAGTAGTACGAAGTACGGAGTGCATACAAGCACATCCTTTACGAGGAAAAGCCCACTTTGTCCACGTACGTGCTTTGCGATTGGAAACGCGGAGAACGAACGGCGACATTTGTGAGGCTTCTTGGCCGGATTTGTCACGCTGTCTAATCCATCAAAGAAGAAGAACCAGCTGCTGGCTCTCAAGAGGCCTCGCTGTGCCAGACGGTTGATACCCCATTGCTTTTGCATTCTAGATCTGTCCTATCTTTTGCCTGCGTCGCTAGTACCATGGCAAGCTTGCCTTTGCCATTAGCCTCGCCACTAAACCGTCCCATTGGCACAGATGGCAATATCTAGTGTGTTACTGCTACTGCTGATCGCTGTCCTTTCAACTTCTCAGCCGCACACGGCCTACGGCGCCAGGTACATGCAGCCTAGACCTATAAAGTGCCTTAGTTGGGGGTACCCTGCCGCCAGCCCTCTTCCCTAGACTAAGCCGCCCATAGCTCAAAGAAGATTGCATGAATGGCCTGAGCTGGTGGTAGTGAGGCAAAGAAAAATGAAAGGACTGGCGAGGTGCGGGCGAGGTACGGGATACAATCGAGTACTTAGTAGCTGCTGCGCAGGCCCGGACCTGAGCAAAACTAGCGCGCACGGTTGATAAAACGTCTACGGAGACGAAATACGGAGTGCATGTATGGGGAGAGAAAATGGTTGACGTCAAAGGGCCGCAGACGATTCCATCTTGTACGAAATCAATTCGCTCGACCCTTGTGTAAAACATGCAGAGTACTAGTTCTTCGTCGTGTTCGTAGCACTAATTCCCAAGGGCTAGGTCTCGTCAGATTGTGGTTCCTGCTAGCCGCAAGCTGCTGCGCAAGGCACATCGCCAGCCCAGCGCCTAGGCTTTCTCGAGCTGCGGCTCAGCCCTGCCAACGCGTTGGGTCTGCACAGCCAGGCCTCGTGTTGCTAAAGTCTGACTGCCAGCCCGGCCAGCCCTTGTGCGCGCCGCCGCGTGGGGGAAAGGTAATGTCCGTGTTGGCTGCTTGTGCAAGTAAGCAAACGTACGAGCGAGAGAGACGAGTCCTGGCCTTGTCCTGCACGGGGAGAGATTTGCTAGCTGCTACGGAGTACTAAGTCAGAAGCTCTTGGCAGCGGTACGGAATACAGAACACCCTTTTCCACCTGCTAGCAGCTCCTCCAGTCCTTTACTCGCTGCCGACTGCAAGAGTCCTATTCCCAAGTCAAAACTGTCAGCGCGGACACTAAATTAAAAAAAGAAAAAAAACCACCACCACTACCACCACTACTCCTCCTACCGACCTGATCTCACACTACCACCGATCTAAGCCCAATCCTCTCGCCCCAGCAAAGCACCCTGCCTGCGCCTTTCGTTTCCCCCATCGCCCGTTCTTTCTCCCCTCCACTCCTCTTCTTATCTCCCCTTCTCGGGACTGTCCTTCTTTTTCCCTCCATATGAGTTCTCTGAACTCTCGCTTCAAGAGCTTTGGTCTCGGCAAACGCAAATCCGTCGCCAGCATTCACAGCGTCCACCAGGGCGTGCCCCCCACCAGTACCCCTCCTCCGGGCCAAATACCTCAACCTCAATACCAGCTCCCACATCCTGGCCAGACGCCTCCTCCAGGCGCCGCGTCGTCCACCACCAGCCTCCCGATGAATCACCCAAGCCAGGGCGCCCGTCCGCCCAGCTATTCTGCTGGCAGCTATCCCCAACCGCCTCAGGGTGCGCCCATGGGCCGCACCAGCCCTATGGCAAACCCAGGCCAGAACCGCACCCCGCCGTCGCAGATGACTGGAGGACCTCCCCCGATCAACACAGGAGCCCCCGCCGGCTACCCACCGAACATGAACCCCTTGGGCCAGATGCCTCCTGGAATGCCTCAGGGCGGTCCTCCCCAGGGAGGCCCTCCTGGCTTTGGCCAGCCCGCGGGATATCCTCCTGGGCCACCGCCTGTGGGAGGACCTATCGCGCAACAGTTCCAGCAGGGCAACTCAGCGGCCGAGGTTGAAGGTGCCAGCAGAAGCAAGGCCCAACTCATTGTTGGCATCGATTTCGTTAGTACCCTTTATCCCCGAACTCTCTTAATGAACCCCCATTCATCTTCTGGGCTTTGTCTCGGCGGCAGAAATGCTAGCTGCGCAAAGCCTGTTGAAAGAGGGGAAAGAAAGACCAAGAAAATGGCAGAAAAAAAAAAAAGAAATAAACATTTCTAACAAGATGATTCCATAGGGCACAACCTTTTCTGGTGTTGCTTTCGCTTTTGCAACCAACAACGAGGCCAAGGAAGACATCATCACAGAATGGCCCGGTGCCGGTTCATACACCAAGCAGAAGGTGAGGAGTGCCGAATTTACAATGACAACGCCACACAAACGCTTAAGCTAACTCTAAATCAGATCCCCACTGTCCTCTACTATGATCAGTACCAAAAGGTGGTCGGCTGGGGCCCAGACATCGCCGACGCTCTGGCACCAACTGGCTACCCCAAGCCAGGAGTGCAAAAGGTTGAGTGGTTCAAGCTGCAGCTGATGCTCAGCGGCAACACATACATTGACCCCATCAACCTGCCTCCTCTGCCTCCGGGAAAGTCCGAAATCGATGTCGCTGCCGACTATCTCTTCAAGCTCCGCCAGGCTATGCGGTCGTCGCTGCAAAAGACTCTCGGTGAGGTGTTCAACAGAGAAGAGCGCAATATCCGATACTATCTCACCGTGCCGGCTATCTGGAACGACGCTGGCAAGGCTGCCACCCGAGCTGCAGCTATCCAGGCCGGTTTCCTCCGTGACGAAAACGACAACCGCCTGACTCTCGTTTCCGAGCCTGAAGCCGCAGCTCTCTTCTGCTCCAAGACGGGTCTGCTCAACCTCAAGGTGCACGATGCCGTCTTGATTGTTGATTGCGGTGGAGGTACTGTCGATTTGATTGCGTACGAAGTCGAAGATGAGAATCCCTTTACTGTCGCCGAGTGTACTGCCGGATCTGGCGACTCATGTGGCTCCACAGCCCTGAACCGCAACTTCAGCAACATTCTGCGAACCAAGATCCGAAAGATGAAGCTTCCTGATGGATCCAAGACAGCCGGCCGTGTCTACGCCAAGTGCATCATGGACTTTGAAAACCGAATCAAGGCGGATTTCCGAAACAACGGCCAGAAGTGGGCTGTTGACGTCGGTATCGAGGCTGAATTCCCAGAGGCTGGCATCGAGGAAGGCTACATGACCTTTACCAATGAAGAAATCCTGCAGTGTTTCGAGCCTGTTGTGAACAGAATTTTGGAATTGGTGCGAAACCAGATCATTGCCATTCAGGCCCAGAACCGAACGCTGCAAAACATCTTGGTTGTCGGTGGATTTGGTGCATCCGAGTACCTCTTCCAGCAGATCAAGCTTCACGTCCCCCCCCAGTTCCAGTCCAAGGTGGTCCGACCCATGGACTCGGTGGCCGCCATCGTCAAGGGTGCAGTCACCGCCGGTATTACGGAGCGTGTCATCACCCACCGTATTGCCCGACGCCACTACCTCATGGCCACCCTGCAGCCTTTCAAGGAGGGCTACCACCCCGAGGCCTACCGAGTACCGTCGCTTGATGGCAAGGACCGATGCAAGTTCACGAGACAAATTTTCGTGCACAAGGGCCAGAAGGTCAAGAACGGCGAGCCTTACAAAGTATCCTTCTTCCGACAGGTTGCTCCAGGAGCTACCCTCATGTACGAGGATGTCCTGTACGCCTGTGACGACGAGGTCTGCCCCGAGTATACAAAGGATCCTCGTAAGTCTTTTTTTTTTCTTCCCCATCTCCCTTTTGTGATGGGTAACATGGCATATATCACTTGTGATCCGTAAACTAACGTCTTATCTACCCATTAGGCATCAAGGAAGTTGTTACTCTTACATCCGATCTGTCTCGCAAGAACCTTGAAAAGGATTTCGAGCGAATGGATACTCCTCAAGGTACATTTTACAGAGTATACTTTGATATTTACCTGACTCTGGACGGCTCCGAGTTTAGTGCAGAGCTCGTGTGCCAAGGCGAGGTTATGGGCCGCTGCCGAGCCCGCTTCAGGTAAACTATGAAGAGATTTTAGATGAGGAAGCCTTTGACAGTACATACCTCGTCAAAGCTTGGAGCTTTGATTCAGACAGCTACCGCGCCTTGAAGTCAAAGATATTACACATGATACCTATCTGGGGACGCAGTCAAAAAGTGAGGAAGATTATACATGGCCCGGCGCTATTTTAAGATGGCCGGCGGGGCGCTCAGAGAAAACCATGGAGGATGTGGGCTCTTCGTTGCCATATTAGCAAGATATTTTTTATTATTCTGATGGATGTTGGATTGGGCATGAAGCAAGCTGAAAGCATAGCATGCTTTGACACCTACTCTTGCTTGTTGATTCGGGGAGGATGATGAATGAAACGAAAGAAGATTACGATTGGCAATGTCATTAATAGACAGTCTAAAACGGCTAGATCAAGAACATGTTAGTCCATTTGTGTGTTATTCTGTCTTCAGTAAGAGGCGTAGCAGTGTGATTCATTCATTTTGCCCTGTTGCTATACACACTATTAATATTATATACGTGATCACGACACTTGTACGATCGCAATTACAAATTCACTATTGACTTGAAACTGCAGTTCTACCGCCTACTTCTAATCTATAGTACCCAGTAGTAGTATCATCTTACGTACCAGAAGATGATTTAGTATCATGGCAACGCCACCAGGAAATGCACTCAAACAGCTCCTGCGTTTTTGCAGAACCGACACCGACTGTATGCGGAAGGAGGCACATGAGTTTATCTCCCACTTTGCTACGGCTTTGGATTTGATCTTTATTTCCCCTCTTTTTTTTCTAAATCCTTTCCTACAATTATCAGCATTAATATTCAATATTCCCTGCCTTCCAAACCATTTATTATCCACCAACTCGTTAACCCTTGTCTACGCTCCTGAATTTCGATTCTCTTCCTTCCCTTATATTCTTTTCTTCTTCTTTTTCTCATTGTTGGTGAAATACTGTCAAACGCCGTAGCTTTAAGCAAACCGGCAGTTTCTCGCTCTATTAAGTATCTTCATGTATTTCCTTGAATCTTAGGACGCGCGCTGCCGGTTGTCAGTGCATATTGCCTTCTTTTGCGGCCTTCCGATCCTTTATCTCGATAAGAATATAATCGACTGTGTTTTCACTACTCCTTGTTTGCATACCACTGCAGGTTTGCACGAGTTATCTTGGGTTGGATAATCCAGACCACCAGGCAAAAACAACCTAGCATTCTCACAATCTGGTCTGCTGGTTCTCTAGATTATTGAAGCCTGAGAAAAAGGAAATTACCGAGGTTTGGTTGTCCAGTAATCAAATATTTAACACCTTGCCTTCATATCTTGGCTTTGAGTCTAACTAGATCTACGGCTGCAGTTTTCTTAACGAGTTTTGGGCGGCAGAAGCATTCGCATCAAACGAAAGACATGTTATATATGTCGAGAGACTCGAGACGGAATGCAGGCAACGGACATTATGTGAACGGACGGGCGATATCGACGCTAATGTACACCCTGTTACTATTACCCAGTACTGAAGCAGCAAAGAATTATTTTACAAATCACAACTGGCAGGCTGCCTTCTTCAGCGAAACCTTGGACAAACCGCGTGTCTTCATAGATCGAGGACCTCCCGGTGATTCTGACGAGAGGGTTCCTCTCGTGGTAACAAACAAATGCGATTCGACAATATGGCCTGGCGTTGCCACACAATCTGGAACAGGTCCTGGGACCGGAGGGTTCGAACTGGCAGCCAACAAATCCAGGAAGCTATAGGTAAGTCCTGACTGGCAAGGTCGAGTATGGGGCCGGACAAATTGTACCGTGAATGGAGAATCATGCGCCTGCAAGACGGGAGACTGCTTCGCGAAGATGGACTATGAATTCAGCGTACGTGACACTCCTGGCATCTTAGACTACTGAGTGTTATGAAGACGAGACCTAATGTGCGCCAAAACAGGGAGCCACACCCGCAACATTGGCAGAATTTAATCTCGCCGGCGGAGTTGACAATCTGCAAACCTTTTACGACATTTCTCTCGTTGACGGCTACAACATACCTATGGGCATCAAATACATCCCTGCCAAGAATACCACCTTTATCCCGCCAAATCTTACAAATTGTGCATGCATCGCCACTACTGGCTGGGTGTACTCACCGACAGGTAACGGCACCTTTTACTCCAATATAACGTACCCAATCCCTCTGGAATCGGAAGAGACGAATGAGAGTGTTAGCGGGTGGTGCCCATGGCTGAATCTTGCCTTCCCTCCCACCCATCCCGGAAATGGCATCTACCCCTATCCTGACGATAACGTTGAGCGGCCTGCCTTTGCTCCATGCAACAGTGCCTGCGCGGCCACAGGAACGGACAAGGATTGCTGCATTGGCAAATACCACGACCCCAGCATTTGCAAGCCATCACAGTACAGCAAGTCAGTCAAGGCCGTATGCCCCGACGCCTACAGTTTCGCCTTTGATGATCAGCAGTCGACCTTTATCATCCCCAAGGGTGGAGGCTGGGAAGTTGTCATGTGTCCCGAGGGACGGTCGACCGATATTCTCCGCAAACTGGGATCCGAAATGTTCGAGCTGGCGAGCGGCGGCAGATTGTCGTCACGGTCTCTCAAGAGACTCAGAAACGCGACGTATGTCATGGAAGAACGCGATTCTGCGGGTGCGACAAGGTCGTGGACTGTAATGCTGATTGTCTTTGCTATTGCTGCTTGCATCTTAACAGGGGGATAAGAAGAATGCTGCAAAAGCAGTCCTGGACGGCAACAATACTGGCAGATATGAGGTGCTTTGTATACTCTTATTGTCCTAGAGATATATATCTCCCTCTCCCCTGGCAATACCTAAAAAAATCTCATTGATATACATGCCAACCCCTCTCCCTTTGCCGATTTCTTTCTCGTAGGAATAAAGTCACAAGACATGAACAGGCATACATGAGGTATCTATATTGAATGTTTTCTTTTCTTTTTCTTAATGATGGCGTATATGAGAGTGCAAATCTAGCCATTCCAGCATGCCTCTTGTCGTGTCCTCATGACAAGATATACCTATGTATCCTAACATGGTCTTCTTCTCCTTCTTCCATCTGTAGTTGTAAAAATTCGTACGGTAAAAGCCTCCAACGCCTGGCCTCGAATCGTTAATGTTGCTCGGCTATATTTCTCTCTTGCCCTCCTTCCTTCTCTCTTCACTATGGGCCCGCCATCGTTTTTTTAGCTAAGGGTTGGTTTTGGTTTTTCTAGAGTTATGTGTATAAATTTCTCTTCTTCTTTTTTTGGAACTTGTTTACCGCCTGCTCTTGTTCCGTCTCCTGCGCTCCCACTCCGCTCGCTCCTCCTCATCGCTGCCGCTGAACTCGGCATCGTCGTCACTCTCAGCATCATCGTTGTCGCCATTGACCGCAGCATTCCCGATGTGGTTGACCGGCGCTCCAGGAGGCGGCGCGCTGGGGGGAGCGACGCTGTCGACGAAGTCGCCGGCGTTCTGGATGGCGTACTCGTGCTTCTGGATGAGGTCGCGGAGCTCGGTGTTGCGCGGGTCGACGAGCTGGAGGGCGGTGAGGCCGCCCTTGTTCTTGATGCGCGGGTTGGAGCCGGCCTCGAGCATCATGTCGATGAGGTGGTGGCCGAAGGGGCGCTGGGTGGCGGGTTCGGCGTTGAGCCAGCGGATGGCGGAGTGCAGGGGGGTGTCGCCTTCGAGGCGGTTGATGGGGTCGCATTCGAAGTCGGGCTGGTCGAGGAGGTGGTCGATGATGTCGTCTGAGGAGAGGGAAGGTTTTAGTTGTGGCTGGCTTGAGGATGAAGGGGGGGGGAGGGGGAGAGGAGAAAGGAGGGTGAGCGGGAGAGACGAACAGTTACCGCGGGAGGCAGCCTCGTGGTAGAGATGGTTCCCCATGACGGTGGTGGTTTCGTTAAGGAGCCTGGAGATTTCGGGGTCGGATTTGTCTTCGAGGAGTTCAGTTAGGAGTTCGACGTTGTCACGCCGGCAGGCTTCGATGAGCTGCTCCTCGATGGATGCGCCCTAGGAAACCAGAGATGTTAGCCTGTGTCTGAATACATATATATGTATATAGAATTCCTGTATTGTAGATCTAGGACGGGCCAACCCAGACTGGGGGGTTTGAATGCGTGGTAAATAGAAGACCAGATATACACACCTCATGCTCCTCGCCACTCATGATGACGGATGGCCTTTACTGTAGAGGTCTTTTTTGGACCGGCTAGGATTTTGGTTTGGCAGGTTTCCGAAGGGATACGACGGAATGGTGAGACGAATGGACGCGCTGAGCAAGGCGACGCTGGGGAAACGGAAGGAAAATAGAGAAGATAAAGAAAACAAAACAACGACAGCGGAGAGAGGTAAAATAGAAGGATGGGAGAAAAAGGCGAAGCGATCAATGGCCGATATGCACCTGGTCGTGAATGGCTGCAGCAACTAGCGGTGATAGGCGGGAGAAGGCTGGTTGGATTTTTGGCGGGTGTCTCAGGCGGGTTTGGCGTAGGCCTATGGAGGGGTTCGATTCTTTTCATCCGTTGGAGCCCAGGGGGGAAGGGGGAGGCTTAGCGGGGTCGGTTAGCGCTCTGCCGCAGCTGAGCACAGGGCAGTTTACGGGGGATCTTTTTAGTTTTAGTGCTGCTGACTCAAATTGATATTACTTGTACTGGTATGAATGAGCAACTTGGACCCCACCATGAAATTGTTTTTGCCTTATCGGCTTTTTGACTTTTGGATGCCGAGTTGATGACTTCTTTTTTTTTTTTGCCCTTCTCTCCAAGACCGCAGCAAATAATTTTCAGAAAAGGAACCGCCAGTCATCCTGTAGAGTGCTCAAAGAGCCGCGATCTTCTATTATTAATTCCTTTATCCATCCATTCCTCTAAAATAACTGCCGCCCAGACATAGGGTATTTATAGCACAGCAGCCATGCTTCTCTGTAAGCTCATGATTCCACACCACCTGATAGCCTTCATCTGACCAAAACTTCCTCTCCTCGCGCCCTCCAGTCTGCCCGCACTGCGCAAACATCCTGACCGTCTCCCTGACGCTCAACCGCACAAACCGACTAGAGTGCCGAACATGCCCGTACGAGCACGCCATCGTCGATCCGGTCTTCTCCCGCCGCGTCTTTGAGCGCAAGGAGAGGGAGGACGTCTTCGGCGGACCGGGAGCGTGGGACAATGCGCAGAAATCCAAGGCGCAGTGCCCCAACGAAGGCTGCAACGGCGAGGAGGCGGCCTTTTTCCAGGTGCAGATTCGAAGTGCTGATGAGCCGATGACGAGTTTCTTCAAGTGTATGACGTGCGGTCACCGATGGCGCGAGAACTGATCGGAGAGGAGGGCCATGAAACTCGAAGGTGCGGGTTATCGTAAACTTGGGGGGAGTTTGAAATCTTTTCTTTCGGCGTTGGAGGATATCGGATCCATATGGGGGTATATTTGGGAGCATTTCAGCCGACTGTTTCGTTTATCATAGACATTAAAGAAGCGTTTTCCTTGAAGACAAATTGGCAGTTTATCTTGCCCATGATCGCTGATTCGTGGGATGCATCGTCAAAGTAAAAGCATCGGATAAAAGCCCATCTCGTTGTCTTCACATCCAGCAGCCTTCGCGGTCACTTGATGCAGCAACCGTTGGCAAATCTCAAGCGTCGCGATGCCACTGTACCGACGCCTTCATCTCCTCCTCGACCAGCCGCTGGACCAAGTCCGGGCTCATGATATCCTGCCTGAACCTCTCCTGCTGCAAAAGTTCGAGGTGGCGCAGCGTCGGCCCAGGATAGGTCAGATACTTGAGGTACGGCGGCTTGGACCAGTACTGCAGATAGGCAAGGTAGGCGACGAAGGCGGGCTGGGTGAGGAGCTTCTGCGACGCGAGATGGTTCAGGTAGTAAGGATTGGCGAGCGACTGTACAAACTATAGTTTTTTTTCCGGAGAGGGTTAGAGATGTGTAGGTCGAAAATTGTTGGAAAAATATCCTCACCTCGAGCTCAATCTCGAAGCGCGAGTAGCCGCCGTATTTGGGCTCGTCATCTGGCGCGGGAACTGAGGGCGGAGAAGAGCTCATGGAGACATCCTGAGTCGCATCTGAAGCCATTGTCTTTGAGAATCCAATGATCAAAACGGAACTTGGCCTGGAGGTGCGGACACGCGTTGATTGATTATTCCTCGGATAAAGGCTGGATCGCGAATGGTGCAAGCAAGCAGCGGTTAGAGACAAAGCCTAAGGGCTCCACTAATATTCCCTATGAACAAGGACAGCTCCCCTCCCCCACATAAATCACATGGAGCTGCATCAATTAGGCATCTAATCTATCAACTTCAGCCTTCTTCAAACTCATGACAGCTACATCATCTCATCCAGCCAGTCCAGAGCTGTTTTCTTACTTCTTTTCTTTTTGTCGAATTTCCATGACGAGGCGTATTTAACTCTCGCCTCTCATGAGCTGTGTGTCTTTTACCGGCACACTCTGATGCTTCTAAGCTGCAGATCTCGGATCATCGGGAATGCTGCCTGGGGTTTACCGCGGAGAAACGTTAGCTGCACTTATACGACAATCAGCAGGCAGCATCGTAATAAAGATCACAGCAAAGCACTACCTTTACAGAACCATCCGCCCTTTGCAAAAAGGCCAAAGCCATTGCACACAGGCATTGTCAACGTCGATTCCATCATGACCATCCCTCCCAAGCCGTCTTCGTCTTCTCCCTCCTCTCCCACCATCAAGACTCGCATTCTCATCATCTCGGACACTCACAGCACTACTCCCCAAACCAAAGAGGATAATCCCGCCGATACAGATGATGAGCTCAATAGCCCCGGAGGTCCAATCCGCCTCCCGACTGGCTTCAGATTCCCACTCCCCGAAGCAGATGTAGTACTTCACTGCGGCGACCTCACCAAGCGTGGGGCGCCAATTGAGATTCGCAAGACGTTTTCCATGCTCAGAGGCTTGCGCTCGCCGCTGAAGCTGGTGATTGCGGGAAATCACGATACAGCGTTGGATAAGATGCACTGTGACAACCAGGATGATGAAGGCCTGGAAGAGCACAGCGAGGCCCTGCAGATTGTCAAAGAAGCCGAGGAAGACGGTGTCAAATACCTCACCGAGGGGACGTATTCTTTCGATCTCCCCAACGGCGCCAGGCTGCGGATCTTCGCAAGTCCTTATACACCTAAATATGGCTACTGGGCATTTCAATATCACAGTGGAGAACACAACTTCGACATCCCATCCGACGTCGACGTTGCCATGACACACGGTCCTCCCCTAGGCATTCTCGATTGCACCTCTAGAAAAGACAACGCCGGATGCGGGACCCTCTTCAGGTCTTTGTACCGCGCAAGGCCCCAAATCCACTGCTTTGGCCACATCCACGAGGCTTGGGGCGCAGAGTTGATGCAGTGGAAGCCCAAACCCGACTCGCTCAGCTTAGAGAGCTCAGCAACAACACAAGGCGGCGAGACCACACAGTCCATTATCTCGCCCGCCACCGTCCTCGATAGGGAAAACTCGCGTCTCGTGTACACACTTACGCCGCCCCCTATGACTATCCCCACCAATACAACCTTGGTTGATATGGAGGCACACGAGCGCCTCCTTGAGATGAGCAAGGATCGAGGCTGCTACGTCGATCTGACAGAGGGAGAGAATTTGCTCAAAAAGGGCGAGCAGACGCTCTTTGTCAATGCATCAATTATGAGTGTTCGATACCGGCCATCACAAATGCCCTTCGTGGTAGATGTGGACTTGCCGAGGGCGACGGAGTCAAATGAACCAGAGTATCAATTGGCATATAAGGCAGCCATTTAATGATTTACAGGAAACATCAGCCTCATTGAAATTCTGCTCAGGTCATACCTCCATAAGGATGAGAACATTTTACGAGTCTCAACTCAGAAATATCACCAGCAAGACTATACATACCCCTAAACGAAAGACCACACTACAAGTTGATGCTTTAAGATAGATATACAAATAATACTGCGGAAAAAATATCATGATATATCAGCCTTCATATTACTGTGTTGTGGTATTAAATAAGCGCTCCATCAAAACTGAATTAAGGAAAAACACTCCTGACCAGATCGATATATCGAGGTGCCAAAAAAGAAAAGGAAAAAAAAGCCCGTTTTGAATGTCCATGCCGCTTCAAATGATAACTCGTCACATCATGATTACATGCTAGCCCAACAACTTGACAACTATTAACGATGAATTCGATAATCTTGCGGTATTTACAGAGCCACCAGAGCGGCCAAGACGGCACCGAGGACGCCAGCAACAGGGCCGGCAGCATCGTTGCCAGCGAGGGTGGTAGAGGCAGGGACACCAGAGGTCTTAGAGCCGCCGCCGCCGCCGCCGCCAACAAAAGCGGTAGAGGTTCGAGTGACGACGGAGCGCTCGCCGGAGACGGTGCTGTTGGAGATGCCAGAGGAGCCAGAGGTTGGGATGGTGGTGCCACCAGAGGGAACACCAGTCGAAGGCGGTGGGCTGGTCTCTGAAGCGCTGGTCTCTGAAGCAGAAGTCTGGGGAGCAGAAGTACTGGGGGGAGCGGTGGTGCCGGCTCCAGAGGTAGTAGCAGGGGCAGAGGTCCCAGTTGAAGGTTCAGTAACAGCAGCAGAAGTGGCGGAAGAAGAGGCGGCAGAAGAGGCGGCAGAAGAGGCGGAAGAAGACGCAGCAGAAGAGGCAGAAGAAGAGCCACCGACGTCTTTCTTGCAGGCCGCAGCAGCAGCAGCTTGGGCCTTGGCGAGATCACTCGTGCTGCATTTGGTGATGAGGCAAGGGGCGGCAAGGCCAGCGAGCTCGGCCTGGGTAGAGATCTTGCACTGGCAGGCAGTGTCCGTGAGGGCGCAGCCGGCCTTGGGGATGGCGTCCTTGAGACAGGGGATCTAAGGCGTGCGTGTTAGAGCATATATGGAAGAAGAGAAGAGTTGCTTTTTGCATCTGTCTGCTTTTTCTTCTTCTTTGTTTCAACTTACAGCGCAATCAGGCTGACCGGTGAAATCCTGGGCGGCGACCAAGCCCGCGAGGAGGAGGGAGATGACAGAGGCCTTCATTGTGAGGATGTTGGTATTGGTTCAGTGGGCACAAAGAAGCGAATGAAGGGTTTTTCTTTTTCTTTTTTTCTTTTTTCCAAGGATCCAGGTGGAGGAGCTCAACAAGGAAGAGTCTTGAGATGAGGAGTCTTGAGAAGGAAGAAAGAAAATTGGTGACAAGAACGGGGAGGGGGGAAAAAAGAGGTGAAGCGTGGGAAGGAAGGTCTCTTTTTATCAGTCCACCCACACAAATGGCTCTGAACTAGTCGGAGCCGTTGAGTCGCATTTTGGCTGGGGTCTGGCGGATGCGACTTTGGAAGGGAGGAGGCATCGGGGAAGCGAGAGCCACTGAGGCAGAAGCTAGAGCCAGAGCTAGAGCCCAGAGCTATTACTGTAGAGCCCAGAAGCAGCAAAGCAGAAACAGTTGAGAGCCACTGGCAGCTCCCCGGATGGTGATCCCCCGGTCTAGCGAGCTGCTGCTACTGGCAGTGCTAGTACCTATACGTGCCTAGACAGGCTGTTTGCTACAGGGTGCTACAGGGCGTGGGGAGTGCTAATGCCAATTACCTCGTACCTCAGCATACATGTAACTGACACCTGCAAAAAAAAAAAAAAGAACCATCAACACGAACAAAGGGCAGCCTATAAAACGCCCGCCCATACCAAATTTGCTGCGAAGGAGTTCCCCCCCCAGAAGGGTCCAGCCCGGTCCCCTCCCCGCCTTTTTCCGCATCAAACGTGTAAGACACACAGAAAAAAGAATACGAAAGAAATTGAAGCCGGCTCTGCTGATTGGCGCGTGTGTCGCTCTAGCGGGGGGCTGGAGAGGGACGCCACCTGCAAGGTACGTGTGCCACCACTAACTACTACCAAGGGGTTGTTTCTGGCTGTTTGTGGCTTGACAGGGGGTGGTTCTTTTTTGACTCGTTTTGTCGTTGCACACGCACACACACGGGCTGTCTACGAGTACGAAGTAGTAGTACTAAGGTAGTCAACTACCGCAAGGGTGTTTAGCCAAATGTTGCGCTGTGGTGAGCTGATGGGGGACTGTGGCGAATGAAAAACCCTGTGTTGAGGGTGCTTAGGGGGTCGTTTAGCATAATAAAATCGTGTCAACGTAAGAAAAAAAAGGCTGTTGACAGTCGGGTGATTTTGAACAGGGTAGGTAGTCAGACGTTTTAAATACTCGTATAAGTGATTTATTACAATAGGACATCCTCACCACTAGCGACGCTATATTTATGAATCAACATTCCTTTTTGAGACGTCGTATTAAAGAAGGAACGGTTTTTTTTTTTTTACCTTCAGTAGTATTCTATGACCGAGTAAGTTCAAGGTGGGAGATAATAAATATGCCATGATTAAGTCAATGAACATAGAAATGCGTGTGCAGCTGGCAGAATTGTACCTCGAGGTATACATTTTTATTTCTATTTCACAAATGATGCTGCATTGAACCCTGTAATAGGTTACAAATATGCTTAGGCACCGTGATGGCGAGGAGCGAGAGACCATATCCATGATACATGAGGTGTTACGTTCCAAATCCTTCAAGCCATCTCTTACACCGTCCACCATGTTTCAGAACTTGCTTTTACGAAGATATTACCATGGGTTAGTAAGTCGAACATCAAAGACCAGAAAATTAATACTACCTTAATTTACAGCTATCATATCTTAGAGTCTGCTTTTACCAGGACATTAAACCACAGCTTATACTTAATTTTATTGTATTTAGGTTTTTACTTACTATACCCACATCGGTATATAGACAGAAAATGATTCCAGCTTCACACAGAATCCTAGGATGCAATGCGTTTCAGCCTCACGCCCATGACAGCTTGCATCTCGTAACTCTACAAATCTCATACACATCATAAAACCAATGACACATCGCTAGAGAGAAAAGAAAATTCACCGATCCTCCCACCGCTGCCGGCTCATAATAATAGGCCTCGCAGGATCCCACGGCCCCCGGATCTCATTCTTGTACCTCTGCAGCCCAATCAGCCACCAGCTGCACCCACCCGTAGCAATCGCCGCAATCAAGACAGACACAATCATCCCCACGACGCCGCGCTTCCACGGCCAGTAGTCCGCCCTGGGGTCGCGTATCACGATCCCGACGCCCCATCCCGCCCCGAGAATCAGCAGCACGGTGAGAATGACGTGCTGCCTGAAGCTGCGGTGCGGGACGTACCGCCTGAACACGGGGAACAGGCCAAACACCTCGATGCTGAAAAGCGTCAGGCAGAATACCTGCTTGGTGGAAGGCAGCCGGCTTGCCAGCACAGTCGAGGCCATCAGAGCTGCGTTCGTAGACAGCGAAGCAGGAAATTTGGCGCCGACGCCGCCGGAGTAGTCAAAGAAGAAAATATTAATGGCAAGGAGCCAGAGGGACATGGCCCATATGCTATCGCTCGAGGTGGACTGGGTAAGAGATTTGAGGATGGGACTGAGGCCAAGAAGAGTGCAGTAAATCAGGATAGCTGACTTAATCGTCCCGAGGCGCTGGTGCAGGCGGTTCGCCTCGTTTGGTATTGGTGCAAAGTCCGAGATCCCATCCGAGCTGGCTCTGCGTAGTAATGGCTGGCCATCGGCACCAATGCCCATGCGAGAGGGTTCCTTCAGCGATATGGGTGATATGGGGGATGTAGGCGACGTAGGCGAGGCCGGAGAAACCGGAGAGGTAGTAGAAGAAGGAGAAGTGGTGGTAGGAGAGTGAGGTGGAAGCCTTGTCCGCAATTGCTCGCTATCCGGGATCTGAATCTGGATATTGACCGTCGAATTCCCAGCAGATGGCCGTGAAGAAGCCGTCTCTGAAGACGGACGACTTGACGTAACAGAAGTAATACGAGGTGTAATGATAGGCCGACGAATGCTAGCTGCGCGGGCCCGCCGCCGTATGCTTTCGCTCTTCGTCGCAGAGGCAACGATGCCGCTCGCGCTTACTTCCTCTTCCTGGTCTTCCTCCTCGGAGACCCATCGCTCCCACAGTATCCAGCCCAAAAATGTCATAAAGGTGCTCCCGCTGACGAGGGAGACAGGGGAGACGCGCTCTTTGGAGATGCCCATGAAGCAGACGATGAAGAGGATGACGGAGCAGACGTGCTGCAGGATAACCGTAGAGTCGGCCACCAGCGGCCAGAAGTCATAGGGCTTCAGACGAGGGTTTCGTTGAAGGTTTTCGAGAAATGTCGCCTGATCGGTATAGTTGTCCGGATCTGTGTTGAATCTTGCCTGTTAGCCGTAGCTCTCTCTCTCTCTCTCTCTCTTTTTCTTGCTGCCTCCCCGCCTCTCTCTCCCTACGCGAAGTTTTTTGGGCATTCTTTGTGGTTCACGTACACGACTGTTTCACCCACATGAGCTTCTTCCAAGCCCTCTTGCGGCGCCGACTCCTGCTCCGATCATCCTTCAGGTGTCTCAAATGGGATAGCGGGTCGGCGGTGCCGTCACCATCGTAAGCCTGCCGCAGCGGGTACGTGAAGGCATCGTGGGGCGACAGGTGAGAGCGATGTAGTGCATTGAGACTCACGGAGTGGCTCAGAGCAGGGAACGGCGTTTCGTCGTCGGTCGGCGAGGGCATCGCTTTGATCTGCCAGGCGTTTTTCTTCTTCTTTTTCCTTTTCCTGTTTTCTCTTTGAGCCTCAGCTCGGCGCCTACTGTCGGGTCGGCGAGGCGCAATGGCCTTAGCGGTGTTTTGGAATCTGGTGACGGTGCTAGCTATACAAGACAGAGCTGAATCGTCCTCATGAGGATACGAGCGCGGGCGCCGACGTTGTGGCTTTTGGCCGTTTCATCGGTGGTTGCTGCTTTGACTGCAATTTCAGTTGAGGAACGGAATAGCCGTTTGGCGCAGTTGTCAAAAGTGCCAAGGCTTTATTTATGTCACTCGTGGGGCTAAGCTGGTACGGAGGTACCTATTCAGTAGCAGGTACTTGGCAAAACTGTCTCTTGCGGGTTTATTCTGTCTGCTGTGTCGAGCAAAGAATACACGTTAATTGAAGTTATCTGAGTAATAGATACCTTGCCTAAACAACCCTTACCTCAATATTCCACGAGTACCTTCATGCTTTGCAATAAGGTCTTAGTAACAAGATGTCAAGTCCTAAACCTACAACTCCCTGCTTTGCGTACTAATTGGCATAAGAAAATCGTCACCAACGGACAGCATTGAATCCTTTGCTCGTAAAGAAACCCTTTTTACGTAACGCTTCGAAGAAGAAAAAAAACTATTTTTTTTAAGAGCTTCTAGAATGTTGATCGACGCGAAAAAATAGAAATAGAGTCAAGAACCAAACTAGAGAGAACCACAAACCTCGGCACTCGCTGCCACCGGCACGCTTGGCCCGCCATTTTGGGATCGGTGCCATGTGAAATCCGTGTGATGCCAAGACAAAAACGTATACTGTATCTCAAACTAAATCGTATCTTGACCGATCTGCACAGCCTTAGGTCTTCCGTTTCGGGAAATGGGGCGTTAAGAGTTAGAATGAAAGAGAAAAACACCCTTTTCTTCTTCTTCTTTTCTTCCATTTCTTTAACCTAAATGGGGTTTCATGGCACAGCCAGGATCCCCCTTTCGGGGCTGAAGAGCTTTAGCTGGACCTATTTTTCTCTCTTTTTTTCTGGCACTAAACGTTTTCACGGGGGTTTTTTTGGTCTCTACGAAGTAGTCTAACACAAAACGGACGCCGAACCTCATGCAGCGGAACATCGCCGTATTACCTATGTGGATCGAAGCGCCTATTTCCCTCCTTCTGTTCCTTCTTCCAATAATCTTGTCGGCTTCAACGGCTTCGATTCCGCCTCGTAAAAGTCGCATTTTTAATCTTCTGCCGTCCTTACCTGTTCGGATATCTGCCGACGCGGAAAAAGTCTCCACTATCACGAAAGGGACCAAATTCCTACTAGTGGGTTGTTTGGTTCGCAACTAACTACCACGCCCTTGCAACGTATCACAGCATACAGTACGTGACGTGCATTCGTACATGGAGTATGCCAATGGCATCACTGATCTTAATAGGCAGGACATCAAAAAGGACAATGCCATTGCTGTACAAAGTAGAGAGAATCAACCAGGAAGCTGGCCCAGCAAACCAAACCCTGGCTGTTTGGAATCATGTAAGTCGCCCTCTTTCCCCACACAAACATTCGCGTTTGGACCAGGCCAAATACTTCTTCAATACTGAAACCATCAAATATCTCTCAATGGTATGATATAGTACAGCTTTGTTGTTATTACTCGTTGGTCTGGGCCACGATTGCGGGATTTCAACCCATCACCCCTGCTCGCATCAGACAGAAATCTTCTGCCTCTTCCCGGGTCGTTTGTCCGTTTGTGGGCTGCCAAAGGGGGCATGACCGACGCTTGCTGCGCCACGATTCGCGGATTGCCTTTTCGTGGACCTCTTGCATCAGCTATTTTGCCCCCCCTCTCCGACCCGGGGATTTTTGTTGGCTCTCTGTCCCAAGTTGACAGGCTGTGCCCCCGAGCGTGTCTCCTCCGCCCCTCTTGTTAAAAAAAGCTTAGTTGTTGTCCCTTTTTTTTCTCCGTCTTGGCTCCTTTTTCTGGGACGATAGTATTTGGCCAGTTTGTTTGAATATCATTTCCTATATCATCACGTTATACTGAGTCTTGAATTGATTATCGAACAAACACAAACTCTACTACAATCTTCTACATCATATCTGACCAAAACCCCTAATCTCCGGCTTTCCAGTTGATTCATAATCACTTCAAATCACGTCTTTTGGAATTCTATGAAGCATCAACCACAACCTGCGTCTTTATCCCTCTCCAACAACACCATCGATATTCATCCGTCATCATGGCCATCAGAGTCACCTCCCTCCTCCTGACTATCCTCTATGTCACGGGGCTAGTCTTAAGTGCCCCAACACCGAGGAATACCACCTCGCAACCCCTTGCTGCCATCACTAAGCCCTCCAAACCGCAAACTCTGGCGGAGCAAGCATCGTGGGTCAAGGCTAAGCGCGCTCGTCTCTTCAGAGTCGACAGGGCCCTCCTGGAAAAACTATCCAAGTCTGACAGGCCAACAAAATACTTCCTCGATGCAACGCTCGACCTCATCGAGACGAGTCAAAACGTCGAGGGGGTGCCCGTCTTTGCTTCTGACAAGGGAAAATCTGTCACCATCGATCCCAACGGCGATGTGATGGCATCCTATGGCCCAGATAAGTTTGTTCCTGTCTGGGGCCGAGAAAGAAACCATGGCTCCCATCGTCATCACCATCATCATCACCCTCAGGCCCTTGGCCAGCGATTTGCCCTGTTTATCTTGGGATTTTCTCTTGCCCTTGCCATTATATGCTCCTGTATGAGAGAGTAAGTCCAAAAGCCATACTACAGCCATTCCAACGTGATTAGCTTTTCTAACATGGGTTTTTTTCTTCTTTCTAGTTTATGTTCTAAGCAAGATCCTTCCGAGAGCCCTGAGCCTGTCTCTGAACCAAGTGCGGCCGAAAAGGGGTTGGCATCGGAATTCCATAACGAGAAATCGTAATGGTATAGCAGTAAGCTTCATTTAATGGAAAAACAAAATGAAAAAGAAATAAAAGAAATACTGGTCGATAGATACGTGTCAACTTAGATCAATGACACGATAACGACCTATGGGATACTTTTGGGGATTGATTTACAAGCAACAGCTCGGGTTGGCGTTGAGGTATTTATGAAGAGGAGGACTTTCGGAGGGGGTGGATAAATTGTAGGTCAGTGTAAAATGGACGATATGCGCACATCAAGTGCTGCAGACATATGGAGTGTATGTGTATATATATATAATACTTAATCAGATATGATGAATGCAAGGGATTGTACGGTAGAGCGGTAACTCCTATATAAGACATTTGCGTGTTTATGCGTTTATGATGATGCTAAAACATCTATCTGAGGAAGACTACATCCTACGGCAAAGTTAGTACCTCGTGTCCTCACCACGAAAGATGCGATTTAACAACATCGATTCAGCACTTCATCACGTCTATACAACATTATATCAAAGCTCAAACCCTCGTCAATCTCCGTATTGGGACACAAGCTAAATGCCAAGGAACTAGAAGCGAGACGGGCGAAGCCTATTTGCCCACCTGGTTCCACATCTTTCAGAGAGCCGAATTTTTCTTTTAACCTCGGGTCAAGTCTCGTAGTTTCTATATTATAGGCGCTGCGCTCCGAAAAATTCACTCTTGGGGCTCCGGGGAAGGAAAAAAAAAAGGTATAAAAAGTGTAAGCTTGAGACAACGTCGCAATTTTATGTGCCTGGCCATAAATTTTAATTTGGCCGTGCTCTCTAATATTTTATAACTGAGGAGAAGTGGCCACACCCTCGGCACAAGATAGTGGGTTAAGTCGGCGCTAAAGCCACTATAAGTGCGGGAGCGTTTATTAATATTACCAACGTTACCTACAGAGTATGGGGTAAACGCTAGATATAACTACCACCACCAAGAAAATAACAGTCCTCGTTTACTGTGCTTTTTGTTCTTGCAGCGAGTGCTTGGGAGATACATCTGTTCTTGTACGGCTTGTGTGGGATCTACGATTTTACAATTTCGTTTACGAACGTGGCCATGGCTACTACTTACCAGGCGGCAAAAACCCAATTCGTCAAGGTGGACGGTTGTACCTTTGCCTACAGACAGCTCGGCCTGCCGTATGGCATCCCGCTGGTATTTATCCCCGGATTCAAGTGAGTACTGCCTGATCAGTCTCAATCGGCCTTCTCCCCCCATTTCTCCTCTCGAAGGGTCTGAAAAAGTGGAGAGATTCTCGTGGGAAGACTACCGCTGATACCTTCCGACTTGGCTCGGTCATTGCGACACAGACAGAACATGGATCAATGGGATCCAGCACTGGTCAATCCTCTCGCGGCTCAGCGCCCAGTGCTGCTTATTGACAACGCTGGCGTTGGTCGATCCGAGGGTGAGATTCCCGATACTTTTGCCGGCTGGGCGGCTCATTACATCGCCGTAATCAAGCAGCTCGTTGGCCAAAGTAGCAAGGTTGACGTATTGGGCTATTCGATGGGCGGCTGCGTTGCGCAGCTGATGGCCTTGAACGCGCCGGAGCAGGTGCGACGATTGGTGCTGTGCGGGACAACTCCCAGTACCGGAGACGGCGTTAAACCGTCCCCCGATGGTAAGGCATTCAAGCGTCTCAAGGCGGCCAGGACTGTGGAGGAGGAGCGACAAGCCTTCGAGGACGGATCATTTGTGCAGCGTTCCGAGCGCAGTCGGGAAGCGGGTAAGAAGGCATGGGAGCGCATTATCAACAACAGAAGCGATGCCGGCGAGGTGAGATGCGAACCAGTGCCCCCGGGGCCAGCTCATAAGCAGGCGCTTGCGTTTGTCAGGTTCATGGATAAGAAAAATGCCTCCGAAGGGAGCTATGAGCGGCTCCGACAGCTGTGTTTGCCCGTACTAATCGCCAATGGTGAGTCTCTCGTCTCTCCTTGCCCCCTTCCCCATCCCCCCTAATCCTATTTTGAGTGTCTCCAACCAGCGGAGCGAATATCCGTCGGGCTACTCCGTAAAAAAAAAAAAAAAACAAGAAAGAGTCAGATACTGATATGCAGCTAATTTGCTATGCGATCTGTAGGTAGCGAGGACTTGCTGTTGCCTACCGACAACAGCATCCTGATATGGAAGATGCTTAGCTTCGCGGATGCACGGCTGCATCTGTTTCCGGATTCAGGACATGGGTTCCTATACCAATACGCCGACGAATTTGCGAATCTTGTGAATGATTTCCTTGGCGCCAATAGCAACAGCAGCGGCGGCGGCGGCAGCAGCAGTAGCTCGAGTCGCGGCAGTCGGCTTTGAGTGCTCCATGCTGTATGATAGGACTCCGTACTAGTGTCGATGCCTGTCCTGTACCTTAGTGAGCATGCAAGTCGCGTCTATCGACGACGACGCGCGACGCCAGTTATTTTCCTCATTGGTCTTTCTTTGCTTTTGGGTCGCTGCAAGACCCGCCGTGATCAGCTAGGTCGTCATGTTTTGAGAAAATGATGACCCAGGGGCAGATAGATGAAGGGTAGCATTGTAATAAAACACGGGGTGCTCTGGATGCTGCAGCATGCTTCGTAAATTATCGCCGACTCCCCTTGCGCGTAATTCCCCTTTGAAGCTGGTATCACATGCAAGACGGGCTATTCATTATGAAGCTGGACAACGTGCTCCGTACTCAAGTAGGGAGGTGATCAGCCAATCATCTACGAAGGTTGACGATAAGAACAAAGTTGCAGCTCACGGCGCCGGCGATTTGATCGAGGCGGCAATGCAGCTGCGCAGATAATTAATTATCCCTTAAGAAGGACTAATCACTGGGTTTTTTTAATTCTGTGATGCGTCAACTCGTACTCGGCAAATGCGACGGCAACAGGAATCTCCCCGAAGGGCGGTCGTCGGAATAATTCCTCCTTTTCTGTCTCTGCCTCTCTCTTTCTCTCTTCGGTCTCTCTCCACACTTGCTGACGAGAAATTGGGCAGCACGAGTTGTTGCAGCAGCATTTTCCGAAGTGGTGATTGTGCTTGTGCCGGCCCTTTTACTAAGAATAAATGCCCTTGCACTCTCGGCAAGCATCCAGGGAGCTAGTAAGTAAAGCGCCGCTCCCGGCTTTTGCGTCACAGTCGGCCAAGAGTAGATAGATGGTGGCAGCAGTAGAAACCAAGTTGTTAGTCATATTGGAGCAATGTTGGGCAATGACGGCAAGTGACGACGATGGCTGGCTGGATCTGACGCTGATCCAAGGGAAGCAAGAAGCGAATGAGGACCCAAAGGGACGCAGATTGGTTGGTTGTTTAGCGTCGTCCTTGTCAGAGTATCGGCTGGCCACCAACCTGCAGCTCCCTCCGCCTCAGCCGCTCTTATTCACGAGGACAAGTCAGCCACCTGCCCGCTCCATCGAGCCGAGCCTTAGTCGACGAGGCCCTCTCGACGAACGAGAAAACGAGACCACAGAGAGGCCAAGTGCAGGATAGGGGCCGGCCGTTGCCGCTACTGGCGTCCGTCACGCCACCCGGCGGTCCCGTTGGCAGCACACTTCATTATCCTGCCTATGAAAAGTGAAAGGCAAACGCACGAGACAGTGCTGCGGGTGACAAGACAGCTGGGCGGCTCCTCTGCGGCCCCCAAAAAGCAGAAGAGGCGCGATTGGGAAGCTGCTGCACGGGTGTGGAAAGTCTATGTTGGATAATCAGTCTGGCTCAGGGAGAAGAGATGCGGTCGCTATGGGTACTGGCTGGATTCGTACGCCCGCGGGTAAAAAGGCGAAAAGGCGATTTCCCGTTTTGCCTTTTTTGCCCCATTGGTCTCTGTCGTAAACCTTGACGTCCTTTGAGGCCCACGCAGCCGATGCAGATGATGAAGTACGACAGACGCAGGCTGCACGCCTCCGAGATGGTACCTACATAAAGTAAGCAGTGTCAAAAGCAGTGCTCTAAGCGGCGCTTCGTAAGGGCTGGCAAACGAGATGCAACGTTGATGGCAAAGCAGGGAGGGAGAAACAGGACAGGACAGGACAGGACAGGACAGGACAGGATAGGACAGAGAGAGGAGAGAGAGACAGAGAGGAGAGAGAGAGAGGCAAAAGGCAACTTTTGAGTAATATCCGAGGGCTGCGCAGGAGCCGACATTAGTATTATTATCATCATTGTGACTTTGCAAACGTACCGGCAACAGGACCTGCTAGTGCTCTGTTGGATCTAATCACATATTCCTTTTGACTCCATCCTCGTGTTGGTGCTGCGCCCGCGGCTGCTGACGCTGGAAGCTGAAGCCGAAGCCTGAAGCTCATATATTACCGCGGCATCCAATTGGCAGCTGGTGATGGTCCAGGGAGCGAGTTTTGCATCGCTACGGCGGGGTGTCGTCCAGGGCGCCGCGCAGGTAGTTGCCCGCTGGAGCCCATCGCCTACCAACCACGACTTGCACGACTAGGCGGCTGGCACCCACTGAAGCTGCGCTAGGCTCTAGCGGTACCCGCCCAACAGGCTATCTGACGGGCGAGTGATCAGCGCCTAGGGAGCAGGAGCCTGCAAGTAGCCGCCGTCACAGACCGTCGGTGAGGGCCTATAGGCTGCCATCCCTGACGGCATCCCTTGGAGAGCTGTGCAAGTACTGGTACTGCTTGACCCGTAACTGGAGTTGCCTGTACAAGTAGTGCTTCAGCGGCCGTGTGGCAGGGGCTGGCTTTGCCGGGCCGTGGTTGTCTTGGCTGCCTTGCTTTTGGCCAATCCTGTTGCTCCCCGTCCCCTCCTCGCAGGCATCTGTCTTTCCCAGGTAGGGCGTTGCAGTGGCCCCTTCCGCCGCCAAAGTCAGCCAGCCATTCGGGCAGTCGCGGGCTGCACACGAGTAATCCAAGGAAATACAAAGCACAAAGGCAAGTATATTAGCAGGCACTTGTACCCCGTAACGCGTGGTGCTGTATTGATTTGGGAAAGTAGGTGCGGCTGGGGCTCCATCAGCCGGCTCCTCCTGGCTCCTGCCATGCCGTACTGGTACTTGTACGAAGACTTGCACGCAGTAGTTATAGTACTAACCTCTATACCAATACCTCCTAGGCCTAGCAGGTACGTGCAAGCTGCCATGTACTGCGCTGTCCCCTCCCCTACTTTGCTCCCCCCTACCTTCCCGTCCCTGCTCCCGTCCACACAGCTGCCTTGTCCCATCCTACTGCTACTCTACTAGCTGTCTAGGTACCAGCTGTAGCTGCTCCGTACAGGCGATTAATGCCTGTAACCGCTGCTCCGTGGAGGCGGCCCGCGGCCTTGGACTAAAAGCCCGCCATCTACTACCAGTCCAAGTAAGGCGTCGAGCGACTCAAACCATGCAACTCTTGTCATCAGCCACTTGAATTGCTTTGCTTTGCTTTGCTTTGCTTCGTCTCGTCTCGTCTCGTCTCGCATCGCCTTGCATCGTCGCGTATTTGCCTCTGCGTCGCCCTGCATCGCCTTGCGTCGCCTTTCCCAGGTCGTGCTTAGCTCCTCTCGCCTTGTCCATCCACTGGCTGCTGGGGAGCTCCGCTTATCGTCTGTCTTTGCCTGAAACGCTCTCGAGCTATCACTTGGTCATTTTCAGCTACATACGCTACGGCCGGAACAAGAGAGGTTTAGGGGAAAGACAGCTCGTCTTGTTCTGCGGCCTCTCAGCTTTTCCAGCTTCAGCTCGCCAGCTCCGGCTCCAGCTCCAGCTGCCCACTTCAAGGTTTTCCCTAATTAATAGCGTCGCCGCCGCCACCACTCGCTTGCTCAATAGCATTACGTCTGTCTGCCTGTATATCCACTCGCGCCCACGATGGCCTCACGCGCCGGATCCAATAGCCAGGTACGGACCCGACAAAAACGAGGGATGGATCTGTTTTCGGTTCTTTTGGCCCCGTTTTCGCCAATCCCACGCCCCCGGGATCCCTAGCCTCATGCTTGCACCTATCCGCTTTGCATTGCGACGGAGTACTCGTAGTACTACTACTGTACCTAGGCTGTGGTAATACTACATACAGTACATACCGCATGCATAACAGCGGACGAGCACACTCGCGCATTGTTCGTGCGCACTACGGAGCGTGCCATGTACAAGTATTACTCGTACATGCCCTACACGGACATGGCCTCGTATGTATGCCCCCGTTTTGGTTTCCTGTCTCTTGGCCGGTGGTAATCCTGCGGCTGCTGCTGCTATTTCGGAGGCGTGGTACTTGTGACCGCCGCTACCTTACACTGCTTATACGACACAAGTCTGCGCATTGCCTTGTACCTTGCTTGCTCGGTATGACCACCGGCCTGCGCACATCCTTGGCCTCTCTCTTGTGCTTCTCTCACGCGCACATCCATCAGTCCATCCTCTTCATCCCACTCATCCATCCCTCCAATCCGTCCATCCATCCTACCAAGACCCCCCGTATCTGCCACGCCGCAAATGGCGTCTCCCCAACAACGTGCTCCGTCAACCTACATGACGCTGCGCCCGACCTCCGGCCTTGTCGCACCCCTTACATTCTTAAAGGGACGGGGAGACCCTGCGGCTGTTCTTTTAGCTTCTTTGACCTCCGCGTGATTCGAGTCCTTTTGGTGATAGTGTGTGCCTTTTGGTCCGTGTATGAGACTTGGGAGTCGTGATCCGATATCCAGCATACCCGACTTGTACATCTTTCCTCTCCCTTCTTGCTCCTGCTCCTCGCCCATCATACACACACGCATACACAAACGCATACACATACACGCACACATACACACATACATACATACAAACATACATACATATATATACACGGCATCTCACTCGTGCTGTAACACCCGGTTCGCCATGATACCGATTCATTCGCCCCCCAGCGCCGCCGACGGCGAGGCTGATGACCAGTCCAGTTTCGACGACGACGACCACTCGTCCGCCGGCTCGGGCTTCGCTCGTCTGCCCGCAGAGCTTCGTCTCAAGATATGGTCTTGCTCGGTGGAGCCGCGTATCGTCATATTGGACGATCTTGTCCACAAGCCAAACTCGTACCCAATCCCTGTTGTCACTCGCCTGAACGCGGAAGCTCGCATTGAGACCAGAGAAGGCTACGAGCCAGTAGGCCGCGGATCTCACATTCACTTCGCCAGAGACATACTGGTCTGTGACCCCAACATCTCTGATCAGAGCTCCAACACTCCCCTGGAAGAGCTGGCCCCGCTTGTCGAGAGGCTCGCCTTCTGGGACTGCTTCCCTGATGATGGGCGCATCGAGGGGCCTGGTCACTACTCGGCCTATCTAGAAAGGTGGTACCCCCAGGAACGGCCTGGAAAGGTTGAGTTTGACAAGTTTTGGTTTCCAAATCTAAAGGACCTGTGGATTGTCAAGATTGGGGAAGTAGACAGGTCTTGGATGGTTGGCGTGGATCAGAACCTGCCTTACGACGTGCGACTTAGAAAGACGGCTCGGCAATTTCGTTACTGGATAGATGAAAATATTGTTGAGATTGCCCCCCTGGACTTGGATGAGCCAGAAACCAAGGCTGTCTTGCGAGAAGGGCGATGTGGCAAGGAAGACTGCCAATCGCTGAATCGTGGGCGGTCTAAAATGGTCTCCAAGGTCATTTTCATGGATGGCAAGTACCGGAAAATAGAGGGCTCCGAAGGTTGGCAGCGCATCCTACCATGGTCCACCAAGGTGGCTCAAGCTACGGAAAAGGACACATCAGAAAATCGAATGAGATGGATTATTGTTGAGAGAATATTAACTTTTTCTCTAAGATGGGAGGGCTCAGATGACCAAGTAGCGACCTCCGCCCGGCGAAAAACGCCAGAGATGCCAGCACGACGCGTGGTATATGAGACGAGATAAAATCCTCACCATTTCCTCAATCAAACATTCTGGCGACCTACACGAATCTATAGGGCAGCAATCTGTGAATTGTCATAGATATCCGTCTTTTTTTTTTTTTTTCGCAGCCTAGCCTGGGGCTGTACTAAACTATTGGCATTTGCGCGCTCAACATAACTATCTTTTCGCTTTGGTTTCGTTAAATGCAACCGCGCTATGACAGCGTATTCTCAATGGAAATAGGCATATCAGGTTTTTATCTTGAGAACTAATCTTTTGAGGGACTTGTCACAAAAATCGCAATACACACACAAACAACTGGAGCGAACCGGGAGGTGCCAGGCAGAAATATACACGCTTTCAATGGCCTGGTCATTACACCATTACACAGGCCTCAAGAAAGGCCATCTATCAAGCTCATTTCAACCATTCGCTTTGCGCCGTACAAAATAGAGCGAGATCAGCCACCTACCACAAGCTCCATCGTACGAACATCACCAGCTTAGATCTCTCAATCAGCACGATCAGCATTTAGCTCCACCAATATTGCTCAAATGGAAACATATTATGGAACAGAAACCCGCCGCCGGCTTCGACTTGGAAGTTAACCATGGTGACAGTAATCCGGTCGATTGATCCGACCACTGCTACTCTCTTAGCTCGGCCTAGTACTAGCAACATTGGCTCACCCAGCTATGATACTCGGAATGATGCGACGTGTATTCAGTGGATGGAAGAGCGAGAATGAAATGATAGGCTCGAAAAATTTGCAATGTGAAGGTACTTGTGATTTCCCAATTTCTTTTTTTTTCTTCTTTTTTTTTCCCCTTTTTTTTTTCCCTCCTCTCTCTCTCTTTCTTCTATAACTCTCCCGAAGTTGATTTCTCGTTGTTTTTCCCTTTTCAACTATTTTATTTTATTTCATTTTAAATTCCAACATATGGACTTGGATGGAAACAAGATTGCTCATTTATGGAAAGGAGTTTTACAATTCGCTTTTGGGGAAGCGTAGGAGTCATTTTGGGCGGGCCAAGATCAGACACGGAGAAACCGACAGACTAATAAGCCCTTCGCAGGGATGAATGTATGAGTTCGATGAGTTAATGGTGAACAAGGGAATTGCTTTATGATGTTACCTCTTCGTTTGTTTATATATAAATTGTACGTGTTGAGATCTTTTGCCTAGGTGAATTCTGGTGGATTGTGGTAGATAATTCTAGTTATTTTATGATCATACAATTTAACTTGACTGGAAACTGGTTTCATTTGGTATATGTACGTTTATTTATGCACGGTTAAAAACAAAGCCTCAATGACAGCTTCTTACAATGTCTCGCACTCTCCTAGCTTGCCTCCTTCTCATATTGAACTTTCTCTATCTTCTGATTCGATTAATAAGAGGCTCCTCCTTATCCCATCTTTCTAAGTTCTTCAAAATTACGTCTGTTATACGCTGGGTTAACTGTGAAGACTGCCAGCTGATGTGCGGCGTGATGAAGACGTTTGGAGCCTTCCACAGCGGGTGCCCCTTGGGCAAGGGCTCTGGGTCTGTGACATCCAGAGCAGCTCCGCGTATGAGGCCGCCCTCGAGAGCTTCTATCAGAGCGGACGTGTCGACGATGGGACCTCGCGCGACGTTGATGAGGAAGGGCTTCTTTTTGCTGAGGATCTTGAACTGCTCTGCTCCGATGCAGCCTCTGGTCTGGGGACTCATGGGAAGGCTGAGGAGCACGACGTCCAAGTCTTGGCTAAGGAAGCTGTTGACTGCTTCAGGACCGGAGCCGGAGAACCATTTTGCGGGGAGGAGGCCGTCTGGGTCGCCGGTTCCGGGAACGTGGTATTCCGAAAGCTTCCTGGACTCTGGAGTTGGCCGGGGGCTTAGAGTCTGAACGTAGATTTCCATGCCGAGGGCGTGGGCTAGACGGGCGACTTGGCGGCCGATGGTGCCGTAGCCCATGATGCCGCTGGATACATATACGTATACAATGAGAAACGGGGAGCTCATTAGAAGACGGGGAGATGTTAGGCCACGTACATTCGAAGACCACCAGAGTCGGTAGTTTTGCTGGCTAACCCCAGCTGCATGTCCCAGACCTCCTGGTCTCCTTGTGCCATGAAAGTCCTGAAGTGGTGTGAGTGGGCGAGCCATGCCCCGATAGCCCATTCAGCAATTTGAGGTCTGTATGATGAAAATAGCTCTATTGTCAGCATTTTCGTTATTTCTTTGACATTTGTCTTTCACCCAATATAACTCATACTCATATACATATTACGCAAAGAAGAGGAATTAGAAGAAGAAAAACCTACGCGTGAACTCCGCTCGTACTGCAAAACGCCACTTCCTTGTTCAAAAACGCCTCGTGCTCTAGCCAGAGATCGCTGCCCGCAGACAACAGATGTACGAACTTGACATTCTTCATCTTCTCCGCACTGGGCGGCGGCATCACGCATAATATGGTGACTCCATCCCATGCTTCGTCCGACAGCGAGTCGGCAGTTGCCAGGCGACCGTCCACGATGGTGGCCAGTTCAAATTGGACGCGCAGCTGGGGGAAGCGCTTTGCGACGGCGTCGAAGAACGATTGAGGGAGGGGGAAGGGGGAGTGGACTAAGAATTTGTCTTCTGCTGTGATGGCCATTGTGATTTCTTTTTTCTTCTTTTTCTCTCAATAAAGTGAAGGAAGAGAAAGGAGTTGGAGGATCGATGGCGCTTGATGAGATGAAATCTGGTGAGTGAGGAGAAAAAGAACTAAGCTGTGTTATATGAGAAGCTTGGAAACTGTTATGTTTTTTCTCATCTCACCAAGCTCATCCGTATAAGACCTAGTGAACTCTAAGTTTAGAAGAAATCAGGAGTGAGTAAGACAGTGCTCGTTGTAGAAGATGAGATGAGATGAGAAAAAGGCCAATTAAATAAGAGCGTATACGCATATACGCATTATTACCATAACCATCTATGTATCTTTCAAGCTTCCTCTCTTGCAATCGCACTTCGCCTTTCTCTATACACCGCCCAAAGTATTCCCGCAACTCCGGCCAAAGCCGCACGGAAGCCGTTCCGACTAGGCTAAAACACTAACAGCCAGCTCATGCCGAGGTGTGGGGGGAGATGAGAGTTTCGGAGTAAAATGTTCAACTATTGCAAATACCACCTACAAGGCGTGCGTGATTGGGGTGAGTGGTTGGGGGGCCAGTACAAGGATCTGCGGTTATCTACGAGGTTTCGTGACAGAAATACGTTACGACTACTACCTGGATGCCGCTTTCGTATGGAAATAGTGCAGAACTCCTCTTCCGTCCGACTTACCCGAGAACTCCGCCTCGCCGCAGAAGCCCAAATCTATACCAGCAACGGCTTATTTGAGTTATCCATTGTAGCATCCATAAAAGTGGCTTTCTTACTAATGAAGGTTGGTATGCGCTTAATGATCAAATGTAATTGAGTCATAGAGGGCATCTTCATTACTCTATTTATGAAATAAATAAACACCTTATGTTATAGTAAACTGGTGCTATATCATAGCGGAAGAGCGCTATCATAACTAAAGCGGACATACTTGTACGAAGTACGCTACACAGGTACACATAGCATACATATTAAATACCTCTCTATACATGTTCCACTTTCATGCATGCTATTTCCTCTACGCCAAGTGCTTGATAAGCCATCCTTATATATATAAGCCTGGGATGGAAACTTGTCATAATGTGGCTTTGTGCTATCAGGTATTAAATGCTGATCTAATAAAGCAGCGAAGGATTTCTTGCACTAAGAATGTTAAAAGTGGCGACAATTCCCATCGCCATCGTTTTTAAATCTTTCTCAAACAGTAAGATCTTAGAGCCGAGCTTAAAATAGAGCTGATAAGGCTTCTCGCTTCTTAGAGGCTTATCTAATGTTTTTACTATTGTATCCCTTTACTACTTCGCATTTTATTTTAAACAGCTATTCTATAGCTTATACTTTGCTGTATAGCTTTAATTTGTACTATTGAAATTAATATTAAAGCACTAAAGAATATATAATTAAAATCGCCTAAGATAAGTTCTCTTTTTAAACGGAATGTATTAAATAAAATTATACTGCTTTTATAAGACCTTACTTTTTATATATTGAAGTAGGCTGAGGTCGATAGATAGACTGAAGGGGTTTCTAGGGAGGAGAATCTCGTTACGTCCCCTTCAGATGAGAACGACATCTTCTATTATATACCTGATCTAGAAGATAGTTGTGACATGTTTCACACCGCGTAAAAGACTTAGTAAGTCGATGTGGATTCGTCTTCAGCGACAGGAACAACTTACAAACCTGTACTCAGAGACATTGGTTCCTTTGTCGATATCTACCGCCACTCCCACAAATATGAGAGAAAATCACATGTAAGTCTTTTAGATACGGACTTTCAGTAGCTACTTTACCTTACGTATCATGATTGTGTAGACGAGATTTCACTAGACATACCTCGAGGAAGGGATATATGTACTCATTGGGATCTATATAAGGGCCGTTTTCGCCCAATCTGGCGCATTCTTCCCCCACAACCAACGTCGACAACCTACCTTTGTCATATATTATTGTCGATATTACTGCTACGGCACTCCTGGTCTGACCATTACGCGCTACACGTTTAAAACACATTTATTCATCTCTTTTCTCTCCTTTCCAAAGCTCCCGCACATCCGAGGAGCTGTTACCATTAGGAAATCTGTGATTTGTGCCTCGGACTCAGTAATCAATATTACCTGCAGATATCATATTCCAACTACTGCAGGGGTCGATGGCGGAAACCCACGGCGCGGCTGAGTTTCGGCCTCCGGGTGGCTTAAATCTAACAACTGCCGAACCAATTTCCTGTTTCGGCTGACTTGGGCATGCGCCCTCTCCATCTAAGAAGCGTCTCATCCAGCAGATTTTACTTATGACCCTGCTTGAGCTACAGGGGTGAATCATATAATGGGATAACATTTAAATCGATTCGGTCCCAAATCCTCTCCCTGACAAATAGTCTGTCCATAGAAGTTGTAGTAATAAACCACCGACCAGTTATAAATATGCAAGATGTTATTATTCCATTCCTAATTTGCCACGAGCAGACAGGAGAGTCATCTTCAAGAACATCGCTATTAATTACCTATATCAAGCTGGCATGAGCCATTGCAACCGCTGGTGTATGTATACCCGTAAACTCTGTTTCGTCATCTCATCCCGCCATCATATCTTCAGTTGCCTCTCTTCCCGTTTCGCCTTTGGCTCGACGCCCTTGACCAGGCTCCCGTTGGCGTTTTAAAGCGTACAAAACTAAGACTTGGAGCTGCCGCCGTGCCCTGCGCTCTGCTCGGCACATTCTTACCCACCCGTTCCCAGTCGCCGTTGGCGTCACCCCTGTTGTTTTTCTCATGCTCTTCGTCGCTGACTCCCATTGCTGGGCCTGGCAGCAGCATCGATGACTTGGACTGTGACTTCATCACAGCGCCTCGAAGTGCGGCCCATGATTCTACCTGGCCATTGGCCGCGTCTTCGACGCAGTTGCATTCATCTCCAGCAGGGCAAAACATCTCGCCCGCAGCATGCCACTCCGCAAGGCAGTCTTCGTGGCTCGCGCACCCACATGACAGACACGGCGGGAAAAGGGCATCTACAGGCTCTAAGCAGTATACACAGCGGAGCTGGCTCTGGACGCGACGACAGCGATCGCAGCTTCCCACGGCTCCGCCGACTTTAGAGTCAGTTGAGGTGTATCGTAAGGGGTCCAATTGAGTTTCATGGACGCGGCAAATTCCCGTCACGTCCAAGCCGCGACCTGATGCAGCTAGAATTTGCAGTTGATCCTTCTTGCCCATGATAATAGGCGACGATCCTGTCTTGAGATGGGTTGCATTCCCACTTGCACCATCAGGGAGCGTAAATGAGTCATGAAAGCTCCCCTCTGCCCCCGAAAAAGGCGACTCGTCTTTCAAGACGTTGAATTTCATGACTTCCAGCCGAGCGAGGGGTTGCCGCCACATCTGGAGCATCTCTGCATATGCGTAGCGGTAGTTGGCATAAATATTGACACGACTTGGCTCCAGTAGAGGCTCACTTAGCCAGCCGTCATCATCGAATATCGTTTGATCTTCCACAAATACAGAAACGCTCACTGGCACGAGGGACAGCGTATCATCTCGACGATACTCGTCGTCTGATACAGAATTCCTACCTCCACTAGAGTCTCCCACGGGATAAGATGGCCCAGCGCTAGCATACCCGGTACGTGGAGTTAGTGTATTCAAGATCATCTCTGCTGGGCTTGGCTTCTTCCTTAGCTGCCCTGCGGGTGGCGATGATGAACTTGCTCCGGTGAATGACCGCGAGAAATTGGTTGAAAACGCTGAGCTTAATCCAGTGCTGACCCTCGAAAGAGGTCGGTTAGAGGGAGATCGCGAGAGCATTGTTGTTGAAGGGGGCTCTACATCGGCGGTAAGAGGCCTCGCTTTTGACGGTGGGGTCTCGCCGCAAGAATAAGAATTTGTGCCAGGCTCGCCAGTCCATGTCATTCCATCATCCGACGCGTGTGAGCCAGCATATGGAAGTGGTGTGTGAAGAGTGCCGGGCGTAGTCACATTCGAATGCGGTATGCCTCGGCCATAAATATTCCACATAGTAGCATCTGTAGGGAAATAATCTAGGGAGAACGATGGTGCCTTGAGAGGAAGTGGTGTATCTTGGGATGGAAGCTGTGATTCCACGTAGGCGACACTGTCATCGGTTGAAGATTCGCTAAAGATACATGAAAGCATCGCCAACATTTGTATATCGGCAATCTTTTCATAATAATTGAACAGTTGCTGAATAAAATCCTGGGCCAGTGGGTGCCGGCCCCATTTCACCCGGCCTAACAAGGCACCGTCTCCTGCTGGAATGATCTCTTGGTCGTCATCTATTGCTCGAGTCTTGGATACAGTGTCCCGGGCAATAACGAGGATGGAGCTTCGTCTCTGATTGCTAGCTAGGACTTCAAGCGGTATTCCTTTCTTTAATAGCAGACCCAGGTACTGCCATACACTCATCAAATCGGTATAGCCATATTTCTCTGCAACTCTTGCATTATGCTCGCAGACGTCTGCTCCGTCGCCAAAGATGGCATACTCTTGTGCAAATTCCCGCTTGGAAGGCAGATCTGGTCGCAGGTCATGGATTGATATTGCATTTCGAGGCCGGCCAATTCGTCGGCGGCTTGTCCCGGTACCTGTGCCGGTGCCTATTCCTGTCCCCGTACCACCACCACTGGATCGAATTGATCGATCCTCGCTCCAGGCCTTCCTAAGATGTCGGCTTGAATGATACCACAAGCTCATTTTGTGTATTGAAGTAGACTCAGAGTCGCTTGATGAAGAAGACGATTCGTCTGTTTCATCAGAGTCTGATTGATCGTCCGTAGCGGATGCCTCCTCGGTAGTATATTTGTATCGTGGAACTGGATCATGTGTCAGGCGGCCAAACCCAGCGAAGAACGGCTGGTCCATCTTTGGGCGATCTTTGTTCACATCCGCAGACGATTGGAACAGAACGCGTGCCTTTTCTTCCTTTGTTGGGAAGAAGCAAATAAGACGACCATCATGCGAGAATCGGGCGCCACAGGTTAAAGGAGGCGGTGGAACTATAGTACGAGCTGGAATTGCAATTGCGTTGTCTGCGTCGGCAGGAGGCAATTCTTGAGACATGGACGCGGATCCGCCTGCCGGGATATCCTCTTCTTCTTCCGTTGAGCTGTCATCGGCTAGCCCATCGAGATCATCATCTAAATCACGAACGTTTTTAAAGAAGGTGGTGCTGGATTCAAGATCGACTTCACCCAACAGGTAGGTAAAAATCACTTCCAGGCAGTTTTGCTTTCTTCGTAGGAATTGTTCAGCGAGCTCGTGCAGCTCTCGGTCCAGTCGCTTGTGCATTTCCTCCGGCATAAATGAGCTTTTCTCGATAATGAATTTCGGTGCTTTAAGCTTAGGATACTCTGTAGGTATATCAATCTTCACCTTGATGAAGATATTTTCTCCGTCTTTCCCCCAAGGGCCATTGAGCGAGGCATTCAGGGTTAGGTTGTCCATGTCGATATTGTCCCACTTGACCTTCGGAATCTGTGTACTAACACGCAAGAGCTCTTCTTGAATTGTATCGGGCTCGCCCCACTGGTCATCGGGATAGCCGTGGCCCATAATGCCAGAGTCTTTAGACATTAGCCGCCTGGGACCGTCCAGCAAGCCCTTTCTCTTTGTTATACTAATGCCTTTCATCCATCCTATTTGAGCTTGACTCGGATCTAACCTCTTGCCAAATGTATTCTTAGCTTTCATTGAGGGCCCGCGCCACGCTGGCCTCATCTGGCGGCCAAAGGGCGCAGAAGATCGTGCGGCAGCTGTAAGGGCGCTCTGCTTGTGCCCCGATCCGCCTGTGCCAGTCTTTGAGTCTTTCATTGTACTCGCTCGCTTGTCAAGGGTGGAGGCATCATCAACTGTCCGGAATGTTTTGTATGTAGCACCCTTTCGAGTGAGGCTGATTCCGTCCAAAGCTGGTGTCCCTTTTTTGTATCCTACGGCTGATAGTATGCTGGGATCAATACAGTGAAGTCTTAGCTCATTATCGGTTCCCCAGGTTACAAGCTGAAATTCTCGCTCATCAATATTATCTTCTGTAACTCCACCTCGAGTTCTCCAGAGGAACTCCTTTGCTTGGTGTCCTCCATGGCCAGGAAACACAGCAATTGGGTTCGGTGACGCTTCGATAGTCTCATCTTTTGACCACAATTGGTCGTACAAGTACAAATCTCCGGGTTCATTCTGCGGCATCGCAAGGAGGCCATAACCAAAAGGCGTATGGCGAGCTCTCCAAACCGGATATTCGGTTCGGATTACGTGCTCCAATTCATTGCCGTCATTGCTATAATCCCAAAATTTGATACTCTGGTCTAAGGAGCACGTAACAAGACCGGTTGCCTTGGTTCGATTCCAGTCCAATCCATAAATCTTCGACGTGTGCGCAGTAATCGACTTGACGGGCTCAGAAACCTTTCGCTCATCCCAAATACGCAGCCAACGATCATGCGACGAGGCTAGGATATGAGGATCTCGGCGATTGTACTTGACTTGCGTAGCGCCGGCAAAAAAATCACAAAAAGTCAGCACTGGTTGGCGAGGCCGACGAAGGTCCCACCAATGCACATAGCCATCTACGGAGCAGGTTGCAAGGAGATCCGGGTGATGGGCCGAAAAGTTGACGTCAGTGATGGCTCTGGTATGGCCTTGGAGGGAGTGCTCGATTGCTCCGGTGGGTGAATCATCCCTGAGATTAAGATTCCACACCAATGCGCGGTGATTTGCTGTTGAGACGACCCAGTTGTCTCGAGCAGTGAATGGAGACCATTGCACATCAACAACCAGCCATGGCTGGCCAGAGCCTCGCAGACGCCGTGGCGGGCTGTACGGCGAGTCTAAATCAATAATCGCAAGCCCTTCAGGTCTAAAAGGAGCCGTTAGCAACCAATGCAGAGCTCTTCGACGCGTTGTCAACTTACGATGCTAGGGCAATGTCCCTCCCAGAAGGCGAAATAGTGGCGGAGCCGACGACACCTTCAACGTGAATTGAGCCGTCGGCCTCGAAGCTCTCACTGTCATACGCCGATTTTATGATTCGACCCTTCTTGGGCGAATCAGCAGGCTGGTTTAATCCCGGCATCGTCCTCTGTTCTCTCCTGTAGATTGACTGTCTCTCATGTCGCGGCTCATCTACGAGCCTTGGCGAGGGTGTTTGTCCAAGCTGGAATGACAGTCGTGTTGCTGCCGGCAGCTATACGCAGCTCTCATTATCTATTCGACGTCATAAGAGCAAAATGGGTCGCAGTCTGGCTACAAAGGGTCTTCAATACAACGATTCCGGTTGAGCGTCGTCAGATGATGTTAAGATGGTGGTTGGATTCGGCTGGATGCGCGCCTAAGCTGAGAGCTAGGGGTGTCGACGTAAAGTACACTGCAAGTCACTGGGCTAGATATTCAGCCCACGTCAGTACCTGGACTAAACTTAGCCAGTGCTGTAGGGGCACCTATCAAGGTGCTAGACCATCACTGGAACGCAACAGTGTATTATCGCCTCTGATAAGCCCATGGTGCGCCATAGCACAGCAATTAAACCGTACAATTATCTTGATCATCACCGTACGAGGAAACATCTAGTCTAGCACAGCAAATAAATAGTAGAGAGGGCGTCGCTAAAACAAATAGCCGATTCAAGTGAATATTCTACTAGATTATCTGTCGTAAAAAATCAGTAAATCAAGATTTACTTGTCTAGAATTTTCTGCCTTGTTCTGCCTCATTGTTTGCCGCGCTCTTATCGCAAACAGCCCCTCGGTTGCCTTCTCACCTGGTCTTTTCTGGACTGTCTTTTCAGTGTCGCATGCCCCGCCTCATATTTCTTCCCTGCACAACTCAGTCACCACGCTATCCGGCCCGCCTAACCAACGTCTGTGACATCTTCGATTTGTCTTGTCTGCGCAGAGTCCCTAGACTGCTACTCTCTTTCCTGTCTTCTTTTCTTGACTCGGGCTGTATCGCTCCCAAGACAGCTAAGATATCGCCAAGATGGCCCTTCCAAAGCGCATCGTGAAGGAAACAGAACGCCTTATAGCTGAGCCGTGCGCCCCTCCATCCAGGCACTTTTCGCCATGCCGGTCCTGCTCGGATCACTAACATTTTTTTTTGGTGTAGAGTTCCCGGAATCAGTGCTGTGCCTCACGAAGATAACCTGCGGTACTTTGATGTCGAGATCCACGGTCCCGCGTCGTCACCATACGAAGGTATATGAGGATTTCTTTAAGACGTCGCAAGCAGGAGCAAGGATATTGACGGGAAATATAGGCGGTATTTTCAAATTGGAGCTCTTTCTCCCAGACGACTATCCCATGACTCCGCCCAAGATTCGTTTTCTCACCAAGATCTTTCACCCGAACGTTGACAAGCTGGGTCGCATTTGCTTAGATGTGCTGAAGAGTACGTTGTTGAATACAAGTCCGTTGAATTCGGGATGCCTAGTGCTTATACGTCATTGCAGATAACTGGTCGCCTGCGTTGCAGATTCGGACGATTCTTCTCTCCATCCAGGCCCTTCTCGGTGCTCCCAACCCCGATGACCCCCTCGCTCCCGACGTTGCCAAGAGCTGGAAAGAAGACGAAGCCGCAGCCATCGCAACGGCGAGAGAATGGACCCAGAAATATGCAAAGGCATAGACTAAGAATCGAAAAATGAAAGATGAGAAAAAAAAAGAGATATATATACATATCGAAGACCTGCGATAAGATTCAGGCATGCGTAACAGGTTTTTTTACTTACGGTGAATGAGCATTATTACGGGAGGAGTTGAGAGATTATTTTGGCTTGATTTCGCATATTTCTAGAAGGCTCATATTTGTTTCGAGAAGAGCACACAACGAGTTATACTGGCAGCGGTTTCCTGGTGTTGGTTTTAGATAGTTTAAATGGCCTCGTAGACAAGATAATGTCACTAGGCCAATATATCATCCGATCACATTGGCTGTCAGAAATTTCATTATTATAACCTATCTCTCTCATACAGTCATGCGAAGGTCCCCCGTCATTTTAAATCTATCGCCACCTTGAGGTTTATTTTTAAGTCTTTTTTTCTTTCTCTTCTTGTGCACAGGTACATAAAAGGATGCAGGAGATGGACAATTAGTAGAAACTGGACGCCTCTGCCCCAAGTTCTTGTATCTATAATGCTAGAGTACACAAAGGGAAGTCGAAATAGGGTAAAAATGAGTTTCTTAGACCATGGCAAGATCGCCAAACTTCTCCTATACGGGGTATTAGTTCTGTATATCAAAAAGCCTGGAAGAAATCCACGTACCTTGTATCCAGGCACCATCCATCTGCCCTTGGATACCAGCTCGGCGGTCTTCTCGTCGATGGACTTCTCAGCGGCGGCAACCTCATCAACGGTAAGCTCCTCAAATGGCCTGGCCTCCTCGATGTTCTTAAGGGTAGCAGCCAGATCCTTCAGCTCCAGATCCACGGCCTGCTTGGTGGCCTCTGCGTTCTTGACAGCCTCGACCTCGAAGGCGTCAATGGCCTTGACCTGGCGGCTGACATCGTAGGTGGTGGGCTGGAAAGCCTTGAAGCGCTTCTCGATTTCGTCAACGACGGCCTGGTTCTTCAGGAGGGAGCGGTACTGGGCGAAGTCGACGGTGGTGGGTTGCTCGGTCAGCTGTTGAACCTTGCGGCGGGCGTCCTCGTTGCGCTTCTTGAAAGCCTGGAGAGAGGCGACGGTCTGGCCGCGGAGGCCCAGGGACGAGGAGACCTTGACCCAGTCGAGCTTGAGAGCTGCGCTTCGCTATTCGGAAAGAAATGAAAATTAGCTCACGGAACCCTCCGAGCGTGATATTGCGCAGAAATGGTGGTTTGAATTGTGCATCGGTCGCCGCATTCTCCGTGCGATGCTAGACACTCTAAACATTTCGCGCCAATTGGGGAGTCAACTAACCGTGGCCGCCATTTTGAGATGTGTTGTGAGGTCTCTTTTAAGATCAGAGAGCGAGATCTTTAATGGAGGTTTGGTTGACTTTGCCGAACTTGCCCAGTCCGGGGCCGGTTGCACAAATCGTTGCACGTGACATTCCGCATGACTTCTCTTAGCCGCACTACCATTTACAGCTGGATACATGCATTGCATACACTTCTTAGTTACTTCGCAGATGAGCTTATAAAGAGCCCAGATCATTGGATACGCGCATGTAATGAAAGCAATGGGGTAGAGATTGCAGAGCATTATAAGCTTAAGTACTTACATAGTTAAAATATAACCATTATATCGTCTTCATATGCTCATTAATTACAAGAGCGCCGCCAAACTCTTGTCACAATGGCTTGGTAGAAACATGTGAACTATGCAATAATTTTCTTTTCTTGAAGGATGAGTAAAGCTCTTTGATGAACAATAATACAGATCCCTATGCGCATTTATTCGCGCATACTAAAGAGATAATTTCAAGCACCCTGCCCATATAACCCCGTCATCAGATACTCAGCGCCATGATAGAATTGACAATATCATTGTCGTTCTCCTTTAGTGCTTTTACGGCCTTGTTGCGGCTGACGTTGGCTTGGGTCATGACGAGCTCGATGTCCTTATCTTCCAGGCCCTCGGCATCAACCTCCTCACCATCATCTTCCTCTTCCTCTTCCTTCTTGGCCTCAGAGGTCTCGCCCTCCTTGCCGTGGTCGTGGTCGTGGTCGTGGTCGTGATCGTGGTCGTGATCGTGGTCGTGGTCGTGGTCGTGGTCGTGGTTGTGGCCGGCGTGCTCAGCCTCGGCGTTGGCCTGAGCAAGCTGAGCAGCAGCAGCCTGCTGAGCGGTGGCGTTGATGTCCTCGATCTTAGCCTCGCCAAAGACACTGGTAGAATTGTTAGACATATATCTCTTTTTTATCACAACAACAAGCTAAATTTTTACTCACATGTAGGTGTTGCTGTTGGGAGACTTGTAGACCTCGGGGTTGTTGATGACAAAGAGGATCTGTGCATATCCGTTTAGCTTCCGTTTCTAAATTCCACCCAGACGCATTCCCCCTCAGATATTGGAACCTACGTTCTTAGGACGACGGAGAGTGACTCGGGTGATGCCAGGAATTCGGATAAGGTTCAGCTTCTCCAGAGCCTTGCGGGCCTTCTTCTCGTAGCGGGAGTGGACTACAGCAGTAGAACCGGCGGGGAGGGAACCGTCGCCAAGCTCTTCAGCCTCGGATTCATCGCTGGAATCATCATGCTCCTCGACCGTAGGTCTGGTCTTGGTCTCGTCGTCAGGGAGCTCTTCAACTCGTGGGTTGGCCATTTTGATGACTGTGGTGGGGGATAGTGGTATTAGCTTGTGTCCCCTCTTTCACTTTCGCACGAAAATATTCTTCCTTGAAATGAGACGAGCGAGCTTCTTTGTCACCTGATGGCGCCCTAGCTGTTTCCAGAAGAAGTGAAAAAAGGATCAATAGTCGGATACTCACATTTTATGCGATTAACCTGAAGATTAATATGTTTTGTAACTCCAACGTGACACTACGCAATACCGATTTGTGTTGGAGATTGAACTGCGAATTTCTAGGGTTTGGGTGGATGGCGCCGGCTAAACCGCATTAGGTAATCAAGACTTTTTCGATTTTTGGTCGCAACATGGTGAGCCAAAGAATATGCGCTATAGCAGTAGATTTCAGGGAAATTAATGATACAAATCGCATACGTCAGAAGAGGGAAGAAAAGGGGAATTCCGCAGTGATTGGTTACAGGCATTTCATAGATATTTTTTTACTACACGAAATCACAGTGATCCACAATGAGAATCCTCCCTATAAGCTTTGAATTCATTTTGTCTGAATTTCCGTATTGACGCCGTTCATCATAAACGATGATATGTGACAACATACAGCCCTTCCAGAACGGGAGCAAAAATGAATCCAGCAGAACTTTTGCTGCTGTAAATGCGTTTCCTGCCCGGACCCATGTCCCTCATTCTAATACCATCCGATCAACCTCTCCGTGGCTCCAGAGCGAATAACCCAATTATGCGGAGGCCTTGATCTTGGCCAGAGCCTTTCGCTCCTCGAATCGTCGCTGCTTCTTGAGGCGCAGAACCTTGAAGCGGTCGAAGTCAGTCAAGGCCTTTCTCCGCTCAATCTGATCGCGCTTCTTGGCCCAGTTGCTGCCCTTCCACTTGGCATCAATCTCAGCCTTCTCCCAGGCCTTGGTCAGGGCGGTTTGTCGGGCACCTCGGGTCAGGTTCTCGATAACGAACTGGGAGAGGAGGGCCTTGCTGAGGTGCAGGGCCTGTCGGGGAACCTTCAGCTTGGGGTCTGAGGATGGGCCCTCGACGAGAACCTAAATGTCATCGGATTAGCCATCGGCTTTTGAAGATTCGCATTCGTTCAGAGAACGAGTCAACGTACTCGCTTGTGGTCGATGATCTCGACGATAGCAGCCAGACGGCCGCTGTAGGGGTGTTCGCCGTTAATCAGCACAACACGGCCGACCTCAACGAGGCGCCAGTTTGAACCCTCAATCAGTGCTTCGCCCATTGTGACGGAATCTATTTGGATGGCGTGTTAGTCGGATATGTTCATTCGAATAAGTCGCAATTCATTCGGTGTATGAATGAAGTGGAGGGAGGCGCGTGTATCATACCAGATGTCGACGATTATCTGCCGTTCGGGTGGATGTATCTCTGGAGCAGCGTTCACCTTGGAGGCTCCAATGACTTTTTGAGGGCTCGGCTATCTGAGAGTGTGGGCAGAAAATTACCCATTTGCCCTAATTGAAAATTTTCGGATCTTTCATTTTCCCGTGCTGACTAACATCTGTCGTTCCAGGATGCGCGCACGGACCAATCGCCGCTTCCTTTTCTTCAGCTAAAATTTTCGAGCTCTTTGTCAAATACCTTTGCTATATCTTTTGTGCCTTTGTGCTCAAAAAGCAAGATTCTTCGCCAGGAATCAATCCAATGCCACTCTGCATGAATTCTTAAGGTAAGAATGAACTCTTTTCTTTACATGTCTCGCGCCGATACTATGATGATGTAATTTGCGGTTGATCTCATGCGGTGACTCTCTCGCCGGAGATGTTATACCAAATGACTAAATGAGAAACTTTTTTCTTACATATTCTGAGACTTGGTCGTCCATATTTATTTCTTGTTCTTTGTTTGGCTTGAGCTTCACGCTAACAGAGACCATTACAGATGATAGACACTTTAGCATTCAATTCAAATACATATTTATTCGAGCTTTTACTTGTGCCATCCATGCGCAATTGTGACCTTTCTGCTGATGTAAACACACTGCTTTGCGTATGATCTAAGTTGTTGCCTCTAGGGAGTAGCATATACCAGTGAATGAATATAATGAGAACTATTGTCGAATATTCGATGGTTGACGTATGTCCAAAACCCAAGGCTCAGTGAAGATGTATCTTCATCTGGCTCATCTCCGGCCCAGTTTAAAATTACCAAAATCGCAAGTCCAATTCAATCCGCTTAAGCCTTGCCTTTCCGCTTAAGGTACTCTTCCTCATCCGCTGCTAGTTCAGCGTCGACTTTGGCCCCTCGAGATGGCTCGTTACCGTGCACTCTGGCCTGTAGGCTGTTAGTCGGGAATTTTGAGCTGAAATATCAAACTTACGGGGAGTGTCGGATCTTTCTTCGATAATGCTGTCTCTTGGTCATCGCCAGGCTCTGATCTCCGCTACAGATATGTTAATCGTGTTTATTTCAAGAGCAGGTGTAAGTGGCGTACCTCCTCCGCGGCCAGTCTATTAGCAATGGAGCGTTGGTCTTCTGAGATATAGTTAGCATAGACATCCATCTAGTAAAGATGGTTGAGAATTCGTACTTGAATCGTTTGCAATGTGCGATCCCGGCTGTCCCTCGTTGTATCGCTCAGCGTTCTGCATCTCCGATCTCTTTACATTTCGCTGATCGCCAGCTTCATAAACGCCGGATGTGCCAACGTTGGAGTGTCCCGACATGATTGGTAATTGTCTTTGTATAGTATAAAAACTTTTGTCAATAGAATGGTTGTTTTTCTTTTCTTTTCTCTTTTTTTTCAACACTTAGAGCGAAGCACTGCGACACTCGATTGCTTAAATACACATTTCCTCAAGAAGATCGCTTTGTTATATGTCTCCACATATTGATCTCATCATACGTCATGGCAACTGAATCTCAATGATTGACATGAAAACACTAATATGTGGAATTTAACGTCATAGATAAATCAATGATGTGCTGCTGTGACAGTTGATCGAGTAAAGTGGATTTGTGCGAGCGTTGATGTAAATTTGGTGTCACGGACAATTTTAGATAGATGCAGTGTCCCGGCGTGCCCTTGTGGCCGGTAAACATACACATACTCACCCACCTACCTTGAAACCAAACTAATACTAGACTAGAGAATGTAATAAAGCAGCTCTTGACGTTTCTACCTTAAAACTCTGATGCGCTCAGATCCTTTTCTTTCATGCCGTACTGTGTAAGAAGTACGTCCTTCTCTGCTGAGTTGACCCCAGCTATTACCCTGCACGGAGAGAGCAGATATACCAGATAGCCTAAATATAATACGTTCTCACCTAATTCCATACCCATTTGCTGCATTTCAGACAGAATCTTCTACTCTTTAGCCCTTTTGAATTGGAACGGCTGATAATATCATGCCATGCGTCTGGGAGCCTCTTCATTATTGGATCGCAACTGCGATGTATGTAACAACAATAGCAGCGCTAATGGCCCATGTCTTGCCCCTTTTAAGATCCGCTACTGAGCGAATCAATGCAGCGAGACTTTCCATTGGTTCTAGAATCAGGCGATTAAATCTGCAACGATGCCTAGAGTAGGGAGCAGCTCAGCCCCCAAGCAGTACGTGGGTCAGGAAGTTTTTCGAGCTAAGGAGCTTTGGTCGATCGTGAGGTGGGCGGCTCGGCATAATCTCACGATCTACGGAGTACTATGAAGAGAATGGAATGATGAAGGAGGGGCAGGCAAAGGATCCAAAGATGAAGCGGTTAAGGACTATGGAATAATAATATATCTATTACATTTTGAGGACGTGAACCGTTAGTCCTAATACAAATACACGCGTCGTCGTGGGCGCAGTCATCCAGCTTAACACAAACTGCTCGTAGTCCGTGTTGCCGTTTTAAGACATCGGCACTCCGTTCTTGGTACAGATTCACCGCAACATTGCCCAAGCCGAGATCCACTATTAGGGGACCGAGTTGATCAAATCTGCCGGACAACGACCTCCTTTTTTCCTGTTTTGTATCAAACCAGAGTAGACTCCTTCTGGAACCGACCCCGGCAGAGAATCAGTGGAGACGCCAGAGCTGGGCGAGTAGGCCGGGCAAAGCTTTGGCGAAATGATCCAGCTAAAGCTATCACTGCCATTTACTTACTTGGCGTGCAAATGAAACAATGCCGCAAATAGCATAGACAAGCTGTACTACTTGAAGTGTAAGTTCAAGCCATACGGGGTGAAGTGGCCTAGGTTAGACTAGGCCTCAGAGCTTAAAATCTACTGACAAGGCGAAGGCGTGAAGGATACCAAAATGCGGAGACCCATGCAATCTCGCTGGTGGATGCGCTGGCAGGCATGTCCGAAGCAAGCGGTTGAGCGATATTAGGGGGGTTTTTTCTGCCGTAGTTCGATTTGTTTATAATGAAGTTGGTGCGCCGTCTCGAGAAAGCTCTGTGAGCTTTGGTAAATATTCAATCGCGGTTATCTCATCATGGAGAGCGAGCTGTTCTACGACAGCGGTCTCACTCGCGCAGACCACATTGTACTAAAAAACTTGGAGAACGACATTGCTAAGAGACGGAATACCCACCCGGAAGGATCTGTCGATCCCAAAGTTGACAATGACTGGCACCATGTCTCAACAGAGTCTCAGGCTGAGCCGCAGGACGAAGAGGAGTCAATTGAGGCTGCCAAGGATATTGCTTTCCTCAAGTCCTTGAGAAACCCTGCAGATGCTCACTTTGAACCAACCATATTGGTATCCATTGACGACCTTCCAAATCGTCTTCCTAAATCTGTCAACAATCTTGTCCTACAGCCATTCATTCGCTGGGCACGAAAAACAGCCCGGTATGACACGGACGTGGTGATGATTGTGCATCTGGTACTGTATTTTACCACTTCAGTACCAAGTGCAATCATTCTATTCTGGAACTTCAATCTCATCCATGGATGTATTCATGCTGTTATGCAAGTCTACTATGTCGGTACCTACACTCTCATGATGCATCAGCATATTCACCAGCGTGGAATCCTGTCCAAGAAGTACGCCACGTTTGACAAGCTATTTCCGTATATAACAGATCCATTGATGGGACATACGTGGAACTCATATTTCTACCACCATGTCAAGCATCACCACGTCGAAGGTAACGGTCCGGATGATTTGTCCTCCACGATCCGCTATCAACGAGACGACATCTTTCACTTTCTTCACTATGTGGGGCGTTTCTATTGGCTCGTTTGGTTGGATCTTCCCTTGTATTTTGCCCGAAAGCGCCGCTGGGGACTGGCTCTGCGAGCAGCCGGCTGGGAATGGGGAACGTATGTCTTCTATTATGCCATGGCAACGTTTGTAAACAGACAAGCCACCTTTTTCGTGTACATCGTCCCTTTCTTGCTGCTTAGACTGGGATTGATGGCGGGCAATTGGGGCCAGCATGCTTTTGTTGACCCCGACGAGCCGGATTCTGACTACCGATCAAGTATCACCCTGGTGGATGTTGCAGTGAGTACAGTCTTATCGCCTTTATGCTGGTTTTTAAGTGCCTAGGAATTAACATGAATTGTAGAGCAACCGATTTTGCTTCAATGATGGTTACCATACCTCACATCATCTCAACCCGCTCAGGCATTGGCGTGATCACCCAATCTCTTTCTTGGAACAGCGGAAAACTTATGGCAGAGAGGGAGCAATCTTATTTCACAACATAGACTTCTTGATGATCACCTACCGGCTGATGGTCAAAGATTATAAACACCTTGCCAAGTGTATGGTTCCTCTTGGAGCTCACGCAGATCTCACAATGGAGGAGCGAGCCAAATTCTTGAAAGGCTTGACACGCAAGTTTTCCGAAGAAGAAATCCGGAAGAAGTTCAAGAAGCAGGCGTAGGATCTCACATCTGTTACGACGGCGATGGCATTGGGTCTGTTCTAATACCTATTGCCGTGAACCTGCTTATCCGATTTCATGGAGAAGTATGGTCGCATTATAGAGAGAGGATTCTCTAACTGAGACATTGAAGGAGTTCTAACCGAACTGGTACATCTGGTATAAGCTGTATAGGTATTATGGTCGACGCATTGGGTTGCTTATTGCATGTGATTGCGGTTGTTGGCGGCGTTTTGGTAAAAGGATAGGAGAAAATAGACCTTGGGTCGTATCAATACATTGATAGATTTCACATAGCCAGAGGCATTACTGATAAAAAAAAGAGACAAGAAATGCATGAATGTTAGGTGCTTTATTTATACTTGGTAATTTTACCCAGAAATTAAGTGTTAGCTGATGCCTTAGCGGCTGGCAGACCAGCAGCAACTGCTAACAGGCACCTGTACCCGCACGGGCCACACTAGCTTCTCTGCGCGATAAGTTCTGAACAAAAATAACGTCATTCATCGCTGCGACATACAGAGCAAAGCAAACTGCTGCTTACTACTTGAGAACCAGCAATTATCTTGCAGAACACCCCTGCCCAATATGTTTCGATTTGTAGGTCAAATTGACTAGTCCTTTCACTGGCCATTGTGGCAATAATCACTAACCATTGTTGATCGTATAGCACAAGACCCTCGACATCATCACGCTCTTCCACAAGGCCAGCTCTCCGGCCTCTGTGCGAGTTTCCAATCTGCTGAAGCAGGCGTCCACAAGCGCCCAGACGAGTGCTACTCAAGAGGCCAAGACTCGCCGTGACCCCTTTGAGCTGAACATCACCGAAGATGCCCCAACTCTCGACCAGGTGCAGACAATCTTGGAGTACGTCGGCGAGAGCGGCGCCTCTCAGGTCGTGAAGGGCGCAAGAGACGATAGGGATGCGCTGAAAAAGTTTAAGGAGAACAAGGAGAACCTGCTGCGGCCATTGGTAAGTAGTATAATGGACAAACAGCTCATGGGATCTAGTCACTAATAGCCTCGCAGACGGTTGACTGGAGCAATGGCAAGGCGATTGCAGGAGACAACGAGTCCGAGATCTTGAAGCTATTAAACGCTGAGAAATGAACGCTATAGCAAACCATCATGTATAAAAAGCTTTAAACGCTGTATCTTTATGTATACCCCACTCCTTACCACAAAATATTTGGGCATTATAGACGGTAGTGAGAAAAGATTAGGATTGTTCTTTTATATTTTCTGCTATTCCGCCTTTCTTTTGATGCCATCCAACAACTTGATGCTTTGTCAGTAGTAGATGTTGCTTTTGCAAAGATAAGCAGATGCTTCAGTTCCTCTGCAGGCATGGTGACTACATTGGTTCACAATCCCTCTCCTTTACAACTCACTTGGATCGCGAGTTCAGTTCTGCAAAAGAAGCATCAATGTAAAGAGTCAACTCTTTGCGATTTCTGCAGCAGCATCACAGCAAGAGTTTGGAATAAAGAAGGGCGCGTTGACCTCCAATTTAGCTGTAAATAGGTAGTTTCATAGTGGTGTCTACGTTACGGAGCTCCATCGCCGCCAGTTGTCAAATTCACGTTGCAGGTCTGCCAGACCGATTCACTTTCCATCACTTACTTTCCATTGCCTCCCACATCAGATGAAAAAAACAACAGGCGCTCATTTCACCTAATTCACTCAAGATAAAAGAAAAAAAACCTCCTCCATCTGAACACTCGACTCTTCTCTTCTCCTCTCTTCTCCCAACAACGCACACCCCCTTGCAAGGCATTCCTTAATTGCCCGACACAGAGTTCATTGGATACGCCAACAGATTCTCAACTGTTTTTAGCTCCTATTCAAAGTTGCATTGCGTCTCTTTTTAGCTGCGAATAGTTTCTCGGCAATCTCTTTGTATTGCAGAAGCTGGTCTCCATCTCAGAACTAAGCGAGGAGACTGCAATCTAAACTCGTTGCACCTTCCCCATCAGAAAGAGAGCTCGCAATCGAGGTACGAAGTTTTATCCTCATTTCTTCGGGCTTATTTCTTCTCTCTACAATCTCACGAGCCTTTCCATTTCTCCCTATCCATCACTCACTGCGTCTTTTTTGGATTTCAGTTTTGGAGCTTCGTCGAGCGCTTTCTTTGTGTGCTAGAAATATTTGATGCTCGCGTTCTCTCGCTCTTACGATTCATCCTGCCCTCTCTTTGTTTTCTTTTTTCTAAAATCTATTTGGATTTCCATATCATTATCACTATCGCCTTTCGGACTGATTCTAACATTGCCAAGGACTCCGTCATGGCCGAGGCTATTCGAATGAACCCGCAGCCAGCACCGCATCCTGTTCTTTTCGCAGCTGCCTTCCCTCGGATTCACGCAGAAAACTTTCCTCATGGAGATCGCACAGCATATGCTAAATACTATCCATATGGAATCCCCGTCACTTACAAAATGATGCATGGCATGCATTCGCAGGGGGTTGCTCAAACATATTTAGAGGACAATCTCCCGGTAGGATTCTACACCAATGTGCCGCCAAAGGCGAAAGCTACCATCTCAACATCCAACGGCAGTCGACCATTCCGCAATCTGGATCACATTCTACCCCAACGTCGAATTCACTTGTGGTCTAAAGACGAAATCCAGGCCATTTGCAACTCACTCCGCAAACTCCATTGGAATGAGTTAAAGCATATGCAACAGCCTCACTGCTGGGATGACTTATGGTCGTACTTCGACGCCCATGATCTTTATCATAACGGCTGCCTAAATCTTTGGAATGTCATCAACACCCTTTGGGATGAAAACAAGCTCATATCTATCGATGTGAAGCGAGAAGTTGCTGCGCATATTGGTCACTGGGCGGATGAGTGGCTGAAACTAGAGGAAAATCGAAAGAGATTAACGCAATGGGAGGAATCCCAAGGTTCTATCTACCGCATTCTCAATGATGAAGACCATAATTCTCTGGGCTCACTGCAGGATGATGTGGTGCCACTTATCGCGAGCGCACTGAAAGGCCGTCGTACCTTTCTTCTTTCTAACAGGGAAACGGAGCAAGCTGAAGAGCCTGTAGATTTGATAACGGCATGCCGTACAAATAGTGTTGAGAACTGGCTTAGTAAGTTCCCTAATGGTCGAATTTTATGAAGTTCTGGAAGTTAATATATCTCTAGCCGGACAGCGAGTTTTTGATGACAATGGGTTGCCACCACCTCCTGTGTCTGAACCTCACCGGGCGTCGGTAAATGAGCCAACTCCCTGCTTTGTGCAGGATCACAAGCATTACTTCCTTCCACCAAACTGTATTCCGTCTCAAGGGTCGCCTCATAAACCATCCAAGGCTCTTCAAACTTTACACAAGACCGCTGAAGCCGCTGCCGTCTCGCGGCCTGCGAATTTTGCCAAGTCTGGCGTAGTCATCGTCAATGGCAGCAATATACCAAAGCAATGCCAAGAGCCTGCCAACAAGGCTTACAAGAAGAAAACTGACGCATTACAAAGCCAAAATGATCCTCGGAGAACCTCATCAATGCCAGAGACATCATCTCCTGTGATTTCTAGTGACGATTTAGAGCTTAGGCGCAGCAAAACTTTACTGACTGTGGACAATGAAACTCCTCCAAGCTCAGAGACTAGACGAAGCTCTGAGTCAGTAACTTTTTCAAATGGTGAACAAAAGTTACCAGATAATCTCTCGTGCATCAAGAAAGATGGAATAGAGACTAAGATGGACAATTTCACGAGAGAAATTTTTGCGAAGGAACGTACAGAGCAAGACACTGACCCTGTGATCCAACCAAACGGCGAGAGAACAAAATTGGTATCCTTTAAGACCTATCCTCACCAACCTCAGGGTATTGAACAATCCGATTAGTACTCGGGAACAGTTCAACGACCTGAGGGCAGATTTCAGCTAGAGGCTGAAGCCCCATCCCCAATGCCCGATGCTGCGAGATTTGAACAGCGTCAAGCTCAAGGTGCAGCTGTATCTCTAAATGATTCTACAGCTCTGAATCAATTATCGTCTACTCAGAGATCTCACAGGCCATCGCAGGAACAAAGAAAGGCCATGAATAGTTTACCGGGCGACTTCTTTAAACAGAACCACGCAGCCGCTATCAAGCAGCCCTCAACAGAACCTGTGACTTTCTATATGCAGCCAGAGAAACCATTGGTCCCACGCCATGCTGCGCCTAATGGGTTTTCGCATCAAAATAATCCTTTCTATTCCGCGCCAAACAAATCGCTACCTCATCCAATCCTATATAGAGAGTTTTCTGGGGCTTCTCAAGCTATGCCGCTCCAGCAATTCCCTATTGGAGCACAATCTAATTCTATGTCATCTGTTATGCCATATAACACTCCTGCCAATGGCTCTGACGAAAGCATCCATCTGGCTCAGCAATCTCGACAGGAACATTTATATGACCCCTCAACGTCTTTAGCGCATAATGGATACCGAAACAACAACCGTACTTATAACAGAGTAGGGCACCGTCGGGGATCTCAAGGCCAAAAGACTCATGGGTACATTTCTGGTCAGCAGAATCAAACAGATCATCATGCTATAACGCACGAAGGCTACTTAAACAAGTCGTGGCGACGAGGCACTCAGCAGGATAGGAATGGACAGAGCTCTTGGTGCCGCAATCCTATGGGCCCAAATTATGCGGAATATAACCATTGCACGTGCGACCAGTGTGCCGAACGTAACAGAAGTATCTGGGTGAGAGTTTTCAGCTCCGAATCCTTTGTGTCGATAATGGAGATACTCTCCTTTCTCAAATTTGGAATAGGTAATAGGTTTGGTCCAGTAGAGGAAGTTTATCCAGCTCCATCTGCAAGGAGAGATGTGTTTATCGTGAGGTACGATTAGTTGTCCTGATAACTGTTTGCTCATACTGATACCTAGTAGATTTAAGAGAGAGTCCTCCGTCTCACAAGCTCTCGCTTTTGGTGGAGGCGTGATTCCAGAGAAAGATGTCAGAATAGCCATTCAGCCGGTCCATCGATCGAAGTGGATGAAACGCTATCCACAACAGCAACCAAGGAAGCTTCCGCCACCGCCAATTGTGCAGCAGCAACCAATTCAAAACGTTTCGCCCTCGCCAAATAAGAATCTTACTCATTTACAGACGATAGCGTCTGGTCCCTCATTGGTATCGAGTCATACTCTTACACAAGAACCAAATCAGCTTGAGATTTCATCGCGCCCTACAAGTGCCTCAGCCTTGCCCCAAGCATGTGTATCAAGTCAAAATATGATACAGCAAACTATCTCGCCAATCGCTGAGTCTACTTGTAACTTGAAATTCGAAGACTTGCCAATTCCAATGCAAGAGTCTACCCCTAGTCACGATCAAGCCCCCTTTGAGGAATTGACTGTGCATCCTGAGCCTAAACTAGCTCCTCCTCGAGCCAAAACTTCTGTAAAGGTGAACAAGACTAAGAAAGAGCACATTTCACAACCAAAGCCGCCGACAGAGAAAATGCTTAGTGAGAAGGACGTCAACTGCGATATAGCGGCTCCGATTAGTGACACTAGTATATGCTCTTCGGCAAAGAAGGCTCACATTGTGTTACCAAGTACCCCTACAAAGTCAACCAGTCCCCCAAGAGAGGCGTACAAAACGAACTTAACCAATTCTCCTCATACAGCTACGGGTGACGGCAGCCCTACGCCGAAGAGTTACAGTCGAAAAGACAGAGAGCTTCCCGCAGTTTCAAAGGAGGACAGTCGATACCCAAATGCTAGTATCATTGAGAATAATGCACGGAAAGATGGAAGCAACGATATTATGCCAGCATCAGGCGACTTTGAGGAAGCAAAAAATTTGGCGCAGAAGGCCGCAGAGAAATCGTCGATAGTCGTAACGACATCTTCTGAGAAGCAGGTTGAGTCAGTCAACATGAATAGTCATGCTGGAAACCCTAGTCTCTACACAGAGGAGGAAATCAAAGAGCGAAAACAGGCCTGGAATAGGATTCCTATGCCATTGGATCCACACAAATCCAAAAAATTAGGAATAACTGTCGTCTCTGGCCAGCCACTTATGCCACAAATTCGAAACAACTCCTCAGGCAATACGACTGAGGAGACGGGCGTTTTTACACCGTTTATTGGAGAGAAGGTTCAGATTGAGCCATCTGACATGGTAGATACGAACAGCACAAAACCGGAGCAATCAGCGGAAAGAGCTAGAGTGTCGATCAAAGATGAAATTCAGCAGTCTGTCGAAGATGAGTTGCTTAACTCTGAACGAAGATCTGAAGTAGCTACTCAGCTACCTCTGGCGTCATCAAAGACCGAATGTCTCACGAATACGATGACTAAAGAGGACCCCTACCCTTCAAAGATGGAGGTATCTAAGCCATGTCAGACTACACCAGAGCAGTCGGTACAGAAGACAGGCATTACTGCTTCACAGGCGCCAGCAACCACCAACGAAAGCAAGGCCAATAATGTGGCAACTAACCAGAACAAACCAAAATCAAAGGGAAACAAAAATAAAAAGACCAAAAAGCGCCTAGGTTCAGCGTCGCAGAGTGTCTTGCAGAAAGAAGGCAGTAGCCAAGAGATATCGCCATCTGTCTCAGAGACATCTGCTATGCTTTCAAAGGAAGGGCCACGGATGGATCATCACGTGCTTATGTCGACTCCTGCAATACCTGCAATTCCTGCAGTGCCCGAATCTCTTTCTCTCCCCGTTTATTATACAGGAAAGCTTGAAGAATCTGCAGCAGAGCCCTGCAAAGATTCCAGAGAACAGGCTGCGGCGGATGTCAGAAGTCAGTATCACTACGACACCCTACCTCGGGGTCGGCCTGACTTCAGAAATAACGCAGGCGGCTCTTTAAAGATCCCCAAAAAGCGAAAGAATAAATACTCTACAATCACCTCAAAGACATTTGAGGCACCGACGGCCGACAGATTTGAACCCTCACAGCCTGGATATGCTGCAGGCGATCAGATGCCCATAAGGAACCTCGATGGTGCATGCATATCGGACTCTATAACACATATAGCGGAACCAGATCATTCCAAAAGGAGCCGGCTTAACCCACTTGCAACGGCTTTCGAGTCTCCTCGGAAAGCTGCTGCTACTGCTGCTCCGACGGTAGACGTTGGGACTATACCAAATCCTGATAGAGTGGCCTCGTTTCAGATAGGGCCAGGAGACGAACCCCTCAGAGAGAATCGGCCATCCTCTAAATTTAAGGTCATGCAAAGGTCAGCGACGGCACATAACTCGCCTACCAAAGCGCCACAGCAGAAAGAGAGATTCGTTCGACGGATTGATAGCGCAAAGGCAGCTGACGGCTTTGAGATTTCGACAAGGCAACAGGAGAACAACCCTGCTGAAATCCAGCGCGGTTGGTCCAAAGACAAACGTGGATATGAAAGCCAAAGCAAGGAGCCGGCTGGTTTGAAAGGCATATCGCCTAGAAAGAAAGCTGCCCTCGACAAAGAGGACTGGCCTTCATTGCCCGCATTTCGGGTAAGGTCCGCTACTCTCCAGTAACTGCTTTCTTTAAAGAGGAGAAGATGGAACATGTTTGAACAATACGGCCAGCTCTAACTGCATCTCTACTTTTGCCTTGTATGGCGATGTAGCAACATAATCATAATAAATTAGAATATATAGCTTTCGTTAGGATATAGAATCAGGAGGCGTTGCTTAGCCTTTAGATTTGTAGAAATCAGACTTTCTAGCTTTCTTTATGACTGTGCTCAAGATTCATAGTTTGACTTAATTCGAGACATGGTATCTTGTTGACGATGTTTTGCGCAGTTAGCTGGATACTGTATTGCAGATAGACATATGCCCTTGGCATCGAAGCAGTGGTATAGTTTTTCATCTATGCATTTGAGCTTGTACACTGTAACGCATATTGTTACGCCATTTCACATCCGTGTTTCTTCCTTGCTCAGATACAAGTCGAAAACCTGATCCAATATAATCTCCTCTTTTTAATATATATATATACAGTTTCTCTCCACGATTTATGCCTTGTTAACCAGCCCTGAGACGGTATCCTCGATCTGCTTGTCTGATAGGCCTTCGAGAGACTGTGATTTTTCGTTGCCAAATTCTAAACCACATCCTCCGTTAGCACATAGCCAAGTCTTCTTCCTCTTCCTCAATTCCTCTCTCGTTTCCTAAATGGGATGGTCTTTCTGTCTTTGGGGGGAAGACAATATTGGAAAACGTACCGAATCTGGCGTAGACTTTGGGCAGGGTGCCTGCGGCTTCGCGGAGGAGGATCGGGGTGTTGGGGTTGGCTTTCTTAATGGCCGGGTATTGTTTTGTTAGGAAAGATCTAGAGTAAAGCCTTTGGATCAGTTGTTGTATATACAAGTAGTTTTGGTTCCTCCCCGCCTCGAGATTGGAAATGCGCTCTTGGGTTTAGAGCTCGGGACGAGTGTTTGTTCAGCTAGCTATCTGGCGGCCCTAGCTACCTAGCAAAGGGGATAAAATTTTGCTATAGTATATATAGAATGCGCATTCCGAAATATTGTTGCGACTCATGGACTGGCCGAAGAAGAGAGAGAGAGAGAGAGTTTGGTTGAAGCGGGCTTGCAAGAGGTTTCACGTACCGGACAGCTGCGCTCTGCTCGGAGGTCTGGCAGAAGAGGAAACGGACCTCTTTGAGGGATTTGGCGAAGGCGAATTTGGCGGACATTGTGGGCGGAGAGGGAGAAGAGGAGAGGATCAATTGGAGGCGAATGGAGGAATGTCTGGAAGTTGCGCTTTCGCTATGATGTATCAAGATAACGAGGGCCTGTTTGTCGTTGTTTGGTGGAGTGGATTGTGCATATGCATAATTCGAGCTATGTCGTACAATGTATTGCATAATTACTGCATAAATATGCCTTATGCAAATATGCGTACTTATGCATTCGGGTGCATAAAGTAAAGTCCGGTGTCGCTATGGCCGGCTGAATCCCGGCGCTAGCGCTGCGTCTTCGCCCGCGCATTATTCGGAGCTGCTGGGGGGTGCGCATTCTCCAAAACTCCCTTCGTCTCTTTTATTTAAACATAACAAACAAACGGGTAAGCCAGGATTTTTACTTGTTCATTGTCCATACCTTTCCAGTGAGTCGCTTCTTCCTTTCGAACACATTTTTACTCCTTGTCGCCTGTCAATTTCGAATTGCGCGAGAGAGCGATAAAGAGAAGAGGAAAAAAAAGGGCAGACAATAGAGTCAACTTAGACGTCGCAATACGAATTAAGTTCAAAAGCTAACCTGGACGCTTTTCTTTTTCGCAGACCATGGCTCCAACAAGCAACATCTTGCGCGCTGCCCGGCCCGTCTTTCGCCAGGGCGCTGGCGGTTCTTCTCCCTTCTTCAACAGCCAGAGCCAGCAGTTCTTCCGCCAGCAGTTCCGTCAACAGGGCAAGCGATGGCAGAGCACGGCGGGTGCCGGAGAGCAGCAGTCAACCAGCTGGTTCAAGAGGGCGTGGGAGAGTGAGGTTGGCATCAAGACGGTGCACTTTTGGGCTCCCGTCATGAAGGTAAGACTTCCTTGTCTCTTTTCTGTTTGGTGTTGTGCATGTGTATACTCTATCTGCTATATCGATACTATGCTATGGATTGTGTCTCTTTGGCTTTTTTTTTTCATGATCAACTCTGTGCCTGAATGAATTGCTGACTTCAACACCAACAGTGGGCTCTCGTCCTTGCGGGCATCTCCGATCTGACTCGACCGGCCGAGAAACTGTCCTTTGCGCAAAACTTCTCGCTGATGTGCACCGGTATCATCTGGACGCGATGGTGCTTCGTCATCAGGCCCAAGAACATGCTGTAAGTTGAACAAGAAAAACACAGCCATTAGATATAAAGTTGACTGACACGGGAATCATCATCATAGGCTCGCCGCTGTCAACTTCTTCCTCGCCCTAGTCGGAATCGCTCAAATCACCCGTATTGCCATGCATGAGTCGGCCAAGAAGAAGGAGGACGAGAAGAACATTGTCGAGGCCAAGATCAAGGCTTAAATGATATAAGTATTTCTTTTTAATATTTTAAACAAGAAAAAAAACTCAAGATACTACGACACACTTACGCGCGCGCACGTGCGCTCCTTAAAAAAGGCCTGATATACCTAATACATCATATGAAATCTCTAGCTTGATAGACAAAGTCATGCCGAGATTCTCGAAACATACAAAAGACTTTTTTAAAAAAAAACAAGAGGGAACAGATACGCGAGACGCGGGGGATCATTTCCTTTGCGCTATTTTCCGCGACAGTGCTATGGGTTTGCTTGTACATTACTTGCCGCCTAGAAGAGGGGATTCTTTTTTCATTGTGTTAACCCGAATGGCAACATCGGCATCGAGTGACAAGGGAGGGGTGTTTGGATTGCTTGTGTAGGGCACTAGAAGCAATTTTACGTTTTCTATGCGACAATAACGTGCCCATTTACTTGATCGACTGTAAACAACAAGTGACTCTCATGTAGAAACCACTCTTAATTATTCTCTCCGAGGCACAAAAATCATACCAACCGCTCATATATTCCAAAGATGTCAAGTGGTATAAAGGTACGTTATCTAGCAGATAAAGACTACTCAGACAGATATCTCTTTGTATATTTCATCAAAAGACAAGCAACAACAATTCATTCAGAGGCTTTTCATTCTTCCCTCCTCGTATGCTTTCTTCCTCCCCTATAAAAACCATCTTCCCACCAGCGCCATGCAGAAATAGAAGAAGAAAAAAAAAGGAGGGGAAAAAAAAAAGTAACGAGGGGGAGATCAGGAAAGCTAGTATTCCAAGATCCAAACAGAAATAATGTAGTAAAAGAAAATGAGAATTAGAACCTCCTTGCACAGAAAAAAAAAAAAACCGAGAGCTCCAAGGCCAGCGCTCGTCAAAAAAAGAGGTGGGCAGAACCAGTCAACCAGTCTCCTTTACCCCTCTGTCAGCTGCGTCCTGCCAAGGGGGGAGAACACCGAAAAATATCCGAAGAGATTTGAGAAACAGGACAAAGATATGACATTGTGACCATGCACCAACCAGATTCGCTTACAGGCTAAAAACAGTTGCGTAGACTTGCCTCATCCGTACAGCTCTCTTCCAATGGTCTATTAGTATGGTCGTGGGTATCAGCGTGGGGTTGCGGGTGTATTTTCGTTACTCAGCATGCCCGTCGTTAAGAAGCATCTCCAGGATGATTTGTCTACCCGACAGCTCCGGGTGGGACATGGCGATCTTGACAGTCCCCTTAGAAATGTCACCCGCCGTCGAAAGTCCACCGTTGTGGTTATACATCTGCGAGGCTTGTGCCGCATTGTCTCCCGTCGGGCCCCTCACGCCAAAGTCAATCAGCCGCACATCTCGTCCAGCAATGATTTGCCGTAGCCGTCCGTTGTCTGCATTACGGACCTCGACATAGTCCTCGTTGTACAAAATGAGATACTGTCCATACATGGTCGCACCCTTGGCTTTCTTCTGCTTGCCTGTGTACTCCATGATGAGAGTTCTGCTTACTTCGCCGTGCTTGTCGACGTACACAGCGCAATCTTCATACGTGAGGATGAATTCATTCTCGTTAAGTCGGAACATACCCAGCGGATGCTGCTCTCGGATGCGATTGGCAATATTGGCAATTGCCGGTGCCTTGAGATCCGGAATGGAGATTGGTTGCTTCTTATCAAGCGTCAACATCTCAATGCCTCTGGATGTAGACACCGCGATGTAAGTTTGGAAAAGACTCAAGGAGAAACATTCCGTTGGGAAGAAGAACTCGTCAAAGTCACGGAATGAATCGGTGCTTCCTGAGGCACCCTTGCCCCTTCCAAACAATCGCGACTTCTTTTCCGAAGATTTCTGAAGGATGGGCTCAAGGACCTTGAACATGGTGTGCAAGCCTTCCTTTCGTTTATGGAACAGTAACGTCCGATCCTTCATTCTTGCCGTTGCAAAGTAAGTTACGTCCTTCGCCAGCCTCTGGGGAGCCCGTTTGGGGTTATCACCGACTGGCGCAGCGTATTCTGAGACCGGGGCTATCACGTCGAGCGGATAAGATATTAATGACTTGTCCGCAACCACAACGCATACGTTGAACTCTTCTAGAACGGCGATTTGCGTAACCCTGGCTATCTGGACCGTCTAAATTTACATTTCGTTAGAATTGAACTTTTATAGAGTTTGCTAGGACTGATTTGCTTACCCGGTTCCATCCTCGGGGGTTTGAAGGATCGGCAATATAGATACCATAGTCTGTTCCAATAGCAATGACGGCCTTACCGAACGCTGAGAAAGCTGTGGCACAATTTACTTGGGCACGACACACGGGGGCTACGCCTTGCGCGGAGCCAAGGACACCTTCCAATTCTTCGATTGCTCGGTCAAGCGGCGTACCCTTGACAGGAACGCCGGCAGATCTTGCATGAGGAGAGCTGATGTCGTAGTTGAATGAAGCATCGGCAAGGACGCGAAGCCTGAAGGGTTCGGCATTCTGAGAGAACAACGCCTTGGCATGTTTTGTTTTCGCCTCAACAATCTTTGTGCACCAATCTGCTCGATCTCGGGCGGATGAAGCATAGAGTGTATACACTTCATGGCCCAGATGCTTAATCTTGAAGGGATAGAGGATCTTGCCTTCGATATCGTTTGACTGTGACGGTGAGAGCGTCGTTGCCGAGTTAGTGGTTGAACCTGTCGCAGTGTGCTCAAGTCCTGGTCGGTTGGTATTGTTTGTGGCTACTTTGTTGAGCTGAGTTGAGGATCCACCAGCAGGCACGACGGCTGTTGTCCTGGCCAGAGGAGCAGTGATGCCCTTTTGTTTGATGACGGGCTCATCATTGTTACTTTCAAGGAACAAAAGAGGCATTGGTATAGGCTACTAGGATTAGCGTTTGCTTTTTGAAGATTGAAAAAAAAAAAGAGGACAAAAGAAGAAGAAAAAAATGATAAAAAGCTTACCTCTCTGGACACATCGTACTTCTTCTCTCCCCTTCCGTCTCTAGAGATGACCACCTTTGCCAAAATCAAATAGTGGTCAAACAGCAGGGCGTGCGTGTCCACCCATTTTATACCGCTCGAACTCAGTCTCTGCAAATCACCCTGTATTTCAAGAGTTCTGCCAAGATGATCAAGATTGAGCACAGACTGGAAGCCTGGTCGCAATATGAGCATTCTGTCGAGCTCCATCATTTCCACTCTCTTGTTGGTCTCAGCAACCTTGGCATCGCACTCCAAAGTGACCACTCGAATTTCTTCAATCGCTCTCTTAAGATTTGCCATCTCTTCGCTATCCCCTGCCATTTTTCGCTCTACCGTTTCAAGGAGGAGGATATATCGTTGGAGACGCTGCAGCGGAGTGATAAGGAAGTGGGTCCAGTCTTGCTTCAGAGAGGCCTTCTGTTTCTGCCTGTCTTCCAAGAACTTCTTGAACAAGAGATTTCTGCTTGCCTCCTTCCGTATCATATATGCCGCGCGGGGGTATCCAGTGGCATATTCAATGTAGTCGGTCTTAGCTTTACGAATCCATTCTCGGAAGAGATCGCTGAAGCCAACAATCCACGGCCCTTGCTCCTGCTGGCGGTACTTGAGTTGCGCCAAGAGATGATCCTTGTTGATGTGTACAACTGTATCGAGCTTTCCAAAAACTGCAGTGAGGAACTTATCGCGCTTGTCAGGATGGATGATGGGCGGCTGTCTAGTTCGCAAATCGTCTCTGTATAGCGTACGGAAGATATCCAGCTGCTTAATGTAAGTCTCCTCACCGGTGACGATTTCATGCAAAATGTTTTGACGTTCCACCTCCTTCTTTGGGCGAGACTCAATGTCTTCCTTTGACAGTTTATAAAAGACGTGCCAGTCATCCGCCGGCTTCTCCGTCAAGCCCTCCAAATCCACCTTTTTAAGCGTACGCATACAATGGGTGGAATAGCAACGGCCGCTGATCTCCACATCGTGCAGCTTAGAAGCGTAACACCCAGACCCAGTCAGCTGCCATAGGACTCCCGAGATGTGACCGCTTCCAAGCTTGACCCATTCCTCATCAGGTAGAAGGACACCGTATCTGAGCATGTAAGCTAGTACAGTGGTGCTTAGAGCCTCAGCATCAGCGACATTCATAGTCGGCACTTTGAATGTAAACATAATGGTCAGCGCTTCCTCGATGATTTTCTCTCTCAAGTCGAGCTCCCCCTCAGCCATCTCACGGACCCAGGCTTCAATGCCACTAAGCGCCCATGGCTCTGGGCATCGCCTGAAATCAGCAGGCGTAAGCTTCGACGGGATAAACTTCTTCTTTCTACCGCCAGTGGGCAGGGTAATGCTGTCGAAGCCTCCTACTGGGGCATTCATTCCAGCATCATACTCGGTGATTGGCGCTCCGGGCTGGTGTGGCGTCCCGTGCTGTCTGGCCATTTTCCTGCGCTCTTCTGCCGCATCTGTCCTTGACCTTGCGGGTGCTTGCACCTGTGGCGTATGAGTGTAGCCCGCCAGTGAAACTGATCTTTCAGGCTGATGTGAAAGACTAGTAGTACTGGCGTAAAAATTCTCTGGGTTGTCGAGCTGTTGGCTTCTTGAATCTGAACTCCGAGAGTATGAATGATAGCCGGTGAGACTAGTAAGCTGTCCGGAAGTCATAGAGCTGGTGTCTGAGCCCGGGCCCGGAGGAAGGGCTGGTAGAGGCCGGCTCGACAGACCTGGGTGATAAAAGAGGTCTTCATAATCGTCCTTGTTCGGGGAATCAGTTCCACTGAGGCGTGAATGAAGGGAGACTCTCTCATCGCCCTCGTCGAAGCTGAGTCGCTTGGCACGAGGCGCCTGCAGGCCGCCTGTGTCCCCGTAATCCACTTCGGCAGGTCGACTGTGGCCTGGCGTTGGTAAGGGTCGAGAGGATTCTTGAGGTAAAGCAGAGCCCGTGTAGGTCCCAATCTCGTTTCCATAGGTAAGCATACCCGCATAACCACCGCTGAGGCCTCCCAAGTCCATAAATCCACCATAGTCGCTATCACTGCTTTGATCTTGCTCTTCGGGCGGCGGAGGGAGTGGATTAGATTGAGGTGGGTGCGCAATGGTAGGTGCCTCATTATATATAAAGGTACTTCCACTAAACCGTCTTTCATCCAATTCGGCTTGCTGCATCGCCAAAACACCGGCAGCTCCCTCCAGGTCATCAGAGTCATTTTCATCATCATAGACGGCTTGTGAGCCCGCCCTGCTGGATGATCGGTGAGGAAGCGTCATCTGGCCGTTGGAGGGGAGCGGCGAGGGGAGTGGTCGAGCTGCCCCTCCCAGTTCAGCCTCGATTTCTTGCATGATGCTTTCTTGGTCGTAGACTTCGTCGTGGTACTGGTGATGGGGCTGAGGAAGTGGGCGGCCGTTCGCATCCCACGGTGTTGTTTCCTCGGGCAGGTCAGCCATGGGTCGATTGGGCAGAGGGGCATTTGTTGGATGCCTGACTATCCCGGGAGATCCAAGAGGCTGCATGTATGGCGACGCCAGTGAAGAGCCCTGCGAGTCAGACCGAGCAGGTCTGGTAAAGTAGGTGCTATCATTTGTGGGGTACGCTGGCATCTGGGAGGTTGTTGGATATGGGGCTTGAGAGTTGGAAGAGTAAGCAGCAGGACTTGGACTGCCACCGTTCGAACCATATCCCTGATGCTGCCCAGTGCCGTAGCTTGGAGAGGCATAGGCCGAGGACTGGGATGGGGTACCAGACACTGCGAATGAAGACGGGCTGGTGGGCATCGTTTGCTGATAAGAGGGCGTTCTTGTGGGAGAGTGCGCGGGATATGGCACGCCTGGAGACTGAGGCGGGAAAGACGGCGACGTCTGTGCAGCTCCAGCGCCATAGGATTGGTCATGGCTGCTGCTATATCCGTGATATGTAGGGTGTCGCTGCGGCGCCGCAGAAGCATAGGCGGCGGGGTTATACGTCTGAGGGGCGGCGTAGTTGTTCGGCGAGGGGCCGCCATAGGCGATGTTTGAGCTGGACGAAGTCGCAGAGTATCGCGACGACATAGTCTGCTGGTGGAGATAGGGCACATTGGTAGACTGTGACCGCTGGAAGTTGGAAGGCTGAGCAAAAGTCTGGGGGTTATACGCAGCGTGCGAGGGCGTAGGCGGCGCCTGCTCTTGATATTGGTGTGCGTATCCAGACATGGCAGTGTTGCCAGCAGAGCTAGGCGCTGGACGACCGGGCGCTGGACGACTGGGCGGGTAGTTGGCCGGGTTCGATATAAAGAGTTCGTCTTCGCCAACGCTGGCCGACGGTCGATGTGCTAAGTTGGCGTTGTATTGGTCCTGGGGGTGGCCCTGGGGATGGCCCTCGTAGTAAGTGCCATCGTCGCCAGAGTTGAAGCTCGCCTGTCGAGTCATGCCGGGGTGCTCCGCGGGCTGCTGGCCAGAGACTGGATACTGGACGGGCGGGACTTGTCCGTACCGGCGTCCTTCGTTGTTTCGAAAGGACATTCTTGGAGGTGAGGTGGCCGGCGAGAGAAGCGTCAGCGAAGCAGGCGGTAGCGACGACACGAGAGACTGGTATGCAGCAGCTGACGCCTTTTTGGGGTGAGTGGGCTGTCTGAGACGAGCCTCACGGGTCAACTTTATCGCGATAACGATATAGAGCGAGCGAAGAAGGCCTGTGTTGCATTGGGCGGCATCAAAAGGCAGACAATAGACTGGTCGACCGCTAGGCTGCTTGGAGTCGATGGTCTGTTTAGCTCATGTGCGCTTGGCTGAGCAGCAGCAAGGCCGAGTGAAAATCCCCTCCGTTGTCTCCGAAAGGCTGACAGGACAGCTTTGACAGTGGAGGTTGGCCGAAAGCCAATGTCAAGCCGCAAGGCGAGCGCTGGGCGATTCCCTTCAATGTGTGAGGCCACTCGCATTAGGCGCTCGAAGACGAATGTCGACGAGGTCTCGCAATCGGGATCGCAACGTATGGCAGAGGATAATAGAATTAAAAATAGGTTCAGGCAGAGGCAACACAATAAGGAACCCGTCGACGCCCGTCAGCCGTGTTGCGGGAGATGGAGCTTCGATCAAGCCTCAAAAGAGGAGGCTTACGTCCATGTGCGGCATTGAGGTCACTTCAGTGTGCCAGACCAGTTGCGGTTGTGTGCGTGCGTTGGAATTAGCTGCCAAGCCTCAAAAGAACGGGGCTGGCCCAGCTGGGGCTTCACTGGAGGCGCTATAGATCCAGGGCCTGAAACCTGGTGGCAGAGGGAACTAGCTGCTGTCAAAAAGCGCCGTGTTTCTGCCACAACGTGCATGCTTGCGCTCCATCCGCGCTGTGATCCAACGGCGGCAAACCCTGGAAACACTGTCTAGCCAGCTAGTTACTTGCTAGTGCCAGCACACTTCAATTGTTGATGATCGAACACTACCTAGGTACAGTACTATAGTAGTGGCAGCACTGCTACTTCCTACGTGCCTAATTTAGAAGAAGCGCTAAGAGAGGAGGAATAGCACAAGTAGAAGTAGCACTAGTATAAATCTACGAACGACATGTACCTACTAGGTTGGTAGACTACGAGGGGTCCCTGAAAAAGAAAAAGAAAAAGATGAGCAGAGCGCTAGTTCCATGTACCCTCCGGCTGGTGTCATTGCCGGTAATCGCACATCTGCAGATCAACTAAAATTAAATATCGCTTACCTTGGACATGCGACGAGGAATGGACTGAGGAAGAAGCTGGGGAATAATCAGGCGCGCGGCCTCGTTGCTGCTGAAGATCGGTGAATGAAGCCTCATTGGCAGCAGCGAAACGTGGAGAGGCCAAATTGAATACGAAGACTCGTTGGCTCTAGCCTCGGGTCGCCCGTCCCCAGTATCTTGCTTTCGGTGACCTTCAGTGTCCGTAGGAAGTAATTGGTACTGTATTAACAGTGCCTTTCTATGGAGCACCACGAAGCAGTACTTCGTATATACGAGGAAATAAGAGTCCGAAAGGGGTTTGATGAGGATCAGCGCAGCTCCCGTCCGTATACACGGAAGTACGCCGTACGGAGCAGGACAGTGCGGAACGTGTAATTCATCGAAATACGGATTGCCAGCTTCAGGTTGGCTGGAATAGCTTTGTGGGTGTGCTTGTTTCTTGTTTGAGCACCAAGGCAGGGTCAATGGCCGCATGGCACCAACAGCAGAACGGCCTCCCTCCCTCTTTAATCTATTAATATGACGTCGAAACTTGGTTGAAACCAGAACACGCCATCACAGGGGCCAAGAGCTCTTAGGAGGGTGGTGCCCAAGCAATACGAGGATGCGACCATGATTCCCCAAATCACTATCCGTAGGGAACAGTATAATCATAGCACCAAGAGGGGCTAGCGGTCATTCTGAAGATGATAATGCTCCTTTTCATTTAAATAACGGAGCTAATCCTGTAAATTTACTCCGTACAATAGCTCACGACCAACATTTTTTTCCTAAAGGCAGCTAATATCCCCCTGCATATACTGGTAGTATTAGAGAAGTCCAGCATCTTGCGAGGTGGCAGATAGACGTAAACGCTCCAAGACCAAGACGCACATTGCAACGCTCTCGCGCAACCACGACTGCTACTTGCGTCACCGACGCCTCGTCTTGGATAAAATAATCTTTCGTGCCATTGAGTGTTAGGCAGCCCAATTAGCCCCTGCAAATCAAAATGATGGCGCTCACAGCCTGCTACACAGCCTGCTGATATCATACTGCATTGTCGGTCTTATCTTAATGGCTAAAGGTTCTGTAAGACATATCGAAATGGTGAGCTTAATACCGCCTCAAGCTGTTAAAAATACCTAGCTACGGAGTACCTACAGAGATCGCTGTAGGCATTTCCGATTAAGGTCAAGGCGATTCTCGTCTTCATCCTCTATAGTTTAGGCCTAATTCGCAAATCTTTGTCCATGGTCTCAGAGCAGAGATCAATCGCAGTGGCTTCTAGCCCCACCCGGACCGCTCCGTGCCGAAGCTCGCCGTAGAATCTCCTGTCAGTGCTGCGTATGATGAGCATTCAAGTAGTCAACAGAAGCAGGCATTACACCAAGCAAAATGGTGACGAATTGCAAATATACAAGAATATATTCTAGCGGGCGTGTTTAAATTCTTGCAATATATTTTTAAACATGTCATGAAGCGTCCCTCACCCAGCAGAGCGAGCTGATATCAGCTTACCTACCTCAAGCTTGAAAAAACGGCGCGCTTCTGGTTCCGAGTCTCCGACTTCTATAAATGGGCTTCGTTCCAACATCCGATTACTATATAAATCATAAATCTCCGATCCTTCTTCCATAGTTAGACCTGATGGCTTCCCATGTTTCCCAAATTCTACCGATGGGCAACCAAGAAACTCTGGTGATTCTGAATGAAATGGTGGCTGACACTAGATAAGAAAAGCATAAATATCGAGAAGCCAATAAACAGATGTATACTCTTTTTGAAGACCACGGCTTATCTTGTGCACAGTACTCCGTATTATGTTATGCATTGCAGTCAAAGATTTCTGTTTATAAGTTATGTCTTGTCTCAGACATCAAGTTGAAATGCAGCCAAGGACGACTAAAAAGTTGCCATCGTCACCTCGCAGATCGCCACGTCGGTGAACGCCACGAATGTTTCAGATCCCAGCCGTATCCCGCCATGGCTATTTATCAATCGCTATGCCCGCCCTTTAAAAGAGGTCCGACCGACGGACGATCAATTTCTTATTTTGCCAGGCCCTGGTTAAGCTTATCACGATCTTTAATTTCCTGTCTCCAAATAAAGCTAGAGAGAAATACATGCTAACAGGCTGTTATGGTCATATCTTATTATTTTACGGCTGTTCGCCTAACTCTGACCTCTCTCAAGCCATAATGGCGACTGCTCAATTACTATCAGACAGACCACTCGGTCAATATCTCATCATCGTCTTGTTCATTTTGATCGCTAGCAGAGTTATCACGTCTCAAAAGAGAAAGCGACGAGGCCCATTGCCCCCAGGACCTCCTGGAGAACCAATTCTAGGCCATTTACGCATTATACCTACCGATAATCCCGAATACTTTTACATGACATTATCTCAAAAGTATAAGTCCGATATTCTATCATTCAATGTTCTAGGCCAGCCTGTCATTGTTCTCAACTCTGTCCAGGCAGCTACAGATCTCCTAGATATACGGGGGGCCAACTATTGCGATCGACCTCGATTTGTTCTTTTTGAAGTGATGGGATGGCGCAAGACACTCACGTTCCTTAGGTGGGGCCCTTCATACAGAGTGCACCGTCGGATTCTACAAAGGAGCTTTCAGAAAAGCGGCATTGGCCGGTACCGCTCCTTGCAAGAGCGAGAAGCGGCAGTGATGCTCCGTGGGATCTTGGACAAGCCAGCGGCATGGGAGACAATTCTTAGGCGATTTTCTACGGCCATTGCTCTCGGAGTAGGATTTGGTATCAAGATTGAGTCGGATACGGACCCCTTCGTTCAGGTTGCCGCAGATGCAAGCTACGCTCTGGGACATGGGGGAGCTCCAGCCGGGACGCCAGTCGACTTCTTTCCTTTATTCAGATTCCTGCCTTCTTTCTTCCATGATCGATCTCTTAAATTTGCCAACAAATGGAGATATGCAATAGTCAACTTGCGCGATAAGCCATACGAAGCGATCATGGCGTCCACGACGCGAGTACAATCTCTAGTCCAGGAGATGCTAGACCAGCAACTATTGCAAGCAAATCAGGGCCAAACTCCCGAAATATGCGAAGAAGATATAAAAGGTGCCGGTGCAGCTGTGTTTGCAGCTGGCCAAGATACCACCTGGAGTACATTGATCGTCTTTATACTCAGCATAGTACTACATCCCGAAGTCCAGACCAAAGCGCAGCGGATTTTGGACCATGTAGTAGGGAAAGATCGACTGCCTACCTTTGACGATAGGCCCAATCTGCAATATATCGACTTCATCGTTCAGGAAACCTTGCGGTGGAGTCCTGTAGGCCCAATGGGAGTTCCTCATCGTTCGCTGAAGGATGATATCTACGGCGGCTACTTCATACCTGCCGGCTCATTTGTCTATGCTAATGCTCGCGCAATGACCCACGATAAGAGGGTTTATAAGGATCCCGAGGACTTTGACCCCGATCGCTACTCTCCAGTGGAAGAAGGCGGCCGAGGAGAGCCTCTACCAAGGGGCCAATTTGGCTTTGGGAGACGGATATGCGTTGGTAAGCACTTTGCGGAAGCCACTCTATGGATTGTAGTTGCGGTTATACTTAGCACTATGAGTATTGAGAGGGAGAAAGACGCGAGCGGCACCGAAATCATTCCTGTGGTTGAGTTGACGAATGGATTGACCTGTCACCCTAAGAGCTTTCCTTGTCTGATACGGCCGAGAGACAAGAAAAGTGTCAATCTCATTCGGGATGCACAGCTGTAGAGGTGAACATGATTGATTATACAAATGTTGAGCTGCCGATGTCTATGGCATCACACATCACACAGAGGATTCCTGAGTGAAACATGTGTCGTAAATGCGTAACATTATAGACGTTGTTGCTCGGAAACTGTCGAATTATATGATCTCCTTTGAGAAGGGCAGCCTTAGTCATGGATCTTCCTCCGCCAATCATGATGCTGGATCGAGCTGGAGGGGTAATAAGCCGAACCGATAGGCTGGACAGTACTTCGTACTTCGTAGGCCTATGCAGTTCCGTAATCCTGCAACCCAAGCTGTCTTAATGCTCCTGTATCGGAACCACATCTCGGCATATATGACCGCAAGCGACAATTCAAAGTCCACCCGCGGGCGCGGAATTGTTTGCTTTGTCGTCATTTGTCAGCCATCAATGCTTAGCGTCGCGGGCTTTGGAGTGTCATTGGAGTTGCCTTTTCGCAAGTCAGAATGACGACAATGACGCTGCGGGGCAAAACGGAGCTGGCAGAGCTTCCGAGAAAACATCCCCCCTCATCAAGCTTAGTAGTAGCCGGTGCCAGTAGCAGTAGTCCCCATCGCAGAATCTCCAAGCCTGAGCTACTTGAGATTTATTGGTAGGCTGCTGGGCAAGGAAATAGACAGTGCCTCGGAGCGCCCCCCACCCTTGAAACGAGCTGCGTTCGTAACTCCGGAGCGGCCAAAGCTGCCTTTAAGCTGGTCCAGACCTCTCCAAACTCTTTCCTCTCCACCTCTTCAATCGTCATCTCGCCAGCTCTCCATCCGTCCTTTTTTGAACAAAACAATTGTAAAAACCAACCGCAAAAATGGTCAAAGCTGGTAAGACACCCCAAAGTCCACGTTGCCCCAGGCACTAGCTGTCAGAAGCTGCGGCTTGCCCGGCTCTAAATAGTCGTCGCTGGTCTGGAAGAGGGGGCAGGATGCTGTGCTCATCCCGGGCTGGTTTGAGGGGGTTTTATCTGCTCAAACGGCTTCGTTGGATAGCGGGCCGCGCCGCAACCTTGATAGACATTCAGCCCAGTCTTCTCTTCCCATTGGGAGGTTTTCCTGGAGCTGGCGTGTCCCTTGATGGCCGCAGCGCGATCATATCATCACTAGACGCCGTGTTGCGCTGTCAGGAACATTGGCTAATCGCAAATCGCAGTCACTATCCTCCGAGGAGACGCCAAGGTCTCCGGCACCGTCATCTTCGAGCAGGCCTCGGAGGGTGCCCCGACCACCATCACCTACGACATCACCGGCAATGACCCCAACGCCAAGCGCGGCTTCCACATCCACACCTTTGGTGACAACACCAACGGCTGCACCTCTGCCGGTCCTCACTGTAAGTTGATCTGACGTGTTGGAGTGTTCGTCGAAAGAACTTCCTTTGCTTACCAAATTTCGCGGCAGTCAACCCCTTCAACAAGTCTCACGGCTCTCCCTCTGATGAGGCCCGTCACGTTGGTGACCTCGGCAACGTCGAGACCGATGCTCAGGGCAACGCCAAGGGCAGCATCACCGACTCTCTGGTTCAGCTGATTGGCCCCAACAGCGTCATTGGCGTAAGAAGCATTCTTTCCGTATGATTTCTGGAAGTGTAAAGTGTATTAACGATTCATTTTTAGCGCACCGTCGTTGTGCACGCTGGCACCGACGATCTCGGCAAGGGTGACAACGAGGAGTCCCTCAAGACTGGTAACGCTGGTCCTCGTCCTGCTTGTGGTATGTCACCTCCTTTGTTTTCATATGATTACCCCCAGTGGCCCGAATACTAACATTGGTTGCCATCCAGGTGTCATTGGTATCTCCGCCTAAGCTCGTTAAAAGCACTGTAGCTATGCTTCACCTAATTCTTGCAGATGGAATCAAATCTATACGGCAGCTGAATGGCTTGCCTCAGCATGGGTAAAATATAGTAAACAAGCAAACAAATAAATAAAACAAATAAAAAAAGAGCTTCGCACTGCTATTCCACTTGTGTCTTGTAAAAGCTCCATCAATTAATCTATCCATGGAGGGGTAATGTGTAATACTCCGTATTACAAGCACAATTACATCACATCTTGCCTCGGGCTACTGCTTCGATCAGTCACGGATAACTGTAGTAGTTCATACTAAACCATATGCCGCCTATATAAAAATCATTATGAGTGGTGCCTTATGCTGTATAACCCACCACATAGCCATGGATACATTCAACAAATTGATCGTGCAAAGCCTCAAATAAATCGCCATAGCTACTAACCTGTTGCTCTACTCTATACAAGCAATTTCATTTGCCCCTCCTCCTAGCACCCCTTTGCGCCACCACCTTTGCCCCGCGCCTCCATTTTCGCTTAGTTGCCTATTTCGGGGCCTGTCCAGCGCTCACAGCACGCAAAAGCAAAAGGTCCCCTGGGGCCCTGGGGTGGGCTCAGGAGCCCCACAATGGAGGCACCTGGAGCAAAGCTGCGTGTTAACTTGCACTACCAGATGGTTAGCTGGCTTCTTGATACAAGACGAGGTACTCTGTACTAAGAGATTTGACACCTTTCCTAAAGGCACACGACAAAGTTGCTCTCGCCATCAACTCTGCAATTTGCTCCTTTGTTGCTCAATTCATCCTTCCAAGCTCAGATTCGGCTTGGTAGACTCTCAGACATCCTCCAATCTCTTCCTCGGTCCTCCGCTCAGGTACGTTTAAGCCCAAGGATGTGCCAAAAGGTCATCACATTGCTACTGTCAATTGCCGTCCCTCTTTCTCCGCCTGGCGGTGACAACAGTCATGTTGTGTCTGTGTTTCTTCAAACATCACAATGGCCATCTACATACTGTTGCACTTCAGTTACCTCCAAGATCTCACTTATTCATGGCAATTGCTGTCTCATTCTCATGTCTTTGCCTGAAACGTCTACTCCGTACCAGAATCACACACCATGCCGTCTCTATTCAAGTCAAGCAGCCCTAGCTAACCAAAAACCCTGATCCAATTAGGTCTCCCCTTGTCTTCCCCTTACCGGCCCATCATGTCGAAGACTTTTATCGGCAACGTCAAGAGCGTCTTGAGCGGTGACACCTTGATCCTGACCAGCCCCAACAACCCCGCGGCCGAACGCACGTTTTCTCTGGCATACGTATCAGCCCCCCATCTGAAGCGAGAGGGAGACGAGCCATTCGCTTTCCAATCCCGTGAATATCTCCGAAACCTCGTGGTTGGCAAGCCTGTTCAATGCACAGTCCTCTATACCATTCCCACGACCGGTAGAGACTTTGGTTCTGCTCAACTCAAGGACGGAACTCTTCTTCCTGATGAGCTTATCAAGGCTGGGTGGCTGAAAGTCCGCGAGGATGCTGGCCGCAAAGAAGAATCCGAAGAGCTTCTTGATAGACTCGAGAAGCTCCGTGCTCTCGAATCTGAGGCCAGGACTGGATCCAAGGGCCTGTGGTCGGGCGTCAACGGCACCATTGAGGTTCAGAACGATCTAGGTGGCCCTGAGTTCCTAACACAGTGGAAGGGCAAGACCGTGGATGGCGTCGTCGAGAGAGTGCTGAGCGGCGACCGATTGCTGGTTCGCTTGTTGCTTTCTGATAAGAAACACATACAGCCCCTGACCCTTCTTGCTGGTGTTCGAACTCCGTCCACCGAGCGTACGCTTCCCTCTTCCGGCGCCACACAGCCTGCTGAGGAATATGGAAATGAAGCCAAAGCATTCGTCGAGTCAAGGTTGCTCCAACGGCAGGTCAAGATTGAGATTGTTGGCGCTAGCGCCCAGGGTCAGCTTGTCGCCAATGTCATTCACCCCCGAGGCAACATTGCCGAATTCCTGCTCCAGGAGGGATTGGCCAGGTGTAACGACTTCCATTCCACCTTGCTGGGAGAGAAAATGGCTCCTCTGAGAGCCGCCGAAAAGCAGGCCCAGACTCAAAAGATTCGCCTACACAAGCACCATGTGGCCAAGGCGGAGGCTGGAAACCAAGAAATGACTGTTACCAAGATTATCGGCGCTGACACGATTCTGGTCAAGGCCAAGGCCGATAGCGCAGAGAAGAGGATCAGCTTCAGCAGCGTTCGCGGGCCTCGAACCAACGAGCCTTCAGAGGGCCCCTTCAGAGACGAGGCAAAGGAATTCCTGAGATCAAAACTGATTGGAAAGCATGTTAAAGTTAGCGTTGACGGAACTAAGCCTGCTTCTGAGGGCTTTGATGCCAGAGACGTGGCCACGGTTACCGAGAAGGGCAAGAATATCGGTCTTGCGCTGGTGGAAGCCGGATGGGCTTCTGTTATCAGACACAGGAAAGATGATACCGACAGAGCCCCCAACTACGACGAGCTGCTTGCAGCTCAGGAGACGGCCAAGGAGGAGAAGAAGGGCATGTGGTCCGGAAAACCTCAAAAGGCTAAGCAGTACCTGGATCTTTCAGACAACATTCAAAAAGCAAAGATTATGCTTGCCACACTACAGCGTCAGAAGAAGGTGCCCGCCATTGTTGATTTCTGCAAAGCTGGCTCTCGATTCACCGTTCTCATTCCTCGTGAGAACGTCAAGCTGACCTTGGTTCTGGGTGGTATCCGCGGCCCAAGAGCCCCTCGCGCTGATGGACAAGGCGGCGAGCCATTCGGCAAAGAGGCTCACGACTTGGCTAACCGACGATGCAACCAGAGGGACTGCGAGGTAGATATCCATGATATGGACAAGGTTGGCGGATTCATTGGCGATCTGTACATTGGTCGTGAAAACTTTGCCAAGGTCCTCGTTGAAGAGGGCTTGGCTACAGTACACGCCTATTCTGCTGAGAAATCAGGAAACTCGGCCGAGCTATTCGCGGCCGAGAAGAAGGCAAAGGAGGCCAGGAATGGTCTGTGGCATGACTATGATCCTTCGCAAGAAGAGAATGTCGATGAGGAGGTTGATGAAACGGCCGCGCCCGAGGTAGAAATCACATTGGACAAGAAGCCAGCCGATTACCGAGATGTCATCATTACCAACATCGACGGCAACGGAAAGCTCAAGATTCAGGAGATTGGAAAGGGCACTGCAGCGCTGGAGTCTCTAACGAGCGAATTCCGAAAGTTCCACCTCGACTCCAAGAACAACAAGTCCCTTGCAGACGCTCCCAAGACCGGAGAATACGTGTCCGCCAAGTTCTCAGCTGATGGCCAGTGGTATCGTGCCCGAGTCCGAGCCAATGACCGCACAGCCAAGATGGCCGAGGTTGTCTATGTCGACTACGGCAACGGCGAGAAGATTGCTTGGTCTAGCCTGAGAGCCTTGGATCAAGCCAAATTCGGTGTCCAGAAGCTCAAGGCTCAGGCTATTGATGCATCGCTGTCATTCGTCCAGCTACCCACCGGCGCCGACTACTTCGAAGAAGCTATCGGCTTCATTGCTGAGCTAACCGAGGGTAAGCGACTGGTGGGCAACTTCGACCTTGTCGATAACAAGGAGAACGTCAGCTACATCACTCTCTATGATCCCAAGGGAGACGGCTCCCTGCCCGGACCCAACGACTCTCTCAACAAGGAGATTGTGGCCAGCGGGTACGGCATGGTGCCCAAGAAGCTCAAGGCATGGGAGCGCAGCAAGGCCTTTGAATCATACCTGAAGCATTTGCGGGATATTGAGAGCCAGGCGAAGCTGGAGAGGCTAGGTATGTGGGAGTATGGTGATATCACTGAGGATTAAAAGCAGAAATTTGGGTTATGTCAGGCGGGGATTTCTCTTTTCATAGTTTACATAGCATTTAAGCGAGAAATTGCATTCCCGACGATGAGTCTGTACAACAACAAAAGGTGGAAAGCGTAAGTCTACCATTGTGCAACAATCCGGGGCAAGTTTGCAAATTTCAGTCACGAGTGTCTGGCTGGCAAACTAATTGAAAGTAAAAGATCTGAAAAAGGCAATATGAGCGACACCCTAGGTTGATTGACACCCTATGATCGAGTTGGTGGCGGTGATGAGAGATATCTACCCAGGTACCTACCTATCGGAAAGTGCCGAGATGGTTGCACATGATGGTGCTCTCATCATTTATTATTTCCACGTCAAGGTTGTAGGTGGACGGGATGGAACACAATAGCCTGACGAAGCGATTACTAACGAACAAACACGGCAAGAGGGCGGAAGAGAGCCTTGAGCACCGTCTTTTGGTCAGCTGGCTGTCACTTTTACTAAAACCACCGAGCGCGGCCGGGCGAAGCCGGATTCTGCCCCGGACAGGTAAGGTAGATAGGCTACAGGTGATGTACATGCATTCCCAGGTGCTCCGTATATGAGCAGCCTTGCGGAAGAGCGTAACGGGCGGCCCGCGCGTTTCCCGCGTATTCGACGGCATTCTAATAGGAGTACGGAGTACGGGACAAACAGCTGCCAATTGGCGGCTTGCAAAAAGGTTCCCAAAGTTCCGGTGTCGGGTGGAGCCCAAAGAGGCGACAGGTTGAGAGAAGCCCGGTGACTGTCGCACGTTTTTTTCTTTTTTTCCAAAGTATATCGGGAAAACAGCGGTAAGGCCGCCAGAGGAAGAGTGGATTAGTGGACGAGTGGATGCGGATTACCTTATGCGAAGTCGAACAAAGGCCATTGATTGCTCACTGGGTCCGGCAATGCTGTTGGGAACTTTGAGGAACTTTGCGGATTTCGAACTAATCTAAGGCCTCAACTCAAAGCCAGGGAGGGGCCACAATGACTTAATGGCCACCCCACTCCGGGCACCCAAGGGGGGCGAAACTGGCGCTGAGCTACAGCAACCAGATGCTAACGATGGACCGAGTACAAGTATCCAATATCATCTCATCCTATCCTTCAAACTCTGTCTCTTCTCCCACTCCATCCTCAATCCTCTCAACAGCGTCTCTGTTTTTTCCAACCAGAGAATCACAATCCATCCTACTTCTTCCTTAATCACCCTCACCATTCTCTCACACATACACAATGGCCACCTCTCTTGACCAGCTCAAGGCCTCCGGCACAGTACGTCTCTCTCCCCCTACCCCGCCAAAATTATATGCCCCTCCAAACGAGGGGCGAAACTGCTACGAGCTTCGGCGCCCGACTTGGGTGTTGCTTTCAACGGCATCAACAAAGGCAGCTTCGTCCTTGTCGGGGGACGCTCGATAATTGGCAATTGTTTCTTGTGTGCTTCGCCGGAATGTGTGCTGACATTTGATTTTTTTTGGCGACAAACAGGTTGTCGTTTCTGACACTGGTAATTCCCGCACTATCCGGTACAAACCGTGATTGCTTCAGCTAAGCTAACTGTTTCTCATAGGTGACTTTGGCGGTTAGTAATTGCTCTCAACGAAACACCAGCGCTGCTGATTCCACGACCCGCTATATTTTTGGTTGGCTGGAAGCAGCAGCAGTGCTCTTCTCTCTCTCCCACTCCTCCGATTGAATTTGCTGCGCCAGAAGCTGACCGAGAATCGCGTTTTCACAGCCATTGGCAAGTACAAGCCTCAGGATGCCACCACCAACCCCTCTCTCATCTTGGCCGCCTCCAAGAAGGCCGAGTACGCCAAGCTGATAGACGCTGCTATCGCCTACGGCAAGGCCCAGGGCGGCGACATTGACAGCCAGGTCGACCATGCTCTTGACCGCCTGCTGGTCGAGTTCGGCCGCGAGATTCTCGCCATCATCCCCGGCAAGGTTTCCACCGAGGTTGACGCCCGATTCTCTTTCGACACCAAGGCCTCCGTCAACAAGGCCCTGCGCATCATCGACGTAAGCTTTTGGAAAGCAAAACCCGTTGTCCTATGACCTATGAAGCTAACTACTTTTTTTTTTGTTCTGGATTATAGCTTTACAAGGAGCAGGGTATCCCCAAGGAGCGTATCCTCATCAAGATTGCCTCCACCTGGGAAGGCATCAAGGCCGCCGAGATCCTCCAGCGTGACTACGGCATCAACTGCAACCTGACCCTCATGTTCTCTCTCCCCCAGGCCATCGCTGCCGCCGAGGCCGGTACCTTCCTCATCTCTCCCTTCGTCGGTCGCATTCTTGACTGGTTCAAGGCCAGCACCAAGAAGGAGTACTCCAAGGAGGAGGACCCTGGTGTCTCTTCCGTCAAGGCCATCTTCAACTACTACAAGAAGTTCGGCTACAAGACCATTGTCATGGGAGCCTCGTTCCGAAGCATCGGCGAGATTACTGAGCTCGCTGGCTGCGACTACCTGACCATCTCCGTAAGAATCCTTCTGAGACAAAACTATTCTTTACCTCGTTTTGAGTTATTTGTAACTAACATGTCTGTGCCTTTTTAGCCCAACCTGCTCGAGGAGCTCCTCAACTCCAACGACTCCGTCCCCAAGAAGCTGGACAGCGCCCAGGCCTCTTCCCTGAACATTGAGAAGAAGACTTACATCAGCGACGAGGGCACCTTCCGATTCGACTTCAACGAGGACCAGATGGCCGTCGAGAAGCTGCGTGAGGGTATCAGCAAGTTTGCTGCCGATGCCGTTACTCTCAAGGATATCCTCAAGAAGAAGCTGTCTGCGTAAAGCAGGAAGGTAACAGGTTGTGTGTTTTTGCGCGGGATGAGAGAGAGTTGCTTCAAAGGTTTTTGTTAAGACTGGCCCAAAGTGGACAGCAACTTGGGGAGCAAATTGGGATAATATTTTTTTTTTTTGGCTGTCGATAAAAATGCGTGAAAAAGGGTCCTAAAATGTACCTAGAGACCTCATGATTCTTTTATGTTATCTACGCCCTAAAAAAAAGGTTTTGGTAGAAAATTTAGCAAAAAAAGGAAAAAGTCGTTAATGCTCAAATGAAGCGTCCTATATATAATATACATTGTATCGTCCATATGATATATGTATTATGCTGTTTTAGACTATATACGTGGATTGATATTCCTAAAACACAATGCGATGTGGTATCTAAATCTTGCAATGATCCCTCGTAAATAGAAAAGAAACAAAAAAAAACGCCATTAAATGCTGCCAGTTACTGTCGCCGCATCTAAGACCCAGACTCCCCCCAATTCCCAGTATATATAATATCAGCCCAGCAGAGATGATAGTCAATAGCCAAAGAACCGCCTTTATCCGCCACAAAGATCTTTAACTTAAATCGCCCAAAAAAAGGAGTAAAAAAGGAGTAAAAACCAAAAAAAGATTATGGGACTCTACAAACGAATCAATTCATTTTGACGGTTCCTGGCAAGGCACCTGCATAATCGTATGCGTAAACCCTCCTTTATCGCCTTCCTTGCCCTCCACCACCAGCGCCGTCAGGGCGCCTCCCCTAACGCAGCCTGAGTCAAGGCCAATCGTGTACCTCTCCTCGCGGAAGCCCCTCTTGGCGTCGTGGCCGTAGACGACGGTGTAGCGGTGGGATTTCTTGAGGCGCTTCTGGAAGCGGTTCCAGGCATTGGCCCATTTCTCGCCGTCGCGGCTCTCGACGGGGATGGCGACATCGCGGTCTGTGAAAGAGTCTTTTTCTCGGATGGACTCAAGAGTTTCGCCTTCTTCTTCTTTCTCTTCGGGAGGCGGTGATGCCTCCTCGCCCTCGCTTGTCTCGTTGGCGCTGCGCTTCATCTCGTTGCTGCCTTTACGGTCTTTACCGCGCAGCTTTTCGCGGGGATAAATCAAGGTGCGCATGTTCATGACGGCCCACGGATCTTGCAGCTTGGGGCTAACGCCCGGGACGAGGCCCGCATGAGCAACCAACATCCTCAATGGCTCGACGGCGAGGATGACGGGCAGCTGGGAGAGCCATTCGACGTGTTCCTTCTTTAGCTTACGTCCCGTAGCGAGGAACTCGGACTCGCCACGGTGGGTTTCTGCGTCGGGGGAGGAGAGATCTTTGCTGACGCCGGTTTGGGACTGGGACTCTGCAAGGGAGAGGAGGATGCGGTCTTCGTGGTTGCCGCGGACGGCGCTGGCCTTGAGGCGCATGAGGCGCGAGATGACGCCAGCTGAGTCGGGGCCTTTGTTGATCATGTCGCCTGTGGCGATGAGGTGGTCTTTCGCGGTGTTGAAGTCGACCTTTTTCAGGAGCGTTTCGAGAGAGGAGTCCATGCCATGGATGTCGCCAACGATAATCAGACGTCGCTTGTTCTCAAAAGTAGGCACGAGTTCATCGGACAGGTTTGCGAGCAGCGTGAGACCGTCCATGTTGGGACGGTGGAAAGAGCCATAAGACATGGGCAGGTCGGCGTCGGTGAGTTGGACATAGACTTGCTTTGGGGGCGCGGGAGCAGGAGGAGGCGGCACCAGCTTGTCTTCCTTTGCCTCGCGGATGAAGGACATGTTATAGAGGCGCGTGACGCACAGGAGGGCGCTGGCGATGAAGAACAAGACGGCGGCGACAATGAAGATGCGACGATGCGGTTGGTGGGCCATGGCGGGTGGCGAGGCGGAGGGGAAGCTTTGGCCAGCGCCGTGACGTTTGTTTTTGGGGAGCTTTTAGGTCAGCTAGCTGGTTGGGCCAGCTTTGCCCCGGTGGGAAGTGGTGATGCGGGGGATTGGCTATGGAAACAGAGGTTGTTGTTCACGGCGCGATTGAAGCCATGAAGCAATGCGGAGAGGGAGGGTAGTATGTAGTAACAAGAGCCGAGGAGAGACACGGCTGTTGTTTGGGAGAGAAAAAAACCAGACGCAGGGTGAAGAAAAATGTCTAGTAATCTTAAACGAATCAATAGCTTGAGATATGGGGTCCGGTTGGTATGTAGAGGTGAAAGCAAGGTAAGAGAAGGTAAGGGGAAGCCTCTTCTTTTTTTTTTTTCCTCCAGCCTCGCGACCGACTCTAGACCGACTAATAACTAATACTTTGGCTATTTTCATTTCAGCACATACAAAAAAGTATGACTAGGGGAGTGTTACGCGTTGCTGCTACCGGGGTTTGCTATGCATCTTCAAATACAAAACCATCTCAGCCGTACAAAATCTGCCGTCTAAGCCGTGTAGGCGCCGGGTCGGGGTGTTTAGGGCGGGTTTTGATGACGACAACGGCGGAATGCCAAGGCGCTTAGATATTCCGGAGCTATCAGTTGTTGTGAATCTGGGCTGGGCGGTGCTGGTGCAAGGTACACGGTACATGGGGTTGTTGAGAGGAATACGGCAAACGATGCTACAGGTGTTTTGTACTTTGTACATCTAGAGGAAGCTGAAATGCGCGAGCATTCAGCTGAAGGATTTGATAGTAGGTAGTTGATTGAAGTCATGATAATAAAAGGAACAAGAGAGGGCTAGTTGTAAGGGAACACAAGGCTATCTTCTTTTTCTTCCTTTTTTTCCTCCCTGTTTCTTTTCCCCTTTTTTCCTTTTGTTTTGGATTCCGCTTGTTGTTTCGCTTGGTGGCGAGGATCAAAATTAATGCATCGACCGTTCACAATAAACACGGATATCGGCATCTGGGGGCGCACGTGGGACGGTGGTTGGCGGGCGCCGATCCGACGGGCGGCATTACGTGGATTTGTTTGGATATACTTCGTATTGCTCAGTAGCTATTGCATAAAGATGTTGGATTTGGTTTGAGATGTGACACAAGAGCTTTGATTGGGGGTTTATAGTCGAGAGTGTCTCGAGTACAGTCAGCTCATGCGAGAGCCGAGTAAGTGTTGTAGGGAGGGGGGAATCGGTGCGTCTTAGTGACAATTGGAATTGCTTAGATAAAGCATATTATATGTGCATTCAAGCAAATGGCAGGCAGGAGAAGCAAGATCGCGAAAGATGGGTAAATCATGATTAGTCTCTTGAAAAGGCGGGCATACACAAAGGCGAAAACAGCTAAGCACATATACCTACAGGTAAGCTGAGGTGTAGGGGTAGAAGTATGGTGGACACCTCTGTTCCCATTCCCACTACTAGTACATAGGCCTATGTGCTTGGACAATTGGATTGACGCCATACATAACAGCAACAGTCCACGGAAACTAGCTGTTATCCAGTGTATTGTTAAAGTTGATGTGAGAAGAAGGTCTTTTCCGCTGCTAATATACATTTACTATACAGGGCCCCATCAATGCCCACATACCTTAATACTACAAATCTACAGGCATAATCTCATTCGAGGCGCATGTTATATCCCCCTCTTATACAAGAGAGATTGACGACCACCGCCTCTTTCTATCAGTATGCCCCAAAGTAATCCCATCCAGGTGAAAATCTTCAATCCATCTTGTAAGCATCAGAGACAAGCCCAACCGGATGAGCTCCCCTCTCTTGCTCCCAATTCAACGCCATAAATAACGCCATGCCATGCACCGTAACCCGCTTTCATCTTTACTTTACTTTCCCTCCTTTTTTTTTTGGTTTCTTTATCCCAAATTCCTCTTATGCTTTATTTCTTGTTCTGCGACAGCTGTTGCTGCTCCAGTCGGTACTTTTCGTTCTCAATCTCCCTCCAGTCCTGTGGAATCGGCTCATTGCCATCCGTCTCCTTGACGCCGCCCCCAAATGCGGATTTGCCCCCATACAGCTGGTATCCTTTTCCTTGTTCGGCAGCTTCCACATTGCGGTATTCCACCGGCACGTGTCCCCGGAAGCGCTTCCGCATGTCGACCAGGCCGCGCTTGCACTCGCCGTAGCCCTTCTTGAGCTGCTGGCACTTGGTCGGGAGGGTTGAGTAGAGAGGGTCGCGGAGGCAGTCGTTGGCGCTGTTACGGTAGATCATGACGCAGTCTGACTCCTGGAGGCATTGTGCGAGGGCATCGCCTGTGAGGCCTATCAGTATTTTTTTCTTTCTTTCTCTAGGATGGGAGATCATGGATGCTTTGATGCTGGCTGGCTGGTGGGGGAGACGTACGTAATTCTTGACATGACGGCATGTTGGGTATATGCGTATCAGTATGCGTATGCTAATGGATAGGATTGTCGCAACTTGTCTTAAGAGAAACGGTTGACTTTTGAGCTCTAATACTACCATTCCGAAAAGTCGTTCGACGACCTTCAAAAGGCTCTCTGTTGATTGGTGGGTTGTGGACGGCGCTAAGATCGGGTTTGTAACGCCCCACTGCTAACGATGCTGTTGGAGCCGTATGAAGCACTAGGTAGTGCATTATTAAGGGGATATTTTCAAACAGCTGGTTTATTCTTGCTTCTTGTTTTCATGCTTTCCCATTAACCATCTCTAGTTTATAGTAATCATCCAACGTAGCTGAATCTTACTGTAAAATAGTATGTGCAATACCATCAAATGCAATAAGGTTATATTAACCCATGCGTCTCATATAACCTTGACAGCCTTGCCTTGAACATTAGTGCTACCTAATTATCAACGGTCCAAGCGTTCAACAACACCTTCCGTCAAAAGCCACACTATGCCTCATCCGACCCCTAACCAGCACTAAACAACTTTACCAACTCACACTTTCACGTTACATATGTACAACTAAACAAGCCAATCATCTCTACTTCCGGCTGCGTACAGACTCCCTGGTTGGCCCATCTTTCACCGGTTCCCCCAGGTTTTTTCTCCAGGGTAAGCGGCCATTGGGCCACTGGCTGGCGCCACCATCGAGGGCCCACCTGACCCTTTGGGAGATTTACATGTGACATCACCGCCAGCGATCCCCTAGATCCTGGAGCATCTCTCCCAGATTTTTCTAATTTCGCTTCCTCTTAACTTCACTCTCTTCAACATTTTCCTTGCTAACACGAGGCGATAATGGAACGGTACCCATAGCAGAACTAGCACCAGCCGAGGCCTCGTTCTCCCGTCACAATGCCTCTCCCCTTTATCGGTAGGCTGCATGCGTATGTATCGTCTCTATTCTCAAGGCTTTGCCCTATAAGCATGAGTTTACCGCCATTTTACTGATCGTCATGGCCTTGTATAGCACCGAGTATATCTCGATTGTTGTTTCTTTTATCCTCGTCAGCCTCGAAGCAATAATACGAGTCCTTACACTGGCATTGCGTTAGTATGACCATTCAATAACGACGGCAACCTGCTTACCCCTTTATATCTAGCCTCATTTCTCGTCACCTTTTTCTACCGAGCGTCGCGGAGACTCTTTAACGTATTCTCCTCGCCGGAGCAGAAGAAAGCGGAGGACAAGAAGAAATGTTAGTTTTCTCGCTATAGATGAAAACCCATGAGATAAATTTTTTTGTCTTACTTACGTTCCTCTCAGCCATTTCCACTTCCGTGCGCGATGCATCCGACTTCGTTGAGCTTTGTCGACTATGGGGATACGAAGCGGAGGAGCACATAGTCCAGACAAAAGATGGATTTCTACTTGGAGTGCACCGCCTGCAGTGGCGACGAGGCGAGGAGGGCCAGAAAGTCAACTGCGGACCCTCGAGCACCAAGAAGCGGGTTGCTTATCTGCACCACGGCTTGCTGATGAATTCTGAAGTCTGGGTCTGCTTGACGGATGAGCAGAGATGCTTGCCATTTGAGCTCGTGGAAAGAGGGTTTGATGTTTGGGTAAATATATTCATATGCCGTTATGGAAGCGAAGCATCTTGCTAACCAGCTGGGGTGAATTTTTTTAGTTTGGAAATAACCGTGGCAACAAATACTCTAAAAAGTCCATTCACAGCTCACCCACATCTCTCAAATTCTGGGACTTTTCCATCGACGAATTCGCTTTCCACGACATCCCAAACAGCATTGAGTACATCCTCGAGACCACAGGCCAGCAGAGCCTTTCGTACATTGGCTTCTCGCAGGGCACCGCTCAGGCATTTGCATCCCTGGCAATCCATCCCAAGTTGAACAACCAGGTCAACGTCTTTATTGCTCTTGCGCCGGCCATGGCACCCGCTGGACTGTCAAATGGCGTCGTCGACTCCCTCGTCAAAACCTCGCCGTCGGTCCTGTATCTCATGTTTGGCAGACGATCCATCCTAAGCTCCGCTACCATGTGGGAGACTCTCTTGTACCCGCCCTTGTTCTGCCGCCTCATCGATATGGGCCTGTCGTTCTTGTTCGGATGGCGGACTAAAAACATCTCCACAAGCCAAAAGCTCGCTGCCTACCCCCATCTTTACTCATTTACGAGCACCAAGAGTGTTGTCCATTGGTTCCAAATAATTCGCAACAAATGCTTCCAGATGTACGACGACGATGTCTATCAGCCTATGAGCGTCACATCCTCGAGTAAATACTCCAAGGTCGCCAAGTATCCCACTCGCAATATCAAGACGCCGGTTGTCCTTGTCTACGGCGGCAGCGACTCCCTGGTCGATATCAAATCCATGCTGAAAGAACTGCCTCGACAGACCGTTGCCACTGAAATTCCGCACTACGAGCATCTCGACTTCTTGTGGGCCCGGGACGTAGACACCCAAGTGTTCCAGCACGTATTCGATGCTTTGAACAGCTTCACCGATGCCGAACACACCGAAGAAGAGTATGACAGATATCACTTTGTCCGACATGAGAGCCTCGTCGGATCTGCATACACATTGTCCCATCCACACAGAGGTAGCGAAAGCGACGCCTCCAATGTCGCATCCTCTTCAGGAGAAGAAGCTAGGACTCTCCAGCATCGCGCACGGGAACAGCGCGTACAGATTGCGTCAGACAAGGAACCCGCAAAGAGGATCGAAGAGCCCCAACCTGTCGAGAAGTTAAAGGGGGTTGGTGTCCGGAGAGGAAGTGGCCCTATGGGGAATCCCACGAATGGCGAAAGTGTTGACAGTGCGCCGCGGGATGAATGAGTGTTGATATTTCTTTCAAAGTTTGCTGGAGCATCATTAAAATGGCGTCTTTTTTTATTGCGATATTTCGCACGAGTTGATATCCTGAGCGTGCTATGATTGAGAATTGAATTCTACGTTCTGTCTATAGCCGCATCGCTTGAAAATATACCTACCAATAGTAACAATAGCAAATTATATCCGTTTAATATATACACTATTTCTTCTTCATGAATTTCTTTTTTTTAAATCACATCACAAAAGGCGGAGCGTGTATAGTAAAAATATGAAATCAATTCAATGCTGGACACTACTCGTTCAATAGTCTTGCTCAATAGGGCTATCCCACGAAATGGAAGCCTAATAGCCTGCATAGCAAAATAATAAAAATAATCAATATTATCAGTCATCCATGTTCCAACTCTTTCTCATTCGTGCCACGCTCCACGGCTCGAATCTTTTCTAAATAATTATCAGATGCCTCATATAAAGAGGCTAATTGACCAAAAGTAGAAAACGAAGTAGAAGTAGAAGGGGTATATCGACATGAAGAAAAACATGTCTGTTCTAAATAATGCATCGGTTCAATGCAGAAAGACAAGTATAATGTCAAGCAAAGATGCAAAGCATTCAAACCATGGTTGGTTTGGTTTTCCATGGGCTAAGGCGTTGGATGCAACACCGAATTCAATGCCGGCTAACCTGTGAAATGGATATGATGGCTAAAATCTCTTACGCAAAATAAATGTGAAGAAAGGTTAGAGTTACGGATAAAAGGGCGACTAAGGAGGGAGGGAAAGGGGCATAAAGGTTCATGACAAGGTCACGTTCAAATCGTAACGCCGCCTAGAGGGAGGATCTTGCTCCTATCTCCGAGAAATTGGGCTCGATAGTCAATAATGCCCTGGCTGATAGTTCGGAAATCTTTGACCTTGCGATTGCGAAAGTCTGTCAAGAGATGCCGCAGCCCGTTGATATACTGCTGTTTCTCCTTCTCTCCAAAGTCTTCATGCGCGCCAAGTTGGAGGAGAATTTGGTCATCTAATCATTGTTTTCCCGTCAGCGTTCTTCATACAACGGCTCACGAGAGCAGAAGCGCCTAGCTCCGAGATATACATACCCGGAGCTTGCATGTTCTCGAAATGTTGATACTCGCACTCGTTACCCTTTGGACAGCTTTGGTTGGCCAATTCATCCGGGCATATTTCCTGCTTCACATCTATTTTATTGCTGTATGTTAAAGAGCGAAGGCCGCCGGATATAGATTGAGAATACTCGGGATGGAAGCGATATGCGTGAAAGTATCGAAGGGGCGACTCATACGGCACAAAAGTGGTCCGAAGGGTATCGGAGACCGGGGCCACCGGGGCCACCGGGGCCTCACTTACTTGGTCAACCTGTTTATCTATTAGATATGACGACCGGCCATCAAAGTGCAGGGTAACGTCTACTTCTCTTCCACTTTCAGAAGCCATATCCTGTTGCACAGTAGAGATCTGCTGTGCAGCGATAAAATCTGTCGTGCTATCATGTAAGCTGATGGTGTCTGTTTCGGGCATCGGATCAAAACCAGCTGGTGCCGGACTGAACGGGGTTGACGCCCGTGAAGATTTTCTCGAAGGGCTGGATAATTCAACATCTGGAGGCTCGTAGCCGTCGGATCCTTCTTCAGAAACTTGCTTGCTGGAATCTGCAGCTTCCGATATAATCGCATCATGCGCCTCCTCCATAATTGCGGTAGCTGTTGCGTTGACGTCGTCTTGTGTCGCCAAAGCCTCCTGCGTGGCCTCTTTGTTGGTGTCATCAACGGCTTCAATTGTCGTATCCGCCACTGGAGGTGCGATTAATCCAACGTTTGATGGATTGTGTTCAGGCAGCTCAGGCAGCTCAGCCTGCTCCGATACGAGTATATCAGACCGCTGCTCTTTTTGCGACTCTTCTATTTGAAGTGGGGTAGCTTCTCTGCTTTGTCGAGTGGCATTGTTGCTTTGAGGAGATACGCTCGCGATATCCATTGCATCTGTTAGTGGCGAAGAAGGATTCAAAAGCTTGGATGGAGATGGAGCTTTATTAGAAAAGAGCATTAGCATTCTAGGAGAAAAAGTGAATCTTTTTGTTAGAACTAGCATATTGGACTTACCTTGCTGCTCATGCGCTTGTTCATTATCTGAGTCCACGTCGACCTCCACCTTCAATTTTTCTTCTTCCTCTATAGTGAGGTCAATTTCCCGTTGTATATTCGCGACTTGGGCCCGCAAGAGTTGCAGCTTAAGCTGTTGCTCTCGACGGCGAGCTTCAATGAGTGGAAGGCGTTCGCTAGCCGCACGCGATCGACTACGGCGTTCATTTCCACTTTGTGGGCTCGCTTCGGATAATCGGGGAGGCATCCTTGGTGAAGGATCTGACACTGGGGGTGTGGAACGAGAGAGTTCTTGTGTCTCGGTGCTGGATGAGGATACAGGAACAATCGTTTCTTGGCTCGGAATGACGGCCTCGAAACTGCTACCAGGTGATTCATCATTAAAAGTCGGAAGAGCAGGTGAATCTGGTCGCGACTGCTTTGCTTTCTTACGAGCCTCGGCCTCTGCGATTCTTCTTTTCATAGCTTCGATCTTCTTAGTCATGTTGTCTAGGTTGTCTCTTGTTGCAGAACTGTCACTAGCAACACCGGGCGGTGTAGCCATGGGGCTTGAATATTGTTGAGCTGCCACCGCATTGTCGGTAAATGATGGAGCACTTCGAAGAGAAATAGAAGTCTTTAGTAGCGGTTGTATTGCCTCTTTCGTAGCCAGCAGTACTGCTCTCTGCTCAGGGGAGTCGATATCCATCTCAGTGTCCTCTTCATCGTCGCTGACATCAATAAGAAGTGGGCGAGGTCGTCTAACATGACCAAATGGACGCTTAAATGGTCTCGGGTTGGAGTCCACAAAACTCGTAGAAGCTGGGCGCTCCAAACCCAATACTTGTATGGCGTGTGAGGGCTGCGGAGTAGAAGAGAGGAAAAGTCCAGGTATTGGAGGAGCCTGCTGTCTACTGGGGCTTGGGGTTTCACCGGGCGTATGTTCCCGTGAAGTAAGATTCATACTGTTGATGGTTGTATTAAAGGAGCCCGTGACTGTGGGATCATCGGCATTGTCCTTTACTGGGTGACTTTGACAGGCCAGTTCGTCTGGGCGGGACCGCTTTTGTCCTCGCGCCTCAAGTTCACGAGCTTTTCGCAAAGCTTCCATCTTCTGATATAAAAGCTTCGATTTTTCGGACTGAGTTTTCGCCGAGCCTTGCTGTTTTGCAACTGGCGTATGTGAAGAGAGAGTCGAGGTCGGTGCAAGAGCGGGAGCAGGAGTAGGTGTTGAAGATGCGGTCACGGCTGTAGTACTTGGCTTGGAGCTTTTTGCAGCTAGGAGTCGCGCGATGCGATCCTTGCGCTCTTCTGATCTGTCTTTCGTCGGCGCACTCTTAGGGCTCTTTTCGAGGTCATGTTGTTGTTGATTGCCGTCGGCACGCGTAGTTTCATCCCTTGACCTTGTCTCTAATGTTGCCTCTTTTTCACCCGTTGGGTTACTTTGTTCGCCCACCTCAAATCCCAACTCCTCGAAGAGACTACCTAATAGCGTCTCGTTTATCCCTGCGTCAACGTAATTCTGAAATCGCACATTTAATGGCCAAAGCCGTCGGATGGCATCCTGTGCCTGCTTCCGTGCCGCGCCAACGCTCTTGACTTGTGATGAACTGGACAGAGTATGACTGGCTCCGTTTGCTTTAGGAGAGGACTTTGACGAGGCTAGAGGGGTGATCCGGTTCGATTGACCTCCTGATGTTGTATATTAGTCGCTGAATTAACTCTATGACGCTTGATATTGAGAGTGCTCACCGTTAACAGAGCTAGTCATGGCTTGGTGATCGATTTCTTGAGGAGAAAGGTATGGGGAATATGAGCCGGAACGATCTCGACCTAAAACTTAGTTAATAAAAGACGGGAAACTACCTATTCCTGAGATAGTACAGGAACTTACCAGCAGGAAAGGTGGTTGGCGGGCCATCAGCCACTTGTCTACCGTCCGCATGGCTAAACCCCGCAGAATTTTGTGTGCCTCTATTCATATACGATATATCAGGCATAACCTCAGTGTCTCTTGGCTCATAAATATCCTCGAGTCCAACTTCGCTAACCTCCCCTTCCTCACTCATATCAGTTTGCTGCATGGGCCTATTTGCTTCAGCAGAAGCAAGTGGTCCCTGCCCGAATGAGGGTTGCTGGTTTGGCCAAGGGCCTTGCCACTGTCTCGCACTTTGCGAAAAGTTTAGACCCAGTCCTGGAATCACATTGTGAGGATTGTACGGGTCCCTGGGAGCCGGTTCGTTATGCACAATGGTTCGCACCACGGGGTTTGGATAACTAAGCGTAGAGGCAGGATATGAGGGGTATGGCTGATGCGCATACGAGGTTTGTGGATGGTAGCTATGCAATGGGTCGTACCCATAACCTGATTGAGCCATCGCTAAGCCTAGGAAGCACCCCTTGGGAGCTCAGGCTCAAAGAGTAGCAAGGCACAGTTGTTTTACGAGCTGTGAATTTTGCTGCTATTTGCGAATACATGCGGGGGCGATACCAGGAGCCCGAAATGAGGCTTGGCTAGGTTTGCTTTGGAAATCGATATCGAGGTTGAAGGAATAAAGAGATCATCGGAGGGAGGGTTATGCTAGTAGTAGCGGAACCAGAGAAGCCTGAACGGGCCGTATAAAAAAGGGAGCTTCAGAGCTGAAGTAGCGTCGAACAGCGAAACCGATCGAGGTAGTATCTCGCCAGGAGTCTAGCCTATCCTTTATCGAAGCGCGAATGAGGTTGGACGCGATGATTGCCATGTGGGATAAAAGGGCAATTTCGTTTGGTAAAAGACATCAGCTAGCTTTAGGCGAGAAAATCGTGCCATCCTGTGTTGGGACTAGTGCATCTTCAATCCATGTTATCGCGATTGCTCAAGTCACGTGGAGTAGTTCTGTTTACTTTCGCGGGGTCTCGCCCCAGCAACCAGGGTGCTGTAAGCTATACATTTACGGAGCAGCTCCCCCAGTTGTCACCGCACCTCATTCTTGACTGTGTTCTATATCCGATGCTTTGATTTTGGCAGAAGTGCCTGTGCATCTTTTTCTTTTACTATTGTTTCTTTTCTCTCCATTTGCGAAATCGCTTTCTTTTTCTAGCCAAGTTATTATTTGGCTAGCCAAGGAAACTTACGGATCAACATCAACGCCTAATAATCCCCACTACGACATTTCGTTATGAGTTGGCCCTGAAATCAACAATGTCATTCAACCCCAACGGTTCGGCACCGCGGCGGAGCAATCCGTTCGCGAGGAATGCCTCCCCCTCACAAGCAATGCCCTCCTCTGGAAGGCCGAAATCAGTTCTCTTCGCCTCGCCAACGATCTCACCAAGCGTGTCGACACCGCCCTCTACAGCCTCTACGGCCTCTACAGCTTCAACAGCCTCGATGGCACGGCCCCGGGCCAATAGCTCCTTTGGCACGGCAATTGTTCCAGCCGGCATAGTATCGAGGCACCATCGAACCGACTCGCGAGCAGGGACGAACTCGAATACGAGCACTTTTGCTCCCTCCTTTATTAAAGAGGAGGAAGATTTAAGACAAAACCTTGATGCTGTCAAAAGTATTGAGGGCGAGAATGACTTTTCCGGAAAGCGATATGTGTGGCTTAAAGATCCAGATGAAGCTTTCGTGAAAGGTTGGGTGATTGAGGAATTGGAGGATAACAAAATCTTGGTGCAGACCGACAATGGAACTGTGAGTTGTTTTTTTGGCCATAAAGTTATGTGTATCAACCAATACTGACAGAAGTATAGCAACGAGAAGTTGATGCCGAGAGCGTTGATAAAGTGAACCCCGCCAAATTCGACAAGGCAAACGATATGGCCGAGTTGACCCATTTGAATGAGGCGTCAGTCGTTCACAACTTGCACACGCGATATCAGTCAGACCTGATATACACTTATTCAGGCCTGTTTCTTGTTACCGTCAATCCTTACTGCCCATTACCGATTTACTCCAGCGACTATATAAACATGTACAAAGGCCGGAGTCGCGATGATACAAAGCCTCACGTCTTCGCCATGGCTGATGAAGCGTTTCGTAACCTTGTCGGAGAAGGTCACAACCAAAGCATTCTAGTCACTGGTGAATCTGGTGCTGGAAAGACAGAGAATACAAAGAAGGTCATTCAGTATTTAGCCGCTGTTGCGCAGACCGAATCACCAATAAGGAACCAAACTCCACACGCAAACCTCTCTGAGCAAATTCTTCGCGCCAACCCTATTCTAGAAGCATTTGGAAATGCCCAGACAGTGAGGAACAACAATTCGTCACGATTTGGCAAGTTCATCCGAATCGAGTTCAGTCGAGACGGCGCTATTACTGGAGCGTTTATCGACTGGTATCTGCTAGAAAAGTCCAGAGTGGTCAGGGTGAATCCGCAGGAGAGGAATTACCATATTTTCTACCAGATCTTGAAAGGAGCAGATTCGAACCTTAGAAAAGATCTGCTTTTGGACGGCTTAGATATTGGCGATTTTGCATATACTCGCAATGGGCACGACACCGTGGCTGGAGTATCTGATCAAGAGGAGTGGAAAGCGCTTCTAGAGGCTTTTGATATTATCGGTTTCTCCGACGTGGATCAAACATCAATTCTTCGCACCATTGCTGCGGTATTGCACCTAGGAAACATTGACGTCATAAAAGAAAGTCGAAGTGCGGATCAAGCTAGATTAGCCTCAGATGCCAAGTTGCAAGCTGCAAAAGTTTGTACGCTCCTTGGAGTGCCTCTTGAGCCGTTCCTTCAAGGCCTATTACACCCAAAAGTGAAAGCTGGACGTGAATGGGTTGAAAAAGTTCAAACTCCTGAGCAGGTTCGACTTGGCCTAGACGCCCTTGCAAAGGGTATATATGAGCGAGGTTTTAGTGATCTTGTCGCCCGGATCAATCAACAACTCGATCGCACTGGCATGGGCTTAGAGGACTCTCGATTCATTGGTGTTCTTGATATTGCTGGTTTCGAAATCTTTGAAAAGAATAGCTTTGAGCAGCTGCTTATCAATTATTCAAATGAAAAGCTTCAGCAGTTTTTCAACCACCACATGTTTGTCCTTGAGCAAGAAGAATATGCCCGGGAGCAAATCGAGTGGCAATTCATCGACTTTGGCAGAGATTTACAACCGACTATTGATCTGATTGAGCTGCCAAATCCAATCGGTATCTTCTCATGCCTGGACGAAGACTGCGTTATGCCTAAAGCCACCGATAAATCTTTCACAGAGAAGTTGAACTCCTTATGGAATAAGAAGTCTACGAAATATCGTCCCTCTCGACTAGGCCAAGGCTTTATACTTACACACTACGCTGCTGAAGTTGAATACTCTACCGAAGATTGGCTCGAAAAGAACAAAGATCCTTTGAACAATAACATCACACGCTTGTTAGCAGCTTCAACAGATAAGCATATCGCGAATCTCTTTGTGGATTGTGCTGATACCGATGATGTTCACGGTGGCCGAAGGAGCCGCGTGAAGAAGGGTCTATTCCGAACCGTAGCTCAGAGACACAAAGAGCAACTCCATAACCTGATGTCTCAGCTTCAATCTACCCACCCTCATTTCGTCCGTTGTATACTGCCTAACTATAAGAAGCGACCAAAACTGTTTGACAAGTTGCTTGTTTTGGATCAGCTCCGATGTAACGGTGTGTTAGAAGGTATTCGGATAGCACGAACTGGCTTTCCCAATCGATTACCTTTTACCGAATTCCGCCAGCGATATGAAGTCCTGTGTCCAGATATACCCAAGGGCCATTCTGATGGCCAAGTCGTGGCCACACTGATGCTTGAGAGGCTCAGTCTCGACAAGACCATGTACCGTGTTGGTCTCACCAAAGTTTTCTTCCGAGCTGGTCTTCTGGCTGAATTGGAAGAGCAACGAGACGCTTTAATTACGCAGATCATGGCCCGATTTCAATCTGTAGCCAGGGGATACGTTTGCCGACGGGCGGCACACAAAAGACTTTTCCGCACGGAGGCCACCAGAATCATCCAAAAGAACTTTCACGTGTATCTCGATCTTGTCGGGAACCCGTGGTGGCAGCTCATTGTAAAGATGAGGCCTCTTCTCGGCGCTACTAGAACTGCTGCTGAGGTGAAGAAACGAGATGCCATGATTAAAGACTTGAGCGAAAAGATGAGACTCGAGCTGGAAAGTCGACAGAAGCTAGAAGATGAAAGAAGAAATTGTCAAGCTGAAATTGCCCGCATCCAGAAAACCCTGGAGAGTGAGCGAGCTCTTGCTTTGGACAAAGAAGAGATCTTTATACGTCTTCAGGATCGCGAGGATGAATTGGAGGAAAAGTTGGCAGGCGCACTGGAAGACCAGGAGAGATTGGAAGACCAGCTGGACAGCCTTATGGAAGCAAAGAACCGAGCTGAGCAGGACGTCGAGAAATATCGCGCACAGCTTGAGCAGGCAGCTTCTCTCATCTCTAGGCTAGAAGAGGAAAAGACTCGCTTGTCGGCCAGGGCAGCGGAACTCGAGGCCGCCATTGACGATCTCACTCACAGGCAATCCGAGCATAGTGACAGGGAAGTGGCTATGGAAGGTGAAATCAAGATGCTCCAAAGCCAGTTGGCTCTTAAAGATCGAAAAGCCAAAGATTTGGAAGACAAGCTGCTCAAGCTGGACCAGGATCTCGAGATCAAGTTATTCACGACGCAGAAAGATCTCGACGCAGCCAAAGTGCGAGAGATTCGCCTGACTCGAGAGAACCAAGAGGTACATGAGCAGCTTGCTGAGCTTTCCAAAACTTCAACCGATTACGAAGATCTTGTCCGATCAAAGGAGAGTGAGCTGGCATTGCTGCGCGATGACAAGAGGCGATCGGAAGCTGAGCGTCGAAGCCTTGAAGAGCAAAAAAGAGCTCTTACGGAGGACATGGAGAAAAACGCTGCTAAATTCCGTGATGTTCAAGCAGAGCTTGTGGCATTGAAATCTAAGCAGATACAGCTGGAACGGGAGGCTCAAGATGCTAAAGTTTTGCTCGAAGCTAGGCTGTCTGAGGACGCACAGGCCGAGAAGAACCGAAGAGTCCTTGAATCTCAGATCAAAGATCTTCAGGATGAGCTCTACCAGACTCAAATGGAATTGAGCAGAGAGCGACAATCCCGAGACGACGTTCTCCTGCTCGGCGAGCACAAGTACCAGGCGCTCAAGGACGAATTTGATCACTTGAATGACGCAAAGATAATCATCGAGAAGGAGATGTATGTCCAGCAAGATACCCTAAGGCGGACTATGGAAGCACGGACTGTGGTTGAAAAAGAGCGAGATGATGCCAGGGACGAGATTCGAAAACTTCGCATGGCAAAAACGGAAGCTGAAGAGGCTCGTTTACAGGCTGAAATGGCTGGTGAGCGCCAAGCTTCAAAGGCTGCGCGCGAGAGAGAGAATAGCCTTCGGAACGATCTCGAAGCTGCTCAAGAGCGCCTCCGCTGGTTCGAAGAGGAGTGCAACAAACTGAATCGCCAAGTCGAAGATCTCAATAAGCTTATTCTCACGTCTGGAGAATTCGGATTGAAAAACGATCAAGCCAAAGAAAGAATGGAGCGGGAGCTCAATACCATAAAGAGCCGACTTGCGGCATCAGAAAATGATAACAAAACGCTACTCAATAAGTTGCAACAGAAGGGTCTTGAAATTGCCAGGTCCAGCTCTCGCGCGACGGAAGCGTCTCGGAGCCAGCTTATATCTCTCCGTGGCGAGAAGGCGAAGCTAGAAGATTACAACACAAAGCTCAACAAGCAGCTAGGCGATGCCCAGCTCAACATAGCAACTTTGGAGAAGAAGGTAGAGAAGCTTCATCTCAACCTGGAAGATCTAAACCACGAGGTTGCTAGGGAGGCGAAAGCTAGTAGGAATGCAGAGAAGACCTCTTCGAACTTCACCGTTCAACTGGCGGAAGCTAATCGAACGATTGACTCTGAACGACAACTGCGAAATCAAACGCAGTCTACGGTTCGCACACTGCAATCATCAATAGACACACGAGATAAAGAGCTGGAAGATATGAGAGCTCAGATGCTTAAGGCACTCAAGATGGTTGATCCTGAGGTTCAAATGCCGCCGTCAAATTCCAACAATGAGAAGGCTCTACTCAAAAATTTTGATCTTGTTCGAATGGTTGAGGAATTGCAGCAGAAATTACGAGTTCAGTCCGTAGCCAGGACGAATGCGGAAAGTCAACTGAACGAGATGAGAGCTTTGAGAAATGAGAGCCCTACTCGGCCAGGACTTGGCGAAATCCATCCGAACGAGGCGCCCTTCCAAGAGTCTAATGGCCTAAAGAAAACAACTAAGGCAGGCCTGCAATCTAACTTGAATGGAGTGGCTCCCGCTCGGCGCTTCCAAGATTCCAATTCTCAAGATTCATCACGCTCTGACAGAGCTTTTGGTGCATCTGATATCAGAAACGGCTTTGAATTGAAAGCCGAAGTTGAAAATCTTCAAAGCCAACTACAATTAGCCCAAATGCAGAATCGACAGTTGCAGAGCCAACTAGATCGAAATTCATCATCTGATGAAGCATATGAAGACGAGGCCTCAATCTTGCGTGTACATAAGCTTGAAAAGGCCAACAACCGTCTTCATGATATGCTAGACGATTCAGCTAAGAAAGTGGCTGCACTGGAGAAGAGCATGCAAGCTGGTGAGCTTTCTCTTCGGGATATCCAAACGCGATCTCATGAGGAGCTTTTGGATATCTTTAACAGCCAAGAAGATGCACGCAAATCTCTCTTGCATAGCCACAAAGATGCCGTCGCAGAATTGACTGAAGTGAAGGCTCATTTTGATAAGATGCGCCACGACCGGGCGAAACTGGAACTTGAGCTCCGGGATTCGAAGTCTGACCTTCAGGAGATGACTGCTGCACGTGAGCAAGAGGCTCAAAGCCGAAGCCAGCTATTGCAAGAATTTACCGACCTCCAAATCCGACTTGATGGAGAGACATCTAGGCTTGCCGACGTAACTTCAAGTCTAGAGATGTACAGAGGCCGAGCAGACGAGTACTTCAGCAAGCTTGAGCAAGCTGAAATTGCTGTCCTGAAAGCGACCAGAGCGGAACAGTTTGCCAAGTCGCAAGCTAAAGAGGCAGAAGACGTATACGTCGAGGTTATGTCTGAGAGGCAAAGGATGGATGCCCTGGTTGAGGATCTGCAGGGCCAAAACCACCGGCTTGAAGGAAGGGTGGAGGATCTGTCGACTGACCTTGATGCTGCCACGCAAGCCAAGAAGCGCCTTCAACATGAATTAGAAGACTACCGCAACCAAAGGGCCATGGAGATTGAAGACAAAGAATCTAGCATGGAGCAAACTCGCAAGAAGTATCAAACTGAGTTTGCTACCCTTGCTAAGGAGCTTGATCTCGCCCGAGAAGAGAAGCTATTTAAGCAAGCAGAGATTACAAGGCTTCGAGATGAGCTTGACGAGCTTAGATCGAAGTGGGATGACGAAGTGCTGAACAGTTCAACCTGGTCAAAGGAAAAGGCTCGATTGGAATCCACCTTGGTCGATGTTGCTTCGTCGCGTGACGAGGCAGTTGGCGCTCATAATGAGGCACAGAGCAAAATTGTTTCCCTCTTGTCGCAGGTGCGGACTCTTCGATCGAGCGTGGACGAGATCACTACTGAGCGTGATCTTCTCATTCGGGAGAAGAAGGGTGTTGAAGCGCGCCTCGAAGAAGCTAAGGCAGGCTTTGATGAGCTTGCCAAGGGTGGAAGCCCGTCACTTCGCGATGCAGCTGGCATGGACAAAGAAATTCTAAACTTGAAGTCTAGTCTTGCTCGACAGGAAGACATTGCTCTCGCTGCAGTGGACAAAATGCGACGTGCTGAGGCATTGGTCACTGAGGTTCAGAAAGACGTCGCAGGTGAGCGTGAAATCAGCGCAAGCTTGCAGAAACAAAAGACAACACTAGAGAAGAGTTTGAGCGAGGCACAGCTCAAGCTTATAGATCTTGAAACTAAGGGCTACTCAAGCGGCAGCCAGGACATTAAGTTCTTGCACAGACGCGTCCAAGAGGTAAGCATTTTCTCATACCCCCCAACCCCCCAACCCCTTTTACTCTCTCTCTCTAGTCCCCTCATCGTCCAGAGGGAAAAAAGGATTTCAGCCTTGATAAAGAAAATAATTTCCATGTACTAACTACGCCTTAGCTTGAATCACAGTTGGATAGCCATGAAGAGGAAAAGAACAAGTCTCAGCGTTCTGTTCGAAATGTAGACCGTACCGTAAAAGATCTGCAGACGCAAATCGAACGCAAGGATAAGCAAAATACGCAGCTCTCTGATGACATGAACCGCATGCGCGACAGGGTCGACAAGCTTCTCAAGACAATTGATGAGCTGCAGGCCTCAGAATCTACGAATCAGCTCTCGGCACGACGCGCTGAGCGCGAATTACGTGAAGAGAAGGAGAAGTGTCACCGCCTGGAGCGAGAGTTAGAAGGGTGGAAAGGTCTTCGGACGGAGAAGGGCGCAGGGCCAGTGGGAAGCGTTCGTGGCCGAGGGGTCACATGGAGATTAGGGAGCGAAGGGGAAGATTCAACGCTGATTGACGTCCCTCAGAGGAACAGCAGCCTGAACAGAGCTCCTAGTATGACTAAGGGCTTCCTATAAAGCTGCTTGGGTATGAATATCGTCTGGGAGTGAGAGTGAAGCGAAAACATGGATGAACAGTGGCGTTTTTGTGACAGGTCTGCGGGACAGCCTTTGTGTAATTGGGTATCAGGATAAAGGGTGAAGACGGTAGCGGTTTCATCAGCTGCTGGCTCTGTATCATATGGGATGCCATCGTTCATGATTAGGGGGGTGATTATGTTACATTATATGATTGGTACGATATTAGTTAATGAGAGATGAAGAGAAGTAACGGAGGGCAAGAGTTGGTTTTACGTATAGTATAGTATAGTATAGTATAGTACAGTATAGTGAGTGTAACTGTTTACGACCGCCTGACTTGAACTGCTCGTATCACACGTATTACATGTTCTTGTGTATGTTGCCGAGGGTTGAGTAAAGGTGCGACGCAAACATTTAGCAGCGTCGTAATCAGTGATTGATTGCTTCGATCTTGAGCATTGAGATGATGTTGGGTCGATGGTTATTTAGAGGCCCATAACTCCGCGATGGAATCTCGAGTTTCGGTTGGGTAGGACTAGGGGTCTACTAAGCTTTATCCCCTTTACCACTCTCACACTTGCTGCAATTCGCAAATACAGTAATAGTTTTATTTTCAACATTTGATCTTGAATATTATTCATTTTACTAGAGAACCAAAAAAACCACGTCCAAAGGAAAAATGGCCAGCAGTGCCAGAAACCCTGAGTACGACGCAGCGTATCCTTCTCAACGATCTCACAGAGACCATATGAGAGCGGGATACGTGCTCGTCTCGGAGGAACGGGAGTCTGGATCGGAGTATTCGGGCTCGACGTGCTGCTACTGCTCGAGCTGTGCGTCGAGCTGCTCCGGCGACGAGGACAGCGGAGATGAAGATGATGAGGAGCAGGGGTATTGGAGTGACTGCTCGGACTGCCGGGCGAGACGGAGTGCGGAGCGAAGGGGTCGCACGGGTTGGAGGGATGGAGATGGAGCTTCTGGTGGGAATGGGTATATGAATTCTCGGAGGGCTGCTGAGGGAAGAGATGTAAGTTTCGTTTTTCTTTGATGTCTTTCTTCTTTCTTCTTTTTTTTCGGTTGTCGATTTTGAATGGACCTGACAAAGGGTGATGTTATTCCAACCAGTCTCGCCAAGATCGTCACCACCACACTCGCCATCACGGCCAACATAGACACGACGGCCGCAACGAAACCCGCCAGAGAGACCAGCAGAGCACTAGCTATGCTTTTCGAAATAACAACAGCAACGCCAACACCGGCTATAGCGCCTCGGAAACGCCCGTCTTTCGAGGCCTTGTGGACCGCATCGTCTCCACCACCAGACAGCTCCGTCAGGGGGAAGAGCATATCCACCATCTTAGATCATGGATCCGCGTGCTAGAGGACATTCAAAGATTGCAATCCGTAAACGCTGAGCGGGTGGCCAATCTTACGGCAGCTTCTGCTTCTGCTTCTGCTCCCCCACTACCCCCTGCTGCCGCCATTCCTGTTCCTGTTTCTGTACCTGCTGCGAGAATGGCAGCGAGAACCGGACAAGGTTCATCTTTGGCAACGATGCTCGGAAGAGAGTCTGGCGCTTCGTCTCGCGTAGGTGCTGCTATCGGTGAAGATGACAGAGTGAGGCAGGCTCAGGCTCAGGTGTACCCGCGAGGAGCAGCATGCGGCTACTTCATGTCTGGGGGCAGAAGCATCTCGACTAATCGGCGAAGGAGGCTGAGGTGAGCCGGGAAATCCACGGAAATGAAGCGCGGAGATCTTTTTTTATTTATATTTTCTACATGGTTACCTGGCTGAGAAGTAAGCACGATAGGCTCCTTAGAGTTTTAGGTTTGAACACTTTTTTCTACTTAGGATAATTAATTCTATATGGAGAGAAACACATCTACTATTAATTACCTAGGTATGTGTCATTGATGAGAAATTGATTAATTAGCCATCGTTGGCTGATGAGTTATCGAATAATTAATTGTTTCATTTCATAGATCCCGCAAGGGGAAAAGCGCTTACTGAGCTTAAAAAAAGCTATTATGTATGTGTATTTGCCCACTTACACAAATGTGGATAGGAGGAATCTATTTGCGAAAAAAGCTTCGTATTATGTATGTGTATTTGCCCACTTACACAAATGTGGGTAAGAGGGAATCTATTTGCGATGAAGAAAAAAGAAGGGTCTGGCCGGGGATTGAACCCGGGACCTCTCGCATAACAGCTGTAGGGTTTTCCCTAAGCGAGAATCATACCGCTAGACCACCAGACCAATCAATCCACTTGATTGAATGATGTATAATGAGGTTCTAAGTTAATTATATAAAACTTGGCCTCACCTCTACGTTTTGGAACACGATTTGCAGTAGTATTAATACGGAGTACCAAACAATAGATAGGCTCCACATCCTTTTCAGCCGACTTCGTATAAGCATGAACCTAGCATGTTCCATCCTAGGCTAGCCTTACACATGCTTAGCACTACGATCATGACAGGACAAGGACAAGGCAAGGAGATCTCAGACACCGTCGCAGCCAGCCGCCTCTTGATTCATCGCTAACAAAAGGATAAAGCAGGAAAAAAAAGGGGGAGTGTCGCGATGCTTTCGCGTCTTTGGCTGGCCTAACTCAACACCAGAAGAAGAAGAAACAGAGCTGTCCAACGGTCAATCAAAACAATCAAAACAACGTTACCCTCTTAGTCCAAAGTATACGAAGTACTGTATACGAAGTACACAACGACTGACCGGACACAGCCCGCCACTAAGTTCCAGCCGCATCCATGGTCGCGATATTATTCGGTTACTAAGCCGAAAAGATAAGACCCTGCCTGATGCATGCAGAGCTAGGCTGGCTGACTGGCACTTTTTATTTTAAAGTCCGGCTCCAATGCTACTTCACCCTAGCTGATTGATGGCGTCTTCAGGCTCGCGCTGCTGGAGACATCTCGGCTTGACCAGTGGGGGGCGCCTTAGCCTCTACCCGAAGCCCTGTCATTGTCGAGAGGCGGCCAATCGCTCTGAGCTTGTTCTCGTATCCCGCCGCTGGGGAGACCGTTCGAGATGTATGGCATGTCAAAGGATTTGGGGCTAGTGGTCGTATAGGTACCAGTCCGAGCGCGCGCGAGCGAGCCCCAGAGAGCGAGAGCGAGGAAGACAGAGACAGAGACAGAGACAAGAGGGAGAGAGAGGGAAGAAAAAAAGACAAAACGAGTTTCTGGTGATCCTCCCATGTGAGGCCATGGGAAGCGAGATGTTGTCACACCGTGTCTCGCAGCCACTGCTACATACACGCTGCGTGATAATCGTTTTGGGTTGCGAGAGATTAGGGCTCCCTTGTCTGTGCGAATTAGAGGCTGGACGGATTACTTTGTACTTTGGCCGTGGCTTGACATATATTATCTCGTATCAGCCCGGCGTATCCGTTACGAGCCCACCTCGGTTTTTTTTCTCGAAACAATATATGCCAGTGCTCTGCAGGAACCAATAAGCGCTTGCGAAGTGCAGATATTGCTATTACTACTACTCCGTACCTGGAGTGGTAAAGTAGCATCGCCAGACCACGACCCACCGCTTATTGAGCGCCTCGGTGGACTTCCCGAAGAAGCATTTTTGCATTTTTTTAGCGATTGAGCAAGGGGAAAAAAAAAATTACTACACAGCACAGCCTCTCATCGTATCTTTATTTCCTGGCCTGTGGCTGAATTGGGGGTTAAGTGACTTTTGTTTCCTTCTCCGATCGAGAAACACCGCTCAGCCTTGATTTTGACTTTTCATCCAATCCCTTTTGCCACGCTGCCAAGACACTCGCTCCTGTCGCTGCACTGAGAAAGCCTGAAGGTATCCAGGATCATTTACCCTCTTCTTTACTCTTAGTGCTGTGATTAGAAAATGCGCAGTAGAAGGCTGCCGCTGGTGGCGGCTCCGTTTATAGTACTTCTGTTACTAGCGAGCGTATACCTTGGGCATGATCGTCTGTCTTGGTTCCCGAGCTCTCAGAGACGTCCGATACCATACAAGCAGCTCACTCAGGAGTTTGTGGGAAATGGTAAGAGAAAGCCCGATGCAGATCAATTACAAGTCGTGATGAAGACTCTGACCGTTCAGGCAAAATTCTTCCGGCGGTCAACATTACCAAATACCTCGAGGCAATCTATGATGTGAAGCCGATAGCATCATTGCCTCTACTCGAGTGCCCGGTTCTCAACACCACGCGATACAAGTCCCTGAAAGCCAAGAAGCCACCAGCAGGACGACCAGCACCATCTTATCCTCCACCTGCTGCTGCCTCTTCATCCTCATCCCCATCTTCATCTTCATCCTCATCCCCATCTTCTTCGCCTCCGTCTTCGTCTTCGCGTGTATCTCTGTCTACGTTACTATCTTTATCGACATCGCAGTCTTCATCACCATCGCCATCAGCTACCCCTATCCCTCGCTCACTTCCTCCTTCAGTCCCCGAGATTCATTATTTCTTCGCTCTCGACTTGAGGAATTGCATCGATCTCCTCCCTCGACTCATCGGCAGCATCATCGAAGTCATTCAATTTCTCGGCCCTCACTCATGTGCTCTCTCCATTGTGGAAGGAGACTCTCCTGACGGCACCGGAGATGTGCTCGCCGCTCTGCGCCCCAGCCTCGAGGCACTGGGCGTTACTTATATCTACAATTCCTCCACCGTCCGCTCCGCCGAGGGCAATCGCATAGCCAAGCTTGCAAAGCTGCGCAACATGCCCCTGGAGCCAATCTTTCAGAAGTCCATTCTCATCGCCGAAGACGCCAGCGTCATTTTTCTCAACGACGTGGCCGCTTGCCCCGAGGACATTCTCGAGCTAATCCTGCAGAAGCAGACGCTGAATGCTGACATGACCTGCGCCATGGATTGGACATATGCCGGTGACGAGCCCACATTTTACGATGTCTGGATCGCGCGAGGGATCAATGGAGACTCATTTTTCCACATACCGCCAAATGGCAACTGGGGTGAGGCGCTGAACCTTTTTTGGAATGCTCCGGACACGAAGTCCCGCTTTGACCAGCTGCGCCCATTTCAGGTGTTTGCATGTTGGAACGGCGCCACCGTCTTTAGCGCTCAGCCGATCCTGGACGGCCTTCACTTCCGCACAAACTACGACAAGGCGGGCGAGTGCTTCCAGGGCGAGCCGGTGCTGTTCTGCAAGGACATGTGGTGGCGAGGCTATGGCAAGATTGCTGTGGTTCCGAGTGTCAACCTCGAGTACACCAACGCAAAGGGCATTAGGGTCAAGGAAATGAAGGGCTTTGTATCCGACATTGTCCAGAATCAGGATCCGCGAGAGGATTTGATTGAGTGGACGGGCCCGCCGGATACCGTTCGGTGCATGCCGACTTGGAAGGATCAGTTTTTCCAACGGTGGAACAAGAGTTTGACTGAATGAAAGTTTTAGCGTGTTTTATAATGGGAAGGGGGAAAACGAGCAATGAATTGGAAATAAAGTAAATAATAAATAATGTACTCCATGTATGGTATATTCGGGCACATAGAATATCTTGGTTTTTGGCGATTCGGCATTTTTCAATGAGGGTTTGTATCTAGTTTTGTTTCATTCATTTCATTTTTATTGTACATATTTTTTATAGCAGGCATTATTTCATTTATAATTTCATTCATCAGTTGGTTCATCCATCAGTTGGTACTTCCACGTCCACCCTGGCCAACATTGGGACCTTTTTTGATGCCTTGGCTCTGTCCTCCGCTGGCATTCATGCCTTCTAAACCAGCGCCTTTCTCGTGCATGCCCTCTGGCAGGGGCGCAGTCTTGTCCTTGGATTTCTAGAAGGAAAAAAAACATGTTAATTTGATACATCAGATGAGTTGAGTCGATTGAAAAGATATGACATACATCTTGATCCGTGACGCCGTGGGCAACGTTGTGAGTGGCTTCCTCAAAGGGGCCGTTGTCGCTTGAGCCGTCTCCTTGGCGAGGCATGATTGTTAAGATTTGGTTTGTTGTTGTGATATTTTCAAAGTAAAAGGTATGTGGATTGCTTGGTTGGACTTTGATGATTTTGATCTGAAGAATTACAGTTTCGCTTCCAAAAGATTACGAACAATTGACTTTCTTTATACCTATTGTCTGGGACTTATGAGAAGCTTTCTTGACGTCATGTAACAGATTCAAGACGACGAGTCTTTAACGTAACAATGATGCTATTCTGTGGAGCTGATACTTTTTCCTCTCCATCGACCCAGTGTTTTCCCTCCCAAGAACAGTGTAAGATGAGTTTCCGATTTCATCATCCACAACCATAGAATCTGCGATCGCGATAATACAAAAAAAAAAAACATAAACCAATTTTTTTGGTGGTAGATGAGACCATTTGTCTTGGCACCCAGGGCCAAAAATAAAATAAATAAAATAGCAAGTGACGTCAGGATAAGATGATGTATCAAATCGAACGGCCCATGTCTGGTTTGTCTTGGCATTCTTGGCAGCTAGAGATGCCGCTAAACGCTATTTCCGAATCCTAAAACGGCAATACTTCTAAGCGTTCAGTGTTAGTTATATGCTTATTATAAAGCCGAGAGTTGCTACTAGGCAGCGATTGAGGTGGAATGATTTTTTTTCCTGGTTCTGTTTATTTTTTGAAATGTGAGCTGCAGTGAGTTATGTCATTTCATATCAGCTGATTAGTGCCTCTCAAGGAGATGTCTGTAATTTACTGCTAGTACTCTACTGCACTCTGTGCTGTTATGGCAGTTTATCGTGTAATTCAAGCTGAGCCCAAAATCATCAACATCACAGTCCAGACACTCAATAATAAACAATCTGTGCGATATGTTTCGTATTTTAAGATGTCCTATCATACTCCTGATCCTTAACTCTATAAGATGAATGAAACCCTGCCACCTAGCCCAGGCACCCAAATCTCAACGACACCTTAAAAGCAAAGCGAGTATTCAGCAGTGCATCCTCAAATATTCGACTTCCTATATCTCAACCTTCCCAGATAGTGTCTAGGAGATACATAGACAAAGGGCTCAAACGAATCCAAGACCATAGCAAACGAACTTACATGCGCCTCCGCAGACAACTCGGCCTCAGCCCCCTACCAGGCAGATCATCAACAACAGCAGTCTTTCCACCTATTCGCGTTCGTAATCTCGTTCGTAATCCCGCTCATGGTGATGATCATTCATGTGATTATAAATCTACTGTATCTTGTAGTTTACAGCAGAGCGGAACCGTTGTACAGAACCAGAAAATACAATAACACGATTGCACAATTACACAGTTGCAGAAAAAGGTGATAAACACCACTACAGAGACAGAGGCTTTTTGTGCAGAACACGACAAGGACGCTGATATGAACCTTATCGAACAGAAATCCAGTGCCATGAATGAACAGCTAGTCCGACACTATTGATTCAGAACTGCATGGATAGACAGATGTTTTGAATCGCGATTAGCCTAGATATCTTCTTCCGATTTCTCACTCTTGCTCGCATCTTCATGAATTAGCCAATCCTGTTTCCATTCCATAACAAGATACCGATCCACGGGTATTCACCTTCCTAAACAGAATCTCTCACAAAAAATTAGACAACAAAATCTCAAACTTCAATACCCAGTCTAATGAAGCTCCCCTTTCTCCCTTCTTCTGCAAATCAACTTCATTAATTCAACGTTTAATCCAACGTTCCGGCCAGCGCCACAGCGCTAAACCGCAAGTCTCCTCCCTCTCTCTCCAAAAACTTCAATACCCCCAAGTTCAGCCCATTTTCACTCAGCACGTCTTCACTCTTGCTCAGAGGCCCTCTGTTAATGGGACCCTTTCTCCGTCCATCAAGCTCCCACAAATTGCCATCGTTGGCCTTGACGAAGCATACATAGTGGAGATCGACATCGTCTTGAGCGTCGGGAGCAGCAGTGTCTCCCTCGGTGGCAGCTGCCTTGTGTGCTTCGGCTAGCGCAGGTGTCTGTTCGAGCAGTTTGGCGCGTTCGACAGGGTGGAGAGGAGTGCTCTTCTTGATGAGGTCGTCGAGTGTAGATCCCTCGGCTAGTTACCACTGCGGTTAGCTAATGTGAAGAACACCAAAAAACAAGACTTCCAACGTCAAGGCGACAACATACTGATGAACTCCCTTGCAGGTCCATTCGTCACCGCATGTAACAGCCCCATCAAACCACACGCATTCCGAATCGTCTGCCTCCACCACAACACCGGCTCCTTGTCTCCAGTACCGTTATACTCGGTCGCCACGCTGTCTTCTGCCATCCTGTGGCTCTCGTACACTGCCGATATGGGGAAGACTAGTAGAAGCGCCAGCGCCGGGCGTGGGATAAAGGCAAGCAAGTCCGGTTCGGTGAGGGAATACACATCGTGCATCTGCAGCGCGGGTGACACGCCGAGCTTGTGGATGAGTGTCGTGAGGAGCTGAGGATTGGCTTCGAGGGGGATGAAGGCCGGGGCTGTGGCGGCGGGATCGGGATTCGTGTTTGCAGACATGATCGCAACTGCTTTAGCTGTATGTGGTATTTGGAATATGTATATGTGTCTGGAATCTGTATTGCTTGGTACTGGTAATCTCTATGCAGAACACGCGATGCAACCATGCAACATGTCAAGAGACAAAACGTTCAATGTAAGTGGAAAGTCTGCAGCTGGATTTCGCATTGCGGGGTGGCGGGACACTAAGCAGCGTGCCTGATGACGTCTGCGCGCGCTAATAAGCTCTGTCTGTAGCAAGGCGCTAGAACAGCTGCTAGAACATTTGCCCAGTACCTATTGCTAGGCCTAGATGTTAGTAGCTGGCAGTGGCAGTAGTGCCAAGATCAGTGCCAAGACCAGCATCAAGCTCCAAGAGTTAATAGGTGGATGTTTAAACGAGCTGCTTCGAGATCCATGTTAGCATAAAGTAACAAAAGGCACTTATATATGCTGTATGTATTTCGGGTCGTCAGTCACATTCACACCAAACATTCCATCAACAACTTTCGTGGTACTAATATAATAGCAAGGTAATTAAAGTAAAGCAGCACCTAGACCTAGTCCGTGTCTACATATCTTTTTCTCACAGCTCATCAAAGTAACTCTCCCTCTTCTCAAGATTAAAGACATTGGTAAAATAAATGAAAAAGAGAAAAACCTTCCGGACATCTGCCTCCAACATGTTGCTGTGAATCATCCGATATACTACCCTTCAATCGGCAAAGCATTGTCTCTCGGTTATATAGCACAATTTCCCCACGGCACGTCCGTCAAAAAATATGTGCAGATGTAACAGGACTTATCTGCTTAGTTCGCTGCGCCATCAGACTTGCGAGGACGGCCCCTTCCTTTAGCCTTAGGTGCCACCTTTGCCTTTGCCTTTGCTTCTTCTTCTTCTTCTTCGGCTCCCTCCGTAGGTTCAGGGGTAGCCTTCTTGGCTGAGGTACTCGATTTGCGTCCTCTCTTCGCGGCGAGTTTGGGGCCCTCCTCGTCTTTATCGTCAGATTTGGACATGGATGCGCGCTTGCGGCCCCTGGGAGCAGAGGCTGGGGTAGCCTTCTCAGCGCCTTCATCCTCATCCGGGGTTCCAGCCCTAGCCCTAGAGGCCGACGCCTTACGTCCACGTACAACCTTGGCAGGAGCAACCTCTGCCTTCTCCTGGCTCTCGTCTTCATCCACTGTCTCCTCTTCAGACTTCGCTGGCTTCGCCTTGGGGCCTCTCTTAGCAAGCTTCTTGGTTGGAGCAGGCTCTTCAGCCTCCTCCTCTGCTGCTTCGGCTTCTACCTTGTAGTCTTGCTTGGCAATCGACCTTCTTGGTCGTCCTGTCTTAGCCGCAACTGACCCTTCGGCGTCTGCCTCGCTTGCATCCTTGGCTTTACCCTTAGTCTTAGCCTTGGACTCTTCCTCGTCTGCCTCGACATTCTTGGACTTCCTAGCTTTCTTAGGCTTAGGCTCGTCATCGACTTCCTCGGCAGCCTTCTTGCGACCACGCTTGCCAGCCTTTTGAGGCGGAGCTTCATCTGCATCTGCACCCTATTTAAAATGAGTAATCGTAGCCATTGTACATCCTGAATCTCAACATACCTCTGCAGCCGCCTTCTCCTTGGCAGCCAGCTGTTTGGCGTTAAGACGAATGCCCTTCTCTCCCAGTTTATTTTTCTCTGGGTCCTACAGTACAGCTTGTTAGATCGTGATAGCACAAATACAAGATGTAAAAGCCAACAAAAGGAACTTACACCCTTGAAGTCCTCAGCATCGATGTGGCCTTGCTTGACGCAGCGCTGGATCTTCTCCTTAATCTCAGCATCACTGTGAGGCATGTTAGCACCATTTCTCTGTACCTTTTCTGTGCGTGAATCAGAGCTTTCACCCACTCTATCTCATCATAGCCGTCAATGGCATTAAAGTCATAATTGTCGGCATCCCCGCCGCAAGATTCCTGAAGACTGGCAATTTGGGCTCCAGATACACATCCCCTAAATGATTACGGCCAGGTCAGAATCCATTAAGAATAATCAAACACATTAGGGAAAGGGGAGTGGCTAACCAGTGCTTCCAGCGCCAAGAACCGCGGTCGTTGATCTCAACCCAAGTGCCGAATCTTATTTCGCCCTTTTGAATCTTTTCACCTTCTTTCTTGCACACAGTGTCCTGACAGCCGGCACGCTTGTTGGGTGAGATTTCTAAAGATTAAAGCACCAAGCTTAGCTTCACTTCCATACATGATACAAGTTTACAGCGCCTCAAAAGAGTACTAAAGGCGGCAGAGGAGAGATAAAGAAATACTGATGCCAGAAAAGGCACAAAAAGGGTACTTACCGATACGATATTCAGGCATATCTGCAACAGGATAGATAAAAACCTGAGGATGTCGTAAAATATCAAATGGAGGGAACAGAATATCTGTAGCAATGCCCTTTCCCGCAAGCTTCAGGCCAGGCAAATTAAAAAAATGCGACGATGCAGAAGTAGGAAAAAAGTCGGTGGGTGGCCCGACCTGCTGCTCCGCTATAACGAAGATCTATGGCAGACGTGGCAACAGAGATTTAAAAAATTAAGGAATAAGAAGGCAGACTAAAGTGCTCACGGAATCGCACACTGGAGATGGATGAAGGCGAAAAATAGCTGAAAATGAGGCAAAGTTTCTGATGCTGAGTGGGAAAAAAGAAGAAGAAAAAGACGGGGAGAGGGAGCTGGTTATTATCTGAAATTTGGGGGTAGCGCGTCGCGTCCAAAGTAAAAAAAAAAGGAAAAGTGACCTGGGCAGGCACTTTCACCTCAGTTCGCTTCCAGCGCTTCACACCACCAATGAAACAGTGATGCAACGTCAGGGCAGTTTGCAGCAGCGCATTAAATTGGCTGGGAAAAGGGGAGATAAAAAGCAGGAGAAAATTAAATAAAATAAAAATGAAGACAGAATAAAATTATTATTCACCTATGTTTGGCTGCACATTATAATCCATAGGGGGGCGGGCAGGCGGGCAGAGTGATTCTAATGAAGCGCAGTCGCCAATTAAATCGCCAGTGACGTTACAAATGGACAGCACATGTTGCAGCAGCGATTGATTAGTGACAATCTGCATTATCGTGTGAGAGAATATATGCCAAGCCCACCAAACATAATAATAAAAAAGGCAATTGTCCTCTTTCTTCATGTTACCAAATGCTGCGTGTTTGCTTCTTTACTTTTTGCCCCTATTTGATTGCCTTCAAAAGTAAACTCCACATAAAGCCATAGATACAAACACCATCCACCACCAGCTGTTTGGTTCACAGGAACGGACACCATCCAATGTACATGGCCGTCAAATTCCTTGGGTTGACCGCCTGTTTAATCAGTTCTTCCACTTGTCCCTCTACACTCAAGGGAATGCTCTCGTTCGGTAATAGCCCTTTGACCTTCCTCTTAATGCTATCCACCACGCTCTGTGGCTGTAACTTGACCCCAAATTCCCTTTTCGATGTTTTCTTGTCCTTCTGCAGGTCCAGCGTGGGATCGTAAATAAACGATTCCAAGATAGTCACCAGTGTCTCCTCTTGCTGTCGGAGACTGCTCAGTGTTAGTTCAGATGACTTTCGAAACGGCCCTTCGTAGCCATAGATACCCATGGCTGCAACCATGTTGTGTGTGAGGCGGAAAGGCACACGCTCTGGCTTTGCAAACGTGAGGCCCTTGTCAAACAGGCAGTTAAAGTCCACGTGAAAGACCCCTCCGCTGCCCTCCTCCAAGTTTACGTTCTCTCCATGTCGGTCCCCCAGTCCAAGGATCGTGCCAACCATGGACATGACAGCACACGATCGTGTGTATCTCAATCGCGCGCTGAACCAAGCTGAGGGGTTGGGGAATTGCTGGATGAACCACAAGGGAAGCACGGGAGGAAATCGTCCCAGCACGTCATTTGTGAATATGCCAACCTTGCTCTCAGCCGTCGATGCTTCCTCCATAAGCTGTTTAAGAGCGTTGTAATCCGGGTGTATTTTTTGAGAGGAATAGAGATTAAGCAAAATATCTCGCATCGTCTTGATCCCCGGTACCCATTCAATGATACCGCACTCTTCATTCAGGGGCACGACGGCATAAGTTCGTATATATAACTGCCTCTTGCTGGATTCTGCATCTCGTTTCAGCGAACGGTTGATCATACCATTGAATTCCATCAGCCGCTGATCTGTTCGGAGGTCATCTTTCGGTTTGATGAGCAGCATATAAGTCTTCCCATCGCTGCCTCGAGCTGTGAGGCGTCTGGGTTTAGCTAGGGAGCTTAATACCAGTACATCGTCCAAGAAGCAGTCTATTGACACCACGTCACGCGAAAAAGCCTTGTGTTTCTTTACGTGTTCTGAAACGGCCGGCAGAGTAGCCGTTAGCGAGCTTTCCACGGGAACAACCAAGGGACACGGCGTGCATTTGTGGTTGAACCTCAGATCTTTCGTTAGGCTGGCATGCACTGTCTTGTTGCCATGGAAATCACCGTTGTGACAAGCTAGCAACAGTTGTTCTGCCAGCTTCTCACCAGCTCTGATTAAGTATTTCAGATCGTAAGAGGCCCCATCTACCTTTTTTGATATGCTCTTGAGTGTGTGGAGAACCTGAGAACCGCGAGCCTTTCTTTCAGATACCTGTCGAGTTGTCATAATGCCGATTAGGCTCCATAACGCCTGGCGAGGATGAGCTTCTACAACTTTCGCAATAATATGTGTCAAGCGCTCAAAGACGTTGGCGTTAGGGTGCGCTATACGGGCAACGATTTGTGACAGGGCTGTATAGAAAATGTATGCTGGCAGGCGATGTATGTACTTGTCCAGAAATGAATGCAATAGACCTAGTTGCTCGAGTCTGCGCTTGTGAAGCTCTCGCGAAAGCGAAACTTTGCCTTCAGGAGCCCTATCGACTTGCGCTCCAAGGTCAAGCCAAAGCGTGAGTATCCTTGGGAGAGTTTGGTACAAGTATTTAGTTCCCGAGTTCAAGGACCTGACATAATTCTCAATGACAAGTCTGGCAATCTCGCCAGTGACATAGTTGTCACTTTGATCATCAACCTTCAGCGGCTGTTCAGATTCCAATATTTTCTTGTAATGGCGTCCAAGGTAGTAATGACCCTTCTCCCACGTGGAATACGTCTTAGGCGGTTGCTGATATTTTTCACGAAGGGCACCCGCGTGTGTCTGGCCCGCCGCATCAAGCCATTTTGCTAGCAAAAGCTGTGCACGGGCTGTGAGCAGCTTTTGATGAGAATTTAAATTGCTTGCAGACCCAATACTGAGTGATGACGACCCTGCCTTCGACATGAATTTATTCTGCTCGATGGCTCCCTGGAGGAATTGGATGGCTTTGCGATGGTGCGAATCTCTAAACAACAGTTTTGCGTTCTCGATAGTCGCTGCATCGTCTCCGAGCTGAGACGCATGCAGCACTGCATTGAATGATTGATGTAAGGAATTCGTCTTTCGAGCCAGGCGAGAGCTAGCCAACCACAACCCAGATATGTCGAGGTCGGAGAATGTTGGTCTAAGAGGAGGAAAAAAAAAAGGGAAATTAGCCATGATCACCATAAGTGGGCTTGAGAGAGCACAGCTTACCGTAAGAGTTGCATAGCTGCTCTTTGTATACCTAATACGTATTGCCTATCGCTGAAGTATGCTCCAATCACTTCACATCGGCCTTCGAGGAGAGATATTGTCTTCATACGCTCTTCGTCATTCTCTGGTTTAGTACCAATGATGATTTCTAAATCGGTTAGGACATGGCACTTTAACATGATTTCATGCGCCGCTTGGAGTGACGCCGTTGTTGACGAAGTCATTGATAGAGCAATGTTTTCTTTCATCATCCTGGCGGTCTCGATGAAGGTCTCCGTAGCAGTACTCCTGTATAGTGATTCAAAAAGAATACCCAAAGACATATTAAAGTCCTGCAGGACGTTGCCTTGAAATCGATTAATAAACTTGTCCAAGCTTTCCCAGCGGCCCGTAACCCAAGCAGCTTCAATTGCAAAGGGCATGATCCTATTGTCGTTGCTCATTGAGTCCGTCCGCATTCCCTCAATGTGATTGAGTAGAACATCTGCGATTTGTTAGTTTGTAGTTCTCAGAGGTAAATGCACGTAGAACGTACCGTGCTGTCCCGCCTGTTTTAGGCAATTGAGCAAATCTATCTGCACTTCTGCGTTATCTGGCTTCTCGGCGAGCTGCATCTCGTACCAAGTCTGTGCTGCAGCCCATCGTCCCGCTTTCTTATGACTCAATATCTGTTGGTTGATATCCAAGACGTGCAAATGGGCGGAAATACCCTCGAGACCATCCGGCTCGTCGATATTGGCATATATATCTTGTAATTGTTGCAAAAGACGCGTCCGATCACCTGGCTCTCTCCTGACCTGCTCTGTTTTCTGTGCATGTTGCTCCAAATGAAAGAGAGCTCGTGCATACTCATTACAGTCAATTGCGCGTTGTGATATCAACTCAGCAGGAATGTTATCTAGCATGGTTTGAATTCTTGACACATTCTCTTTCGCGGTTCCAGTCAACCGGCTGGATCGTTTAGCATGGATCCATCTCATAGCATAGTCGAGAGCCTGGAAAACAACCTATAGAACAGTTAGAGCGAATATCATCAAACTGTTCACCAACAATAGACTTACATGGCAAAAACGCTTCATATCCTCCTTTTCCTGGTAGGACGCAACAGGGGAGGGCTGATATTTCAATATATCCGTAATTTCTCCAAGAATTTGATCTTTCTCTGCTTGGCTGCTCCTAGGGCCCAAAAGGACATGTAAAACAAGATATGGAAATAAAAACTCTGCGGTAGATAAATCTTTGACGCGGATAATTCTTGTTAAAGGTTCAAATATCATATCAGCATATGGGTGCTGCCCTTTTCGCAGGAGATCAACGACGAACGCTCGCAGCCAATTGCCATAAAGTCTTCCTGGATGAAATATGGGATATTCCACAGCTTGAGGATTCATCGGCGCCACCATATATCTTGAATTTAGAAATGGCGCGACCACCTCTCGCACGTATTCTGGCAGTGTCATCCATTTACGATATATGTCGCTGCCACCAGGTAGTCCAGCTGCATGATTGGTGCAGGCTGACCTAATTTCGCATCGTTCAAGAAGCTCTTGCATAGCGTATGATAGAAATCCCTGAAGCTTCATATCAGTAGTAGATAAGAACGATGGCACCAGCACTTCTTGGAGTAGAAAGAGCACAAAATCGGTAGCTTCTTCCATCACTTCAAAATTGTCCAATACCACAATAGACCGTTGCTCCCGTACTGCTTCGATTCTGTTTGAGTCCAAACAGCCAATAAGCCCAACACACTCAACGCAGAGCCGAGTAATGTCGATGTGGGCTCCGTTATATTTACATGCGCAGTCTAACAGCGTCCTCAGTAGTGTAGCAATCACGTTATCTGGTCGCTGACTGATAGCAGATGTATAGAGCGCGCTTTGGTTGCTTCTTAGGTACGGCGCCAAGTCAATTAACGCTTGGTGAACAACACCGGAATAGTCGTGAGTAATCCTGCGTGAAAAAACCTCAAGAGTTTCTTCAAGAACAAGAGACGGTCGGAAAGCACTAAGCTTAGTTTCTATATCATTCAAAGCTGTAATATGAGACAGCGATGGGAGATATGCAATGTACTTTTCTACGATATGCTCATACTTGTCTAAGAGATTGTCAAGCATGTCTCTTATTATGGCCATTGCTGCAGGTTTTAGTTGGGGCCCGTAGCGCTTCACGATGAAAAAGGTGGCCTCAAGTAGAGCCTCGACGTCTTCTTCGTCAAAGTACTTGAGCATTGCTGCCCAGCACGAAATGGCCGGTTCACGTAATGAGTCTTGAGATGCGGCAGACAAAAGGCAGGCCGATATCTACACTATAGTTAGTCGATCAGTTATGGTTAGTTATCGTTCTCTTTCAACATACCTGTGGACGGGCAATTCTTGCATATGCCTGGCAAATTCGAATCATTTCTTCCAGCGCACGGATGCAGCTTCTTTGCTCCATCACCTGTGGATGAATCGAATTTGAATCATTTATAACATCTGTAAACCGAGCCATAAGCCCGAGAATGTGTGATTGTAGAAATCGCCCGACTAAATCAGTCTTCCGATTTCTTGTCTCCTTAACAGACCCTAGAACCATAGATGCCATCATTGCCAAGGCTTTCTGTATCTAAATCTTGTTAGCCCTAACTAAAAAGAGTACGGTAAGAAAAGTCAAAACAAACCTGTCGTTTGCGAGATGCATCAGCGTCCGCCGCAGCCTTGAGAAGTTCTATAGCAGTCAGCACAGGCTCAGATTGGACAATGTCGGCAAGGCTCAGGGCGTGAAAATGAGGAGATATCTCATCTAGACTAGATTTGACAAACTCCTCAATGTTATCGGATTCCTGTAGCAGTAAAAGCGACAATACTGAGGCTGTGTTGTGACTATCCATGAGGGGACGCCAGATCTCCGTCTCCTGACGCGCTTCTGCAATTTTCTGAATCACGTCTTTGCGTTTGTCTAAGACGAGCCATGGAAGTGCATGTGATTGGATTAGAAGAAGGAGCTCATTCACAGAGATTTGTAATAATTCTGCTATGGCTCGGCTTCGTTGTGGCCGTTGAACTATATCCTTTGTCGCCATGTAGGCAAGACTTTTCCAGAAAGGTTCAAAGAGGCGTCGAGGAGTGGTACGCCGAGCTTCAGCGAGACTTAGCAGCTCATTAAAAGCGAACGCCGATTCAATGTTATTACTGCTGCCCAAATACTCCAAGAGCTTTATGAGGACCAAATTCAATTCATCTTCTGTCACGACTCTTCCAAGCTGGCCCCAGGCTAAGATTCGAGTTTCAATTAAGAGCGGTGGGTCTGCTTCAGAAGCTGATTTTAGAAGAGCGATTGAATTCTTTCTATTTCGTGAGAGTAAAGCTTCATTCACATAGTAAGTCGGTTTAGGGGGCATGAAAAGTGCCAACGTTCTTCCTGCTGATATTCGAAGTTCCCTTATAGAACTGTTGAGCGACTGTAGACACCACTGCCCTGGGCCTGAGGTCTCCAGATTAAGGAAGGCCGCATCCTCACAATGCAGTATAAGTCTCCTGAGAGCAATCATGGCTGCAATTCGTGGCCGTCTAGATTCTGAGAATGAAGCTAAACGGACTAGTTTGGAAAAAATTTGTCTCGCTTCACCTTTTGCATTATGTGTCGAAATAGTTGGTAGGCTGGAAGAGCTCTCGTCACAAACAGGGCATGTAATGGGGGCTGAAGGAGATTCAACGGGACTCCTCATGCGAGCGGAATTATCGACGACGCAACATATCCGAGATAGAAGGTCCAAAGCTAGAGACTGGTTTGATTGGCTACATTTCTCATATCCATCCCTATTCTTGCGTTAGATTGAGCAATCTGAGATCGCCTTGGAGACTTACAGGAAGATCTGTTCAAACATCACAACGTCGTCATCCGAAGGCTGAGCAACTTGAAGGGTCTCGAATATCCCGTGCGTTAAAATTGTCAAAGAGTCAGTCGCTTCTTCAGATAGCTTTCGCCTTTTATTCGTGTGTATTGCTTGGTTAGGTGCATCGAAATCTAGATTTAAATCTTGAATGCATTTGCGAAGTTCGTCGTCTTGAAACTTCGACGGGTGTATGCTCTCACGGAAGGATTCTTGCGGTAAAGAACCAATTGCTTGTCTAAGAAAAGTCACGCATCTCTTGATAATAGTCAGCAAACGGCGTGTTACTTCTTAACTGTTCTTCAATTCGTGCAACTCACCCAAACATCGGTATCTTCTCCAATAGTCAAAAACTGTGACGAGAGCAGAATGAGTTCTTGAACAAGCTTCGAGGCCGCAAAACGGCCTATCGAGTAGCATTTGAACGATGCTCGAGCTATGACTATAAGGGCCATGCAGTAGATGGACCTCGCCTGCTCACCAGCTGGAGTTGATTGAACTAGCTCGTCAGGAGGAGAAATCATTTCGCTACAGAGTAGAATCAGGAGGGCACACGATTTTTCAATGAGTGAGGCACTCGGGTGGTCATTGGTAATCGCGGATTTGATGATATCCATAATCAATTCAATAAGAGGAAGCGGGGTGCTTTGAGTTGGCAGCTCCCATCGCTTTTGGGTGTGACGCAAGTCCAGGAATGAATCTATAAGCCAGGGCCCATTCTCCAACAGTGATACACTGCTGGAAAATGCCGGATCAGGGGATATCAACGGGTATGCGAGCACTCTCGCCAAGCTTGATGCGAGACGCAATCCCTGTGATACGATATGAATCGAGTACGATATGCGTTTAGTCGCGTGCTCTCGATCTCCGTCGAGAATTTGATCGAGAGCAAAGGATGTAGGAAGCTCCAGGTTCGTATGAAGATCCGTATGAGAAGGGGCGAGAGATGGGCTTTGGAGATGATCAAGGAGCGCTATTTCGATCGGTGAATATTAGCTCCAGCTTATGGCATCACTGGATGGGATGACATACAGGTCAACGATGCACGGAGATACAGTCCCAAATACGGAGCTACTTTCCACAAGGTCCCAGTGCGTGCGACAAGAAGGAGAATGTACTGTAAAAATCCTTCAATGGAGCTATCCAATTCAAGACATTGGGGATGCCCCAAAAGTCTCAACAGCTGTGGTAGAAGCCAAATCCACAGGGGTTCCTGGCCGCGAAATAACAGCCCCCGATTTTCATTCTGATGAAGCAACACTGATGGCGTTTCCTTGATTGTAAATCGCAAGAAATTGATGGCCTTTTGGGACTCGGTTCGCACATTCGCCTGATCAAGAAATGGGTCGTCGAGCTTGATATTTTCGAGAACCACTCGGCAGTACACATAGATGAGCATATGATTGTGCTCAATTCGATCAGTTGGTGATTTGAGGAGGTCGGGGCTATCTTTTACAAGCTGGATGATGGCCAAGAGCCCCTTGAGCTCACTATTCTCATCGGATCGAGAAACTTTCGTTGACGACGCAATACTCTCCACCAGCTGTGCCGCCAGTGTGGACGGCGGAGGACCGCTCTCGCCTGTGTCGGCAGCCATGTCCACACGCTCGAGAGTAGCAATGACAGCTGGGATCCTGAGTCATTGCCTACCTGACGCCGAAAGCGACTGATGCCGCGATTTGGCATAAATGAACAAACGCTGGATAGCTTTGGAGACGCGACGGGGAGGAGGGGCACGACGCGATGTCACGTGATGATACTGTAATTGATTGCCTAAACCTCAACTGCCATAGCGACAGCGCTTACTCAAGAATAGGAATAAAGAAAAGATCTACACAAAAAGCATGCTGCAAAGACCGGTTGAATACTATTTGTATTTTATCATGTAACGTGTTATATGCTTGATCAATTATCATTCGATTTGCCGCTAGGAAAAGAACAGCAAAAAAACGCACAGTGTCCAAGTGCAGAGCATGCATTCTTACATGGAATACGTGTAAGTTGAGAAGCTCAAAAGATGACCTCCATACTCCAGATTCCTGAATTCCCAAAATTCGCCTGATTACTCATATCGGACCCTAATAACGTCGTGTGTTATACCTATGCTTGTGTTAGACCCAATCTGGATTTCAGAGTAGTATTTGGAGGATCACGAACCTCCAAGTTTCACGGTATATGTTATCATGGCTGACCCATAGCTTGCCTCAATTGCCCCCGTCAAGCAATAATATCGATGCCATCCCATTTTTTTCTTTTTTGCCGCTGATTTTGCTGATTTAGGTATCTTGTGCAAGTCAAGGAATAACGTGGCTACTCGCTTTGTGGTGCCGCTGATGTGTATGGGTGCTTCACGATCATCGTCGTTGCTAAAAATCTCGATATCCGCTTGTGGCTTATGTCCCATGAAGACGGGTATATCGCATTGGTACTCAATCTTAGAAGGCTTGTCATCAGGATACGATTGGCCCTACAGTTTGTCATTAACAGATCAGCTTCATTTGCCACCCTTCGACATACCTTGCGGATGAACCAGCACATTTCAATGACGACCCATTCTTGTTCTTTGTCCGACCAGAATCTGTTCCCTTCATTGTTAGCAATTTCATGTACCTGGAGATCATGTTTACTCACGCTTCGTTACGGTCATGCTTTACCGGATCGTACTTTGCCATAAGGCAAGTGCCGTACGACCGTCTAGCAACTCGAGATGCGATTCCTACTAGGGCCATGGCCGGCTGATAACTTCCAAGACCATAAATGACGGCTCCTTTTACTACCGCAGTGACACCATTCTCCGGCTGAAGAACTCTTACTCCAGAAACGATTACATCGCGAACACGAGACCTCAAGTACTTACTTTGGCCAAACCCACCGACAAGAACGACAGCCGCAACTTTTTCGTCTGCCAGCGAGATCTGCTCATTGATTAAACAAATTATGTCTTTCATAATCGGATCCCATATCTTGATGGTCATGTCTTCCTGCGATATCGTAAATCGATTTCGTTTGAGACCAAGAGATGGGTCGACTTTCAGTGTAAGTGGTTCGCCTCTTGGAGAAAAATCCTTTTTAAACTGCGTATAGTCAGGCTAATGCATAGATGTTAGAATCTTTTTACGATACACATACCGATTCAAAATCACTCAAGGCAACTATAAGTCGCTCATCCGTCCAATATTTATCTCCATGTGCTTGTTTCAAATATCGTCGAAACCTCATGTTGAGCATCGAAGACCCGCATTTTCCCCCGGTGCCTTCTGTGACCTCTCTCATTTGCAGGGGTTGAACTTTGGCAACTTCATATGTTATAAGATCTACCGTGCCTCCTCCGGCGTCGCATACCACAAATCTTCGACCAGTTTGTAGGACAGATGGGCTTAAGTATTTGACAGTATACAGAGCTGCCGCTTCCTGCGTATTATTAGCACCATTACAGATCTGCCAGTCTCAGTTAACACAAACAGGCTCTGATATAAGTTTTATCTTTTGCTCTCTGCCAAAGCCAGCCAGCGATGCTGCTTTTTCTGTTTCTTGCTTTGCACTATTTGACCAAATAGCTGGAACGGTAACAACAACGTCCATTGGCGTTGACTGTACTACACTGGGTGATAGCTGACCCTCTAAGACGCTGATAAAGTGGGCGTAGAGGCATGATAGGTATATCCTTGTTAGCTCCTGGGCAGACTCCCCTTCGGTCTTTGTATCCGACGGTTCATCCAGTCTTCTGTAGGACATGGGATCAGTTCCAAAGCCGTATCGAATTATAAAGATTGTCTCACAGTTTGAAAAATCTACTTCTCTTTGCCGATTTCGGGATCTGGAACCCCCACTGCCAACCAGATGCGACTTTTCGCAGCTCTGTTGGAACTTTGGGGCTATTTTGGGACGAACCAACTGATGGCCAGTCGGATAATACGTGCTGGACATCCGGCTTGGAGGCTTTAGCGCGGCGTGGAATCTTTGCGTACTGCTTAGACTTACCTGAGTCGTCTCTGCCCAAGCGACGCCTGAAAAAGTGGTTCCAAAGTCAATAGAGACGACAATTCTTCTCTCTTCGCCCATGCTCAGGCTTTGCAACGCAAAATAGACGTCTCCTTCGGGAATTCCTTGGTTCTAAGTGTAGGTAGCGCCAAAAACTTCCCTGTAAGTGGCTGGTACGCTTGCGATGACCCGAGTTGGATAGTCGAATGCGCTATACACGGTGCCTTAGCAGAGAGTCATTGTCTCTAAGCATGTCATGGACCTGGGGGCTGCCGCTTGTTTCCCGATGGTGCCAATTGGATGCTTCAGTAGCCTTGTTCGGGCTCCGCCAGACGTTAGGATGAAAGACAAGCCAGCTTCGGGATTCTTATGCTGACCGATTAAGCCTCCAAACAATTATACACATAATCATTGGACTGGCATTCCAATGCCAGCCATGGAGCATAAACGCGCGCTTTTACGGACAAGGCACCCCGGACCTACATGCACACAGCCGATCCCTAAACCCCCATCGCCGGGTATGTGGTGGAGCCCAACGGATGCCTGCTTCGGGCATGAAGAGGCGCCCAGCCGGTAAAGGGGAAAATCCACTAACATGACATGGTCAGGCTACGCACCGACAGTTCACCATCTGGCAACCCAATCCAACAGAGACTATATGGGGTCATCTATGCTTTTGCCAGGTCGCCAACTCACTGCATTAGGAGTAGGTTATTGGCTACAAAGGAACCATTACGCCCTGCAAGCAAAACAGGTGGGATCAATTGATGCCTTTCCGTCACTAGCTCCATAAACTTCTAGAAAACAATACCGCCCCATCAGTTCCTTTCCTCATTCACGTTATCTGAGATATACCACATACGGCATACCACATACAGGAGAATTACAGTGCCAGGAAAAGGATAAGAAGCAATGGCGCCAAACCAAGCAGAGACACCACGGAACCAAGACGACAAGAACAAACTGGAAGACGAAGTTCGACTGCGCCAGTTCACGGAAGAGGTCCTAGACTCACGACAGGAAGAGCTTGAAGTGCAAGAAAAAGAAAACTCAAAATTATCAAAGAAGCTGGAATCACTACAACAAGAGTTGAAAGAAGCGCAAAACCAACTCACACAGGCTCGCAACCAGTCTAGTAAAAAGGACAAGGAAGCCGAGGACACCAAGAGCCAGAGCACTCGCTCATCTCCGAAGAGGAAAGATATTACAGAAGCTGAAGCCCAGGAAGCATATAGAAATCTGTGTGAGAATGTTCGGCGCTGGGTTGAGTATCGAATTCGACCTGTTTTGGATGATTTAGCCAGCGGTCACTTCCGCTGTCAGCCAAGCCTGGCCCAGTCAACAAGATTCGTATCCCTGATGAGAGAGCCAGCAACAAGCTGTCTCAATGTCTGGAATTCCGACGAATATCATTTTGTGGCACTCATAATGCAATATCTATGGCTGGTATTCTTTACCAAGTCTTTCTACTGCCCTCTGGATGATGCTGATGGTGAGACTACTGCTGCGTGGATTGAAGAGTTAGAGAGCGCAATATCTAAACTTCCCCGAGGTACGTTCGAATTCGATAAAACATCATGAGATTTTAAACTTTTTACTAGAAGCTAACGTTTCAAATTAAGATATTCAGCATTGCAGAGAATGGAGATCTGAGACGCTCACAGCATTGACCAGCCAGAAGTCTTTCAAATCCAGAAGAGCAGCATATCTCAACCTAATTACTGAAGATCTTGCTTCTCTTCTAACAGTTGTATTGCCATACCTAACCGCTGCAGAATTGCAAAACTCTCTTCGGACAAGCATCATTGACCCGGCAGTGGATCTTGCGCACCGACTGCAGCTTTCCCCAAACATATTCTCTCTCAAATGGCCGGCGCGAACTGCGAGATCAAAATTAGACACTTATGAATGCATCAATCTTGCTAACAGTGGTGCGATTATGAACTCAAACGAAGCCGGCAAATCATCCGAGGCTTTTAAGAATGCTTCGTATCTATTCGATGTTGTTCCAGGTCTCTTTGTGGAGACAGTTGCCGGAGCAAAGAAGTCAGTAGTAAAGACTGTCTGCAGACCAATGGTCCTGGTATATGGAGGCGATAAGGATGGCGATATTCCACAAAAGACTATGACATTAACAAGACTCTTGTGGGATTTTGCGAATGGGTCTAAAGGGCGATCTCAAGGCCCATCGCGAAATATATCACCCAAAAGTAAGACCCTGATCTTGAGGCGACATCGCTCAAAGCTCTGATTTATGGCCCTAGGGTCTTCTAGAACGCGCCTTGATGGCGGATGGAGCTGATGATTTCTTTTTTAAAAAAAACACAATCGGACATCTTGATGATGTTCTTAGAATCTTATAGAAGAAGTGTCAGCAGCGCTGGCCAAAAAGCAATGACATACGAACAATAGATTTCACCACAGTTAGATACTTACATCACAATGGATCACGAAATTCCATCGTCATTTTCGCCGAACCGGGTATCACCGATAGCTTCTAGATTCTTTCTGGTTTATCTCATGAAAATGCTGGCCACCAGCCCCAGCTCGAGAGGTGCACCTCCTGTACCGCAACAATAGGAATGTCACGGGGCTGGTTTGACTGTGGTGGTCGCGGAGGCAAGGGCGGTACTTTCAATTTTGCTGCTGGGTCTTTCTTTTGGTCATTGTCTTTCTTAGGAGGCTGCAAGGATTGAGATCGCCGCTCGAAATGCTGCTTCGATCGGCTCACCGATCGTTCTTTGCGTGCCGGGGAGCGGCCGTCAGACCGCGCAGGAGAATTTGCGTTTCTACCCCGGACTACCGTTAACACCTTGAGCTTGGGGGTCCCAAGTGCCGGGCTCGAAGGGGCTCTGTCAGTGGTTTCCGGGATAAAGGGGCGGATACAGTTCCGGATGTAATCCTCGTCGACACCTAGGGCCCTAGCATCTGCAATACCTAGATTGATCCGATTGACGTATTCCTCCTTGGGGTTGCTATCAATGGTGCAGTTTGGATTGATGTAGATGAGCACATCGTCCTGCCAATGCAGTAACGAATTTTCTCGCCGCCCCTGAGCTATAAGCCTGGCTTGTCTGGCCACAGCCGCGGGTCCGCCCTTTTCGACTATCCAAGATACGGGGCGGCGGTATAAAGCGCTCTGTGCTCGATGAAGCAGAACCGTCATGTATCGCTTGTTGTATGCATTTTTCGCGACGCCTTCATTGATGTCCAGCTTGGCTTCGTCGATATCGTCAATCTCGTACACAAGACCGTCTACCCAGTGTCCCTCTGCCTCGATGACGTTGGCGTATCCACGCTCGTTGATCTGCCATCGGTAGTTGGATAGACGGGCTTTTCCGATGAATTTACTATTGGGGCATCGACGATTCATTTGCTTGATGTGCAAGTTGCTCCCATAAGCAAAGTATAACTTGGTTGGCCGGCGGTCTAGAGACACCGCTGACGCTGCTTTCTGGGCCGGCACTTTGGATTTCTTCCTCCCCACTGATTGGCTGCGGATGGCCTCCATGATCGAATTAGGAAATTGGCGGGGATGTCCGAATATCGGGCTGTCGTGTTTCTGAGACTCGGTCTACGAGCTATCTTGAATGCTGAAGAGGCTTGAAATGTCTGTTTCTACTGTGCGCACAATACTACGAGCTTACATATTGCTAATTATTGCTAGTCATCTACGTTGTGAGGCGAAAAAGCTGTATCGCACGAGGATCAATCGTTTGCTCATCAGCCAGCCAGGATGCTCCGTTGAAGTGCGGCTGCCTCTATTGTGGATCTATGATGCGGTGCTGCAGGTTGGGCAGCAAACGGACAGGATGACGGCCGCGATGCAGGGCATGGGAGAGCAGGCACCAATCGAACCTCACCACGTCGTTGACCCCAAGCGACCGGGAGCCTCCTTCGTGGCAGGGAGCTCAAAATTCGGACAGCTTCTTTTCTTTTTGTTTGAAGGGAGAGCCACGGACATGCCCGGCTTCGGAGCATATTGCGCGGTCCTAGCTGCCACGTTCCCACCACCTCCACCACTGAGGACCACCGTATTATAGGGGAACAGTTGTCCCTCCCTGCGGCCCCGCGCAAAGGATATGGTGAATAGGAGATGCGAAAAGGTAGGGGTGAAGAAGGTTGTTGGACAGCGCAACGGTGGCTGGGCGGCTAGAGTTTCCTGGCGGTGTTGCCCCATGGCTTGTTCTGACTGGACAGCGGTTTACCATGGTCCAGCGGGCAGACATCCCTGCTGCCCTTTTACGAGGGCATATAGTACTCTGCGTAAAAAGCATGAGTACGATTAATGGATACGTCGCACAAATGGAGAAGTTGGCAAGAAATCGAGGATGTCATGTGAACATGCGTGCGTCCAATCCGAAATGAATTGACCAATTATCCGCGCAAGCGTGGTTAAATGTGTCTAGAACCGCGGGAGGAGCGAACACCTGGCCGGCAAGTTAGAATGCAGGAACTTTGAATCAGATATCAGCTATGTCGAATAGGTCGTCCAGCAGCCAGTTTCTCACTTTATCATCAAGCCCACCCTTTCTCAATTTAGCCCTGTGCTTGTTCGGTGGACCTGTGGTTGTCTTTGCTTGGGCTGTAAGTGCAGCCTCATCTCTTCCCGGATTTTTGGTTTCATTTCGTCTTGACGACTTACACCCACCAGCCTATTACCGAAGATGCCAACTGGTGTTCGGCACTACAATTTCGGTGTAGAGATTGAGGCCGTTGCTAAGCCATACGGAAATTGCGACAGCTTCACAAACGTGGACTGGTATCGACAATTGGCGCAAAAGCTACGTAACAGGGGAATCCAAGCGGTCCATGATGATTGCTCAAAGTACAGCAAGCATCCAGAGTACTATGGAGGGAAATGGTTCGTCACGCGCGACGGGTCGCTGAAGCGGCCACGGCCATACGGTTGGTATTTCCGATTTTCACCCCATTTCGCTGCATGATAGAACTCATGTACAAATACTACATGTGTTTTTTTATTATATATCATGCACATGAGAAATATGCGCTGACACAGATGCAACTGAAAGTGTGCATGGAGGTTGTGTCCCCAAAGCTTGATACCATGCATGGCGTGAGCCCTATCTTCTCCGACTTTTGGGAGGCCATGCGCGTACACTTCAAACCTCAAGAGGACGTTTCATGTGGTGGGCATGTTCACGTCACGCCTGTCAACCTTAAAAACAAATTCTCCCTCAGAACGCTGAAGAAGGTTGCTTTTGCAACGGCCGTGTATGAAGATTATGTTGCAGAGATCCTGCCCGCGAATCGCCGCGAAAACCACTATTGCCGCCTGAACAGCGAGAGTCTCGAATCTGGGCTGAGCAAGACGCTGGGCTGGAAAAAGAGCACAGGTGCGCTGCGCAAAGTGGCTGCTGAGATCAGATCCATACACAATAAAGCGGATCTATGCCATTACATGCAGGGCAACCGCTACGTTCTATGGAACTTCCAGAATATCTATCCGCATCGGAGGACAAGGCGGTGCACAGGGACGATTGAGTTCCGAGGAGGAAACCAATTTCTCAACACCAAGGGGACGTTGGCCTGGGTAGCCTTTGTGCTGGGATTCGTCACTTTGGCGAAGGAAGAGGTAAGCTTTGTGTGCCCCCTTTTTTAGCCTTTGACATGGCGCGTGCAAGGTGTCCCTATTTGCAAAACGGCGAATAGGATGGAAATAGTGGTGAAAGGGGGAGGAGAATAACCGCCCATCCACCTGAAGTCATCTCGCTTATTGATACCCTTCTAAACGCAGGACCTTATTAACAATTTCTACTCTTACGTACCGCCCACGGATCCCAGCTGGCCCCTTCGCGCCAAAGAATGGTGGAAGCGCATCCGACAGGCGGCTAAGCAGTCGCGGATGGGCAGACATTTGCCCGACACATATGCAGAAATGCAAACAAAATGACAAAATGCGTTGCACGCATGAATTTTGACGATAGGGCTGTTTCGGAAATATTGCCTGCCACTTCCTTTTGACAACGACCCTAGGATTGACGGTATTTAGGCCTGGCTTGTGGCTGATTAGTATTCGCTGCGTGCTGTCAGGCAGCTGCTAGGCCAGCTTGATGAAGACTAACGATCCTATTATGATGTTACGACGATATGTTTTTCTATGCATTACGCGGAGTTCGGGACGGCCTTTTTGATTTTATGATTATTATTATTTTTGGCTGATCGGTTACTGCTTGAGAAGGATCGGCATTTTCAAAAACAGACCTGGAAAATAAGAACATATAAAAGTTGATGATGCTTCATGGTAAAGCAAAAAAAGATAAAAGGGAAAAAAAAAGGGTAGGATAATACTTTTTTTATTTCTCTTCTCATTGACATGAGAATGCCATCGATGACACACAACGTATATCTCGCAAATATATATATATACATGATTCATAAAGCCTCCCGTAAAACAAACGCCTTCATTATCCCATTATGATGACTCCTCTTTGCTAGGTTCCTCCTCAAACAAGACAAGAATGGTTCCGGCTTTGCAGATGTCCTAAGAAAGCGGTTAGTTAAGTAGGCACCTAAAGGCAGATAGATTTGTAATGGACTTACGCCTTCCTTGTGAGCAAGCTTCTTGATAACACCGTCCTGCGGCGACCGAATTACCGTCTCCATCTTCATTGATTCGATGCTATATAACCTTGTTAGCTACGTGATAGGGCGAAAAAGAGATAATTTAAGAAATCACTTACACAACAAGCGGTGCGCCCTTCTTCACCGTCTGTCCTTCCTCAACCTCGTTCTTCAAGATCTTACAAGGCATTGGTGCGGCCACGGAAGCAGTTACTTCCTTCAAGCCCAAGGCCTTCTCATACCACGACGGTGGCAGCAATGCCAAATCTGTCTTGACGCCGTGCTGGAAGACAGCCAACTTGGTCTCGGTGCCGTTCTCCTGGGGGACGACTGTTGACTGGATCCTCTCGGCGGGGAAGCGTGACTTCAACTTGGTGACCTCGCCTTCAAAGGTAGGTTCGCTGATGATGTTGCTGAAGAGCTGAGGCTCTTCGCCCTTGCGAGAGATGACGACGTTGTAGAGGTTGTGGCCGGTTTGTGAGACAGTGGCCTCCACGATCTCACCTTCCTTTTCGCTGTAGCCATCGAGGACCTTGAAGGCGAGCTTGCGTTCGCTGGTGGAGTTTGTGTTGCCGAAGCCGAGTGACTGACCATGCGGACTAGAGCTGATCTTTTGTAGCTGGTTGCTCAAAACGCCCAGGGCAGCTTGGGCAAAGACTTCGTTGGTAATGTGTCTGGGCTTGAAGAGCTCTTCCCTCCACTTGTCGATAAAGCCGGTTTCGACATCTCCGGCAATGAATGCCTCAGAGGCGCACAGCCTCTTGAGAAACTCGACGTTGGTGCTCAGGCCGACGATTTCAAAGGCACGGAGAGCGGTGGCGAGCTTGGCAATGGCGGTTTCGCGGTCATCGCCTCGGACGATGAGCTTGGCGATCATACCGTCGTATGCCTCGGAGACGACACTACCGGAGCCGAATCCCCAGTCCAGACGAATGTCCTCATCACCTTTGACAGAATCTAACAGCACGGCGTGAATGAGTTTGCCTGAATCTGGCATGAAACCCTTCTCGGGGCTCTCAGCGTAGATACGAGCTTCAATGGCAGCTCCTCGCTGATTCATCTGCTCTTCGACCTCAGCTTGGGTCAAAGGCAGCTTCTCGCCAGCGGCGATGCGGAACTGCCACTCGACAAGATCCAGACCGGTGACCATCTCGGTAACGGGGTGCTCGACTTGTAGTCGTGTGTTCATCTCCATGAAGTAGAACTTGCCGCTGTCCTTGTCCAGAATGAATTCGACCGTTCCAGCACCGACATAGCCCACGGCCTCGGCGGCCTTCCTGGCCTTGGTCCAGAGATCTTGTCTGGTGACCTCGTCGAGATCGGGAGCGGGGGACTCCTCGAGAACCTTTTGGTGTCTTCGCTGAACGCTGCAGTCTCGCTCTCCAAGGGCAACCGTGTTGCCGTACTTGTCGGCGAAGACCTGCACCTCGACGTGTCGCGGGCGGACAATGTACTTTTCCACGAGCATGACTTCTCCGCCCTCGCCGAAGGAAGCCTTGGCCTCGGCTCTAGCGCTCTTGAGTTGTGTCATGAACTCGTCCTCCTTCATGACAATTCGCATGCCCTTACCACCGCCACCTCGAACACTCTTGAGGAGGACGGGGAATGTAATCTCCTTGGCGTATTCTAGCAATTCTGCTTCGCCTTGCTCTGATCCGTGGTATCCAGGAACGCAGGGCACATTGGCCGCGTTCATAATCTCTTTACTCCTCGCCTTGTTCCCCATGTCAGCCATTGCGGTCGCTGGAGGCCCCACAAAGACAATGCCTTCCTCCTCGCATCTCTCGGCGAACTTGTAGTTCTCTGACAGGAAGCCATAGCCCGGATGCAGAGCCTGGATGCCGTGCTTCTTCGCCAGCGCGATGATTTTCTCGCCGTCTAGATAGCCGTTTGCCGGGCCTAGGCCAAAGGACTGGAAGCCGGAAGAGGCGTGCCATGAATTGGCGTCGACATCTGTGTACACCGTGGTGGCCTTGATGCCCATGCGCTCCGCCGTGCGGTTGATTCGGATGGCGATCTCGCCTCTGTTGGCAATGAGCACGGAGCTCAGCGCCGCGGTTTTGGGAATAGAAGAGGATGACGCTGAGGAGAGGAATCGAGGAACGGGCCTCAGGGAGAGGCGATTGGCGCGGAGGGAACGCATGGCGACGGACTGCAAAGGCTGGGGATCTGGAGGAGACAGAGACGGAGACGAGTAGCAGGAATCGCGAGGCCCAGGAATCAATTAATCTAAAAAGAATTCAGTTTGTGCAGTTCGGGCCAAGATTGCTTCGCCTTGAAAAGGTACAGCCCGGCTAGATGCTGGATAGAGCCGACCGCCAGCAGCCGTCAGTAGCCGCGGCTGCTGGGAATCGACGGTCGGCATTCTTCAGCTGGCGCGCCGACGTCACCCTCGGTCGCACCGTCTGGAGGTACTTATCATCTGCGGGGGTGTTCCATATAAAGCCTGGTACTCTGGGACGGGCAGCATGACTAAGCGCGGTCCGTTTCCCCCTCCCCCACATTGGAGCCAATCTTTAGCTTTTAGCTTGGGCATCGGCTGATCGGGAAGATCACAGGCAGAGCTTCTTCGACGTCACACTAGAACGGCTGCATATCTCGGCTCGGTAGGACGCAATACGCCATGGACAAAATCCCGCTGAACTACGAGGCCTCGGAGGGAGACACACACAAGCGCCAGACGAGCACTTTGCCGACGGATGTGGTTCAATGCCTCGAAAATGCTCGATTTGTATGGTCCAATACTCCGTGCTGTATCCATTGAGATTGATGGAGATGGGGGCTAACCAAGAGACTGCGAATAGCTTCACCTGGCGACGTGTACGGATAATGTGCCCAACGTATCCCTCATGAACTACACCTACCTCCCCTCCTCGCCTTACTCCGACTCCCCCGTCATTATCATGACCACAAACCCGGCCTCCCGCAAAACAACCAACATCATCACCAACTCAAACGTCTCTCTCTTAGTCCATGACTGTAAGGCTTCCGCATTAACGAGCTCATACGATTCACTACTGATAACATACTCCAGGGGTCTCCCACCGTCCTCCGACTCAAGGCCGCCGCATGTCAGGCGGATCTCCCGCCCCCGAAGGCCGTTCCAGCCTGGCCGCCCTACTCCTCAACCTCAACACATCCGCCGTGTCCAGTATCAGCGCAACTATAGGAGGCGCCGCGCGAATAGCTCCGATTGGATCTGCAGAAGAGAAATTTTACGTCGAGCAGCACCTCGAAAACAATACCTTTGAAGAGGGCGTGCCTCTCTTCCAGCCGGCCTCAAATACAGACAACCGTGGAAATGATCGGACAGAAGGGCATTTCGTTGCGGGAGAGGAGGTACGGGTCATTGTGGTCGACATTCGAAATGTGAGAATCAGCGACTGGAAGGGAACGGTAAGGGATTGGGAGTTGACTGCGGATGCGCCGGTACTCAACGGGGGTGTTTAAAGGGCATAGGGAGTAGGCTGTAATTATATATTTAATATTAGAGGCGGTATTTGGCATTGGGAACGGGCGTAGCAGATATTGACAGTAACTGGAAAAATTATTATTGATCACACGTGTTTAACCACAAAGTAATATCATAACGTCTTATGTGGCCTCTTATCTCCTCGAATCTATTGATGGTATCTTCACAAAGCAATTTTTAAATAGTAGCTGAGCCAGACACCAAAGTCAGTAACTCCTTTGCACATGCTGCTACTGTAAGCGCTGCATATTTATGTCAATCATCGTTCTTGTGAGAGTCAGCCTAGTCGCAGATCCCCTTCATGCTGAAGCATTGAAGATTGTTCATTAAACCAGCAGCATCCACCTCAAAACAAAAAACTGGCTAGTTCTCCATCAGATAAATGCTGGTATCTGGCTTCTGCGTCTGTCATACCACGTTATCTTCCGCGATAATTTCATACTCACCACCACTCCCCACCACTCATCAGCCTTGTGAAATTCAAGCCTGGTGGTTGCAGTCGGGCGCAGTTGGCTGTGCAGACACGCTGTAAACACAAGGCAGCATTACCCAGCGAATCAAATTTAATTAGAAGGATGCTCGTGCATTTGCATCCTTGAGTTGCATTTTACTAGGATCTACCTGCGTTTTGGTTGGCTGATACACCAGTAGTGGCAGAGCTCAGCCTACTTGATTGATGCCTTGTCAAGCCCTTTTTTTCCCTCATTATGGCTGCTAATGAATTCCGCCTTGGATAATACAAAACGGGATCTACGCAGTGTTGCTTGATCATACAACGGCGTGCAATCTAATATCTTCGGGTGCAATAAGGCATACCCAGCGACAAAACCTTTTGTGCTACAACATGGCCGAGACTAGAGCTCATGATGATTACAGTGTGGGATGGATTTGCGCATTACCAAAGGAGCAAACGGCGGCAACGGCCATGTTGGACGAAAGACATGGCGATCTGCCCAAGCCGCCTCATGACAGCAACGCCTATACCCTTGGATCTATAGGTGGACACAATGTCGTTATAGCATGTCTACCTAAAGGGAGGTATGGCAATAATTCAGCAACAAACGTCGCGACTCTCATGATTGGAACTTTCCCGTCTATCAAGGTTGGCCTTATGGTCGGAATTGGCGCCGGCATCCCGCCCAAGGTACGGCTTGGCGATGTTGTAGTTAGCACGCCCGAAAACCAGTATCCCGGCGTGATCCAATAGGATTTTAGCAAGGAAAAGCAGGGCAGCGAGTTTTTGAGAGTCGGGTCATTGAACAACCCACCAAACTCCCTCTTATCAGCCCTGACGAAACTGGAGACCGAGCATAAGTTAACGGGGTCAAAGATTCCAGAATATATCGAAAAGGTAGTTCAAAAGTACCCAAAAGCAGCCAAGAGATACCTAAGATCGGATTCGCTTACGGACATACTATTCCAAGCTGACTATATTCACATCGATAAACCTGAGAGAAGCAACGAGGCTTTTCAGGATGGTAGTGGCATTGAAAACAAGGAGGAGGTGATAGAGGAGGAAACAGAAGAAGAAGAAGAAGAAGAAGAAGAAGAAGAAGAAGAAGAAGAAGAAGAAGAAGAAGAAGAAGAAGAAGAAGAAGAAGAAGAAGAAGAAGAAGAAGAAGAAGAAGAAGAAGAAGAAGAAGAAGAAGAAGAAGAAGAAGAAGAAGAAGAAGAAGAAGAAGAAGAAGAAGAAGAAGAAGAAGGAGAAGGAGAAGGAGAAGGAGAAGGAGAAGGAGAAGAAGAAGGAGAAGGAGAAGGAGAAGAAGAAGAAGAAGGAGAAGAAGAAGAAGAAGAAGAAGAAGAAGAAGGAGAAGGAGAAGGAGAAGGAGAAGAAGAACGAGACGCCTGTCAATTTTGCAACAAGGCAAAGATCAAGAAAAGAAAGCGTCGCGCGATGCGTGTGCATTACGGCCTAATTGCATCTGGCAATAAGGTCATCAAAGACGGAGTCTTTAGAGATAAGCTTAACAAGGATTTAGGTGGCAATGTGCTTTGTATTGAAATGGAGGCGGCTGGATTGATGAATAACTTCCCATGCCTTGTGATACGTGGAATATGCGATTATGCCGATTCTCATAAAAACAAGGCCTGGCAAGAACACGCGGCCGCCGTTGCAGCGGCATTTGCGAAGGAACTTCTGAGCTTTGTTCAATCGAGTGACGTCGAAGGAGAGCGGCCAGTGGCAGCCATATTGAACGAAAGTTAGTGATACTCATTAAGCGAACATGTTTATAGAGATGCTAATATTGGTTTGATAGCCAAACAAGATATACATCATGTACACCAACTGATCGAAAAGAAATTTGTGGAAACGAAAGAAGACCTAAGCAATCTCCGTGATAGTGCGTTCGCCACAAGCTTCATAAAGCCTCACGCTAACAAATAGATAGTCAATGCCATTAAAAGGCGAGAAAAGGTCCTCCATTGGCTTAGCCCTATCGATTTTGCCCTTCAGCATGGCGATTATATGACAAAGTGCGAGCCGGGCACTGGCCGATGGCTTTTAGATTCAGCAGAGGTCAAAGACTGGTTGAATAAAGAGAATCAGACTTTATTATGCCCGGGCGCTCCCGGAGCAGGGAAAACCTTTCAAATGTCTATCTTAGGAGACCATCTACTTAACAAGTTTCAAAACAACAATGCAGTCAGCGTCGCTTTCTTATATTACAACTACCAACGACAAGACCAGAAAGCGAGATATTTTCTCCTTAATCTTATCAAGCAGCTTGCAAAAAATCAAAATCCCTTACCAGCAATAGTGGAAAAACTATATGATGAACACGAACGTGGAAACACACGCCCTTTACTTAAGGAACTTTCAGAAACTCTTGCATCTCTTATAAAATCTTTTTCAAGGGTTTTTATACTTATAGATGCTCTTGACGAATACGAGGATAACGGTATTCAGACTAAACTACTGGATCAATTATTCACCATACAAGAGAAGACAAGTCTCAATCTTTTTGCAACTTCCAGGCCCATTCCTAGAATCACAAAGAAATTTGAATTTGTGGGGTGTTTGAGAAGAGAGATTTCCCCCAATCCTCATGATATTTTCCATTTCTTAGACAGTCGGATGTCTGAATTGCCCGATTTTGTGGCAGACGATATTGCCCTCCAAAATGAGATTAAGATATCAATAGAATCATCGATTGAAGGAATGCAAGTATTCACAGCCAACAACGATATCACAGTTAGCTAACATCGGACATCAAGGTTTCTTCTTGCTCCATTATACATCGATTCCCTTATCGGAAAGAGATCGCCAGCAGCGCTTCGAACGGCCCTAAAAAGCTTGCGAAGACCGTCCGCAAGATCATCAAATGGATTAAGCCCGTTGTATGAAGCATATGATAAGGCCATGGAGCGAATTCAGCGCCAGAGAGGCGATTTGCCGCACGATGCGTTACTTATTCTGTCCTGGGTTGTAAAAGCTCAAAGGCAATTGACAGTCCCAGAGCTTAAGGAGGCGATTGCTGTCGAAATTGGCAAACCTGAGCTGGACAAAGATAATATTCCGACTACTGACCATATGATCCAAGCATGTGCCCCATTAATAGTAGTAGACAGAGAGGGCAACATCGTCCGCTTAGTCCACTACACGGCGAAAGAATACTTTGAACAGCCTCATAATATATGGATGAGAGAAGCTCATATTAAAATCACGAGTATTTGCATGACATATATGTCATTTCCTGTCTTCCAAGATGGCTTTATTTCCTATCATGACGAATCCTTTAATACAGCCGAGGAAGATTATCTCTTTCGCTACGCTACCCAGAATTGGGGATATCATTCGCATAAGGCTTTAGCGCAAGGGTCAGAGGTTTCAAAGGTAGTTGAATTCTTGGAGCGCGTTAAAATTGACCCATGGTATCAATTATTAATGTACAGACATCTACTCGATACACATGAGGTCGATGCACATGAGGTTAAAGCGAGGGCCTTTAACTGTTTACTTCCCACACGGTTGACAGAATTACACATTGCGGCGTGTTTCGGCCTATACGACGTAGTTGTCAAGCTGCTTGCGAAAGGGGGTGATCCAAACGCTAAGGACTCATGGCATCGAACACCGTTATGGTGGGCCGTAGGAAACGGGTATTCACAAGTGGTTGAGCTCTTGCTTGAATTAGATGTTAGTCTTGAAAGGGAGGATAAAATAGACTTCCAAACGCCATTGTCGATAGCCGCGAGACGAGGCCACGAAGTGGTTGTCAAACTATTGCTGGACAGGGGCGCTGATCTCGAGTCTCAAAGCGGGTTCGGGTTACCAATATCACCACAATCAGTACTAAATATAAGTATTCGGAAGACCTCTCACCCGGCGACCAAGCTGCACTACTCCCGGCCAGAAGTTGGCGGTTTGACGCCGTTAGCTTGGGCGGCCATGTGTGGGCACAAGACGATAATAAAACTACTGATCGAAAAGAATGCCAATGTCGACACAAAAGCCTACAATGGTTTAACGCCACTGTTACGAGCAATCATTAGCGGGAACACAGATATTTTCGAATTGCTTCTCACAAATTGTGTGAATTTCGATGACAAAGATGATGAGGGTTGGACACCATTGACTTATGCCACCATGGGTGGAGATGAGCGGATCATGGCAATGCTCCTTGCCAAAGGCGCCAATCCAGAAACCAAAAATAAGGATGGCGAGACACTTTTTGAAATAGCTGTTGAATCAGGGTACGAAACAGCTGCCCAGTTGCTTCTTACATACAACGCTGATCTGGAATCCAAAAACAACCTGGGCATAACTCCACTAATCCAGGCCGCAACTACTGGGAATGAGGCCGCGGTCAAGTTCCTCCTTGCAAAAGGCGCCAACTTAGAGGCTGAAGACATTTTTGGCTTGACACCGTTATGTCGCGCCGTCGTTAACGATCACTATAAAGCCGCAAAAATACTCATCAATAATAATGCTAATCTCAATCATCAGAATAGCAATAGTTCAACGGTTTTGCATATGGCAGTTTTTGGGGGGTCTAGGAGAATTATTTCGCGGCTGCTGAAATCGAATGTTATCAACATCAACGCGATTAACCGAGATGGCCGCACGCCGTTGTCACTTGCGGCTAAATGTGGGAGAGGCTACGCCGTGGCAGCGCTGCTAGCATCTAAGGAAGTTGATGTCGCGTTGACAGACAACTTTGGGAAGACGCCAATTTGGTATGCGAAGGAGGCAGGGCATGGAAAGCTTGTGCAAATGTTACTCCTACATGATGCCAATTTCATATATTTTGAAGATAGCATCTCTCTGGATAATGACCTTGAAGAGAGTGACTCAGAGATTAGTTACTTTGGGGAGAGTGACTTGGAAGACGCATGGCCAAAACACCGCTTGTCAACTGGGTATACTTATAAATCGCCTGCCAAGAGAGATTTTCTAGAAATGAGCCAACAAGAGGGTTTTCTGAAGGCTCTATCACGCAAGCGCATGATATCAGAGACCAGAGATTACAACGACGAGCAGCCGTTCATGTTATCACCCTAAGTATGACTACTGTAAGATGATTTCTGAAATATTTCTAGTCCGAGCTACCCTTTCTTCATTCAGGTTTACACCTTCGCAAAGCATATACAGCTTTGTCTGAACTGAAAAGCAAAGCGCGTAATATGAAACAGAGAAATGAAACACAAAATGAGTTGAGAGAAGGCGCAGAATTGCTATTTCTTCCAGTAGAAAGGGTTTCAAGCACATTGGGCAAAGTGCTATTCAGCGTATAACATTCCTATCATCGCCTCGAGCATACGAAGTAAGTTTCCTTTACTAAACAAAACATAAGGATATCATTCCAAGGCCAGTAATCCACCAGCGTTTTCTTGTGAAAGTCTTCATCAAGCTAAAATCCGAATCAATCCACGAAATTCCTGCCATAGTAATACAAATTGGTTCATGCTCGTTCACTATCGCTAGTCCATACCAATCTATGCCAGATAAAAATGTCACTTCTATCTCGCCAGTCCGTTCCCTAAACGCCAAATTATATGCAGTCCAGCAAAAAAAGCGAGAGAAGAAGAAAACAAGGCTCATTTCTCATGATAGTTTCCCACTGGTAAATAAAAATAAAAATTAGTTCACTTTGGCCCACTCGATCACCTCGAGTGCCATCATGACAAGGAAAAGAGTGGAGGGAAGAATCCTGTTGCGTGTGTTAGTAAAATTGTACATTATTAGACAGAACCAAGCGTATGGAAATGCTTACCAGATAACATAACTCTGAAAGAGGATTCTTCCCATAGTCTGCTCATAAACATTGTTGATTTGGCAGATTTGTGCAAGCTGAAGCGCACTAGGCGCACCAGTGAGAAGGAAACATACAACGATGAAGATGGGATCGTCAAGAATGCTGATGGGCAAGTACTTTGCTGTAATGGCTAAAATGGGTGCCATAATTAAAGTTGGCAGAACCATCCTGCTCAACAGCGAGGCGACCAAGAGCTTGGTTCCCATCTTTTTCTCTTCCGGGTCGATGGGAGAATCGTGGGCAGCAGTGTTGCGCGCCAAATTGGCACCGAGAACAACCAAGATCAAGGGTACTGCAACGCCTCCGCTAGATTGAACCGCGTTGGTGACACTATTCTTCACAAATGAACCATCTTCGAAGAACAATTGTTGGAGATTCGGGATAGACGCAACGACAACCGCAAAGAGCATAGCCCACAGAGGAGGATTCATGAAATCCCAGGCAAATTTGACCGTCTTTGTGATTGACATGTGAATGAAGGAAAGGGTGGTCTGTACAGGTTGAGGCAGCCGCTGATATTGACGAGTCATGGCCGCAGCAGTTTGGTCTTTAAGAGAATTCAATGACTTCTTAATGCGGCCAGTAACTCCTTGCTCGACTTCGACTTCATCTCGAAGACGAATCCGAGGGAATGATAGAATATCATCCTCCAGATCCGTATTAGCAAGCGTGCTTGGGTGCGCCGTAAAGTTGCCTTTCTTGAAATTCAGCATGTCGGCGTCATTATCGACTGAAGAGCCAGCCAATGAAGCACGGGAGGTATTCGCAAGAGGCGTTCGACCAGCAGGTATATAATCTTCGGAATCATTGCTCTCGCCATCATCTTCGGTATCGCCGTCCAGGCCACTGATGAGAATCTCCGGCTCCTGTTCGTTCGGCTCTTCGTCACGGTATCTGTACTGGCCTTCTTCGACAATTTCATCTTGGTATTCGGGGTACTTGTCTTTAGGGGCCAGCAGGACGTGGTATCCCCAGCTCCATCTAACAAGCTGACCAAGTTGCTGGAAAATCAGCAGATATAAGATGCCGCGTGCGCCAACTTCGTCATCGTTGTCGCCAGGTATCCTGTCCCAGTGGAGGCCTTTGATTGTTTGCGATAGAGAAAGAACTAGAGAAATCGGCAGCGAATTTGAGTTGCCAAAGACGCCCATCGCAGTGACAAAGTTGGAAGCTCGCTTATTGAATCGGAATCCTTTGGCAACCAGGATGGAAACTACCCATGATACGAGAGTTTGTACAATAAATATGGCCGGGATGATGGCGAGATCGGATAGCTTTTCGGCATTGAGTTGTGACGCTAGCTTGGTGAAGACTAAGGGAGTGATGGGTCAGATCGCGATCAATGGAGAATAAAGGAGAGAGAGCAAGAGAGAGCAACATACTAAGGCATGGCGTAAAGAGCATCACATTCAGGTTAGCCAAGAATTTTTGCTTATCGACGTCGAATTGGCCAAGACGCGCGACGATGTATCCCGGCAAGCTCACACAGACTACCTCCAGGACAGCCTCGAAGACGAGCAAGCAAAGATGCGATAGGGAGGGATGCGACGGCGCAGGCGACTCGAAGACTTTGAGCGGCATCTCGTAAGCATTTTGGGCCAACACGGCCAGCCGAAACGATGTCGGCGGCGTGAGGGAGGCAGCAGGATCCATCAAATGTGACCCAAGGCTTGGGGGCGATGGTTAATTCGTTCGGCAAGTAGAGGTGTTGGGTTCGGATCGTATCTTTTATGTATCGGCACTGTGGTATCGGATTGCGTGGAAACGGGGTGCTGATTATGGGCCAGAGAGCCAGAGGTATAGAAAAGGACGATGTAGAAAGGGAAAGAAAAAAGAAGCGGAAGAAGACAAAAGAGTATACGAGATTCTTCAGTGAAAATCGCAGCGCGGAAAGTGGCTGTTGGTTGGTTCACAAAATGTTCAATGCGTCGTCAGCCAGCCACTGTATTGGGGAAAACAACAACGGAGCTGCAGTGAGGTCACCGGGGGGTGCTGTCAGTTTTTCCAAGGTTCAAGGGTGTTTGTCAGGCAGGCGATGCCAAAAGGGCCATAGATTGTCCCTTGTGCCGTGCAGGCCGTGAGATTGGAGAGTGCGAGGATGCGATGCGAGTTAAATGGGATGCAGTGGTTGAGTGGGTTTGAAGCGAATTCAGTTCAGTGAATGACGCCAAGGGTGGCAGCGCTGGGCATTGCCTGGCTGTAGCCTGTTCAAGCCTGTGACGGGGCCATTCTGGGAGGCAAAAGATTGGATTGATATCAATGGACTGGCCGGGTTTCAATGGGCCCTTGCGAAGTAGCACTGTACTCCGTATGATGATGCGTGCGACGTTTGCTTAGTATGTACCACGACTCAGAGATAAGGGAGGCGAATGGTCGCGCAACACGCAAGAGTGACATGAGACAGACGAGGCGCGGAAGAGCTGGGCCAAACAAGCTCAGGCCGGCCCCCAAACTAGCGGCCTTTAGGAGCCCTCTAGCAGGCTTTATGTGCCCTCTAGGCTCTAGGTGTGCCCTCTAGATGCCCTCTTGGCAATCTTTTTGGGCGTCTCTTGGGAGTGCCGGTGCAGCTGATGTCACTCTGGGTGGAGGGCTGCGCTGTCAGGTACTTGCACGGGATGGCTCCGCCGGCCAATGGAAATCCCGATTCAGCCCATGAGCCCTCCAAAAGAGGCCTGGCCAGGGGAGACGACAAGCAGCGCAGGGGCGTAGGGCTATCAAGCAGTAACCCGATGGAGATGGGAGGGATCCAAGCTTTTGGCTGCATTGATTGCGGTCACGTGCAATTCCATGCTCATTCTGCTTTTTACATTAGTACGGAGCACTCGAACAGCTGACGCCAGCCACACTATATGTTGAAGAGGCTTGCCTGTGGCTGTGAAGATGTGCAGGCATATAAGAACAATGCACCCGTGATGGACTAATGAACTAATTATACAGGTATTGGTCCACAGTACTTCGTACGAAGTGTGAAGTGTGTAGTACTAGGGTACTACGTACTTGGAGAGATAAGGTCGGGCAGGCATCTCTTTATCTTTTCCAGTAGTACCAGTATCTTGGCAAGACATGCCAACGCAAGTACTCCGTACGGAGTACACAAAACTTCAATCTTATCATGGTCGTATCAAATCTCCAGAACATTAGATAAGACCGACGGCTGGCAGGTAATGAAATTGTCTCATCCTTTCAAAAAGGAGGCGACCAGTAAAGAGCTGCCAGCACTGCATTTTGATGGTCTCGACTCTATCACTCTTGATAGCCTCACTATTCCGCCACGCAAGGGTGAAATCCCACGATATCATACTAGGATCATCCATGTATGGAGTGCTACTCGGTTAGATTAGCAGGTAGGCAGGTGCGTGGTATTAGTATACAGAATACACAACACAACGGAACGTATAATCCAATCATTTTTAATAAATCTCAGCCTTGCACAAAGTAATTTGTACATGCTACTGCCCAGCTACTACGGAGTACAGTACTGTACACCATGTGGACGCTGACCATCCACTGCACCCAAAGAAAAGCGCAACGTGGAACCAAAAAGCTGATGTCTGTCGTCACCATGGATGCACACAACGTGTCGCGATGTGTTCATAGCTGTTTCAAACTTTCGCCTCATCGCAGTAAAAGAAAACCCGCTCGATCGCGATGTCGCCAGCTAGCTACCTAATAGAGTACGTCATGATAAACGCGATGGAGGGGGAAATGTGCATCAGTGTTTGAAACGAGCAAACCGCCGATCACTACCCTAGCTGAGCACAGAAAGCTTCACAGCTCCGATGTATGATGCTTATGAATCATCGGGTTCCATTTGATTAGAACCTAGCGATAATTGCTGGGTTGGGGTAGCACCACTGTGGGTACTTGTAACTCCATACTGCGGTACTGATACAAATTGGAGTTTGTGCATAAGTCACAACGTCCATGTTGCACTCTGCAGTATAAATATAAATATAATTATCCACATGCAAAAAGCATATCTTAGCTGCAGAACTAGTCTTTATGCCATTCTGAAACGAGATTGCGACTGCAATAGATTCATAAAGACGGGGAAAAGCAATTCAAGAGAGACACCGGCCGATGCAAGGGCAGCAGCACTTACGCCCGCTATTGGAATCGCCGTCAGCTTTACAGGCCACTGGCTTCGCTGTGGAGGACGACCTGCCGTAGCCTCATCTCAGTCGCCCAATAACGGGGCTCAAGGCGCCCAATTCAATGCAGGGCGGGGGAAACGAAACAAACGGAAAAGGATCCTGGGGTGGCCTGGCTTCCATAGGATGATTCCGACCCTTTTTGTGGTTGCAAGAGAAGGAAAAAGAAAAGAGTCGTGCCTCTAGGCGAATTGGCCTGTCATCCCCTTAGCTTGTGATAGGCCACTATTGATTCGCTTGGTAGTCCAAGGCACGGCTCGGGGACCTAAGGCGGTTTCATAATGAGATCTGTCTGATATGGATCGTCGGGCTTGATCCCGCCTCAACATGTACCATCCTATCTGGCGATACTTGGAAAGCTGGCCGTAGCAAGCGCCATCGTCTCGTAGATATTGCGGTGACAATACGAAACACAACGGGCTTGTGTGTGGGGTCTGGCAGCCATCTCAGCGCAAGACTGGTAGATATTCCACTCAAGAGGCCTCAGAGTTGCTATCAAAGCCCGTCAGAGCCACAGGTCATATTAAACGTGCAGCGATGAGAGACACTTTTACGCCTCTGATCTGGGCCTTGACAAATATAGTAGTTGCTTGTAGCGTCAGGCCGGCTCTTGTTCAGCGTTTCTGGTTAATAAGCGCCTGACTGTCCGTGGTCCATGGGCTGAAGACAATGGATGATATATAAAACGTCAAGAGCAGTCATATCCCCCCTATCACTCCCCCTCCCCTCCCCTTCTATCATTCTTCTTTCTGTCCTTTATCTTACCCTTCCTCTTTATCTCTCTGCCCTGCCTGTGAGCAGCTATTGAACCCAACGTTGGACCCCTTGCGTCTATCCTTTATTTGCATCAACACATTCCCTCCTTGTCTCGCCCAAGCTGACAGGCAACTTACTGCATCACGTCACACGGCTTCGATATTTACGCCCGGCATAGACTGCGATTTAGGCACCTCTGGTCTTCTGGTTACCCATTCGCCGCCGCATAGCAGGGTGCTCGCTGTTGTATCCCCTGCCCTCGGCCGATAGATCAAGGCATTGGATAGGTAGGTTATTAACCAGTGCGTGCGCTGGCTCCAGCACTTTTACCCGGCGGACATGGACACAGCGCTGATGCCCACTTTCAGGTCACGATAGACGAATCTCGCCACCAATCCCGGCGCCCCAATTGACGGTGCATGCAGCGTGGCCTGCTTTACATGACGTGCCGGCCCAGAGACGCCGCCTGACGATATCCTGCATCCAGTCGGCGCTATTTAGCCCATTTGACGCACGTCGGGCCTTCGCAGCATCATCATCATCATTACCGCGCCAGAAGCACCAAAATATCCGTCCATCCTTAGCCAACCCCGCACAGCTTCACGTCTTTTCGCATTCACTTGTCCTATCGCAGGCTAGCACCCACTGCAAGGCTCTACAAGGTTCTACAAGGCAGTGCCAAGGTACAGACAGCATTGGTCCCATTGCCTGATACCAGGTGCCGCAGCGCCGTTCAGGTTTCTTCACTGGGCCAAAAATAGCCAACAGGTACGTTGACGGCTCCAGGAATTGGCCAACGAGCGTTCCTGAATTCTAGCCAGGGAGGTGTTGTTCCCTGATCGATACCTGACACTGCCACAGCCTCTGCATATACGACTACATTATTGCAAAATATACTAGCCTTAGTAAGCTTGTCCTGCTTTGCTTCAACTTCATAAAAAAAAAATTGCCCTTGTATAAGACGGGTGCCGCCACAACTGCTCCTTGTTGGGAAGAGAAGAAAATTTCTCCAAGCCTCTTCGCAACTGCCGCGCCAACAACGACCTGCAAAGCCCTCATCAAATAAATTTGGCGGACCCGGGCTGATTTAAGGTACACTCAGTCCATAGCTCCGGGCGCATAAACAAGGCAAGCGCCGTTTCATACATAACTCGAAATTCGCCCGGCCCTGGATTGCTGCAAGCGGCTTCGCAATTCTCATAGCCACGACAATCCAAGCTCGGCCTAAGCTAACCGTCATCTGCAGTTTTCGCTTTATCCTCCATCACTTCCATTTCCCCCTCTTTCGCATCGCCCCCCACGAAACGAAAAACGCAATCGTGTCAGAAGGCACACAACGGTATAAACCGAGCGATAGCCGAAGCCAGCGAGCATTTGGAAAAAAGCTTCGACTGCCCATATCTTCCCTGGGTCCAACCGCCGGGTTGCGCAAAAGTCTAGACCGGCCTAGTCTTCGTGGAGCGTAGTCCGACAGGACCAAACCGTCCGCCGTCCGCCTCCCGCGAATCGGCCGTCAAAGGGATTGTCAGCGACGAAGCATCCGAAACCCCACCTTGGTCAAGCTTCAAAGCCTCGACCTCGGACCACTCGCATCGCCAACGTCCACCGCAAAAAAAGAAAAGAAAAAAACTCTTCGTCCTCCTCATAGTTGCCGGGTCGCTGGCGGCCCTTGCCTTTGCGACACCGCGCACCTTCGATCGAGCATAGCAGCTCCGTTGGTTGCTGTCCTCAAATACCGGGAGATCTCTTGTCTTCCCCATCTGCGTCTCCGTATCCAGCTCAACTACGCCCTCTCTGGGTAGATAGCTGCGCAGCTACATCTCTCCCATCGTCACAATGAGCGGCTCCGACTCCATCCCGGCCACGCCGGACAGCGTGTCCGATGACACTCGGGAGCTCTCCATGCCATCCCCGTTCTCTGAGAACTCGTCCGCAGCCGGAACCCCCAATGGCGACGAACTGGGCGACTCTCCTAAGAGACTCCCATCCCTCAATACCTTTGTCGATCCCCGAAACATGAACCCCAGCTCAACTGCGCTAGGAATTTTAGGCAAGGCGAGGCATCCTTCCCAGACGGGCTCTTCTTTTGCTGGGGGTGCTGGGGCCATGGAAAACAGCGTCATGGCCAAGGCGCGCGCGCTTCACCAGCAACGAATGCAAAAGGGCATGGCAGCGGCGGGCAGCTCGCCTGCCTCACCGATTCCCTCGCCCGGGGGCCCTGGAGCACCTGGCTTTCCTAACCTGCGGATGCCTCCAAACATGCAGCGTCCCGGCGCCGTGCCGCACCCCAGATCAGCTCCCGTCCTACCAAAGCCCTCTCTCAGCGAGCGAAGGGCCAACATGGGCATGGGAATGTCCCTCTCAGATATGAGTGGCGGTGGCAGTCCTGCTCCTGGTGGAATGCGCCGTGCAGGTGCTCCGTCTCTTTCAGGAATGCCTGGAAGCGGCCAATCAGGCGCTCCCAACGGCAAACCATCTCTCGGATCTAAACTAGACGATTTCAAGAAGTATATCGATACAGAGAAGGGTTGGATCACTTTTGACGGTGCAGCTACGATAACCCGCACTGGAGTCAACTTCTCCAACGGCCAGACCTTTAGCATATCCCTAGATGAAGTGGAAATAATAGACGAGCTCGGCAAAGGCAACTACGGAACGGTGTACAAGGTCAGGCATGCGAAGCCGAGCGTGCCGCGCTTTGGGCCAGGATTGGCTGGGGCCAAGTTGGCATCGCACCCGCAAGCGCACCGCAGTCAATCGGACTCGGCGGTTCCAGATGTTGCAAGCGCGGTGGAGAGTCGAGCTGGCAAAGTCATGGCCATGAAAGAAATTCGGCTCGAGCTCGACGACGCCAAGTTTACTACCATTCTCAAAGAGCTGGTCATTCTACACGAGTGTGTGTCTCCATTCATCATCGACTTCTACGGAGCCTTCTTTCAAGAAGGCGCTGTATACATGTGCATTGAGTACATGGATGGCGGCTCCATTGATAAGATATACTCTGGGGGCATTCCCGAAAATGTCCTTCGCAAGATAACTTATTCTGCCATCATGGGTCTCAGATCACTAAAAGACGAACACAACATTATCCATCGAGACGTAAAGCCGACGAACATCCTAGCCAACACGCGGGGCCAGATCAAAATCTGCGACTTTGGCGTCAGTGGCAACCTTGTGGCCAGCATTGCTAAAACAAACATTGGATGCCAGAGTTACATGGCTCCCGAACGGATCTCCGGAGGTGGCATGGCACAGGCAGGCAGCGCAGATGGCACCTACAGCGTTCAGAGCGACGTCTGGAGCTTGGGCCTGACAGTTATTGAGTGCGCCATGGGCCAATACCCATACCCACCGGAAGCTTCGTCCACCATTTTTAGCCAGCTGAATGTAAGTTGCTACTGACTTTGATAATCCAATATATTTCTGACTAATTGTTTCTTAGGCCATTGTTGAAGGCGAACCGCCCGCCATGCCAGAGACTGGTTACTCCGATATGGCAAAGGACTTTGTCAAGAGCTGTCTTCATAAGATACCAAAGATGCGCCCGACATATGCCCTACTACTCAAGCATCCTTGGATCAAGTCTTTAACTAAGCCGGAAACGATTGCCGAAGTTGCCGAAGAAGGCGACGCCGCAGAAAAAGTAGCCGAGGCGGTAGGACATCTGGACTTGAGCTCGGGCTCCGAAGACATTGAAGTTGCTGAATGGGTCAAGTCTGTGTTGATAAAGAACGCAGGTGGACAAAACGGCGGCGGCGCCAACAAACCAGCGCTCCATGCTGCACCATTAGACAGCATTAGCCCTCTGGGAAGCCCTGTTCTTAACCATGGCCAATGAGAGACGTCAATGCATATTTAATTTCACGGCGAAAAAAAGGCAGGAGAATGGAGTAGAGACCTGTTTGTTATAATCGCATCATCAGACCATCACGTATTTAGTCCTTTTGGGCGGGCCTTCAACAAATGAAAGGAGTCGGCGCCGTGACATATGCCAACAGGAGCTGGTATCTGAGTTGGCTCAATCTATCAGCATCAGTCAAAGCAAAAAGCATAGAGCGGGAGGGAAGTGAGGATGGATGGAGGAGACATTATGCTGGCTCTTCCTCTGTACAACATAAGCAAAGGTCTTTTTCAAAAAGGAGAGCTATGTATTCAACCTCCTCCAGTCAGTCGCACACGCATACACGCAAAAATATTAAAAAATTAAAAACAAAAATTCGCCCGCCTGTATACACAAACACACACCACATATTGGGCCATTCTTAGACGAGGATTTTCTTTCAAAGGGAGCTATAAGCGGATGATACTCTTTTTTTCTTTCTTTTTTTTCTGGTTTGCTCAGACTGTGGCACATTTTACCTTCTTACCTTTTTAGGTCCTTTTTTTACATTTCATCTTATTTATTTATTTTATTTTCCTTTTTTTTTTGTAGGCAAAGCCGGGAGGGAAAGTCTGGACTGGATGAAGGATCAGGGATTTGGGGGGAGGGGGAGGAAGTTATGGTGTATACGGCGGGAAGGACTTTGGGAGTTTTTTTGTTCGTATATTAAGACAACATACGCAAGCCAAGAACACGAAGGCAACTTGCAGAGTAATTTATAAATCAATTCATGTATATGATTGATTTTATTTTGTTTTTATTTTTTGAGAGACGTGATGTATGGGGTGGTCTGTTGAGTGGCTGCTGATGTCTATTACATGGTTCACACATGCATGGTAATACATTAAACCCTTTTTTGCATCTTACACATGAAATTTATGAAAGGCCTAACTGGTGATATTTATTGTTTCCAAATAGCGCCCTATGTGAAATCATATTTTGCTTACAGGCAACGAGCGTGGGTATTTGCATAAAAAAAACCATTAACCATTGTCAACAGACAAAACAGACATTACTATGTAGCCCCTTTGTTATTTTTCCTCCCCATCCATTAGCGCTGAGAATTTTCGTCTTCAACGTATTAAGGCCATGTAGTAGGCATTAAAAGCAGGTAAACTATACGCTTTCGAGACAGCGTAAACCAATGATAGTCTGACCGCTTTACACGACAGCCGCATCGCTTCTTTAGCCAATATTAACATTATTTTCTTTTTCTTTTTGGTTTGTTATTTTGCAACGTATGTTTTTCTGTCGAAGAAGCTGTAACAGAGAAACGAGCTGCGTTTCTAATACTTACGAATAATCATCCTTGACTCGGCGGCCGTCGTAAGAGCGGCCTCGACTTCCGGTTGGGCCGCGGGAGCTACGGCGGCGGCCCAGGGAGAAGCTCGGGTTTGAACGTATGCCCAGAGCGAAGAGGACGGTGGCAATGAGAAGAGCTGCGTAGGAGCCCCAGAGGAAACCGAAGGCGTACGCTCCGATTTGGGCGGAGCGGCCGGCGTCGTGGAAGCGGTTACGGGCTTCGACGAATGTAGCACTATGTAACGGGGTGTAAGTGAGTGGTTTCTCTTGAATTTTTATGCGAAAGAGAGAGAGGGGAGGTAATGAAGAAGAAATGCGGTTTTGAGGATTCAACATACGTTATAAGAGCTACGGCAAGCGAGTAGAAGAAGAGAGCAATGGCAGAGACGACAAAGGCAAGCGCCGCGCCGAGACGGCCACAGCAGGCCACGAATGCGGTGAAGAGGGCCAAGACCTCGAAGAAGAGCGTCATGAGCAGAAACACCCATCCAAAGCGCCACATGAAGAAGTAATGGAACGACGTCGTGTTACTGCCGTGGCTACCACCAAGTCCTGCCGGCACATTTTGCGCGTTGCTATCCCAGGCGAAGCCAAAAGGAATGGCGGGGTGGGCATCGCCGCAGTTCTGGTTGTCGAGGCCGCATATGAAGAAGTATGTCCATTGGGAGATGTCCCGGGCGCCTGTGATGCCGCTGGTGTCGGCGCGGAGGTAGTAGGTCTTTCTGAAGGGCGTGGAATTGGTGACGCCGGGGAGGATTAGGAACCAGATGAAGAGGATTGAGGTAGCGAGGAGGATGAGGCCGGTGGCGCCTAGGATGGCGTCTGTGAAGATGGGGTTAGCTAGCTGAGCTTGTTATATTCTTTATTCCTCTGGTTGCTTTTGCGCAATGATGGATTGTTGTGTGGCAATTGGATCTGAAAACTGATGGTACTGGTACTGGTGGGATGGTTGATGTATGATGTGGGGATTGACTTACTCTTAGGCATTTTGGATCGCCTGTGCAATGCGTGATGCTAGGATAGTCGGTGATCAAGCAAAAGGGGGGAGAGGAAAGAGAGTCGAGGCCTCGATGAAGCTCTCTCTGTTCCAAGAAACAGGAATAATTGATTATTATTATGGTTATTATTATAAAGATTTTGTCCGGACGCAAAAGAAGAAAAAGGTAGCGATGCGGGATGCTATGATGTCGACCAGATCGGCACAGATCCAGCTAAGGCCATGGAGTTGCAGGGGACCCTGCTTCGCTAAGGTGTAGCCAGATCGGGAGCTTGCAGGACAGGGAAGGGCTTCAATGAAGGTCTTCCACTGAAAAATACGAAACAAATAGAAGAGATTTGAAAGAAAAAATACACCCGTTAGTGAAAGGGGGGGAATTGGTGCGATATTAGAGGGTGACAGGTGGAAAAGGCAGAACAGAAGCTGAGCCTGGAGAAGAGGAAAAGTTGGATAGAAGCAATTGGGGGCAAAAGGGCGGCGGGGCTGATGATGCAGTATCCTGAGCTACGGAGAGAAAAAGTTACTGGAACAGGTAGACACTACTTCGGCGACAGCATCAAATAGATGAACCCTTTTTCGTACATTGTACTCCTTGTCGTATCAAGAGACGGGCACTCAACCCAAGGCTCGCAGTCACATTCTGGCGAAGCGATCGGCCAAGAGGCAGCTCCAGATGCTAGCGCCAGAAGCTTTTCTTGCGGGTTAGCGCTTTGGATTTTTATTTTTTTTGCTTGCCGTGTCGGAGTGGCGCTGCGCCTAGTTGATTGGAGACGACATCGTGGAGAAGGGCGATGACGACACAATATTGGAGAACAAGAAGCCTCTATTGTTGTTGTCATATGAGGGGCTGAATTGATGGGATTTGAGATTGATTGTGGTATAGAATATCAATTACTACGGTATTCACTTAGACGATATCGCGAGTTGAAGGTGTTGAAGATGGCCATAGCAAACACATTCACGTGTGAACAATACGAGCCAGGACGCTCAGCACCTTAAGGGCCAAGGTTCATCAAGGATGGAGACGAAGCTTCATGCTAGGTAGCTCTCAACAGCAATAGTAGCAATCACGTTCGCATTCCAAGCATTGTATCCCATACAATGGAACGCGCAGTTAGCCGACACTTGAATGTTGCGGCCGCCTCGGCGCAAACCTTGTTGGCCAGCCTCCACAGCGGCTTCTTGAAGCCTTGATGTCATACAGACGGCCAATTGGCGACGGACCTGGTGATTCCGAAGCTGGAGGAGCTGGATGAGGCGTCAACGTGCGGTAGGCCGGATTGATAGACACGGAAACATTGCATCATCTACATTCTACAAGCCCATAGCAAGGTATCAAGCTATTGGAGTTTTGGGCCGGGCTGGCTTTAGTCTGCTGGTAGACCCAATAGCAGAGCAAAGTCTCCCTCAGAGAAACCGCTACAATCCCGCTACACATTGCAGTCCAGGTGACATTCCGATTTGCTTCTCCTTGTTTGATCTCCAAGTTCATGGCGCCTGAATCTGGGCCACCAGCCATCGTGCACAGCACTTGGAGTCGTCACCAGGCCCGGGTTTTCGCCAGCAGCGTCACGTCAGCAGCATCCACAACCTCGCCTTTAGCGTCCCCCCGGCGCTATGTACACGACTTCGAACTTAACTTGTACCACCTGCTAATGCCTACCTAATGCTGCATCATCATCACCTTAACCCAATTCCTTTATCCCCTTTACGGCTGTTTTTTAAGCAACTCAATTCGGAGCTGCTGCCCGCGGGCGTAGTCACAGGATGTGGCACGTGCCCCGTTTGCAGCTCAGAGCGGCAGCATCGCCATTAAGATGGCAAAGAGCCGCCTTGTCAATAGGGAGCCGACGATGCGAGGCTACTCTTTCAAATTCTTCCTTATTGGAGCACCGGCATCTCACGGATGATGATTCTACTGGACTGACGAGCTATGAGGCCGCTGAAGATGTCCAGGAGCAGCATCGGGCCAGATTTTTGACTTGGAAGGGCCTCCCCGAAAAGTCCAGGACAACAGATGATTGTCCTCGGCCACTGCTCATATCGTTCGAGTCCACGCCAACTTTTACTCTGGGCCGTCGACAGGATGATCTCACGCCGGAGCAAAGGGCCCATCTGGAACGGCGACTGGATGTCCATCTCCTACGACATCCTCAGCCCATCAAAAATGTCTTTCATCCTCATGTGAAAAAAACGAATCGCGGGGGCCTCACTACCTACCATGGCCCTGGACAACTTGTCCTTTGGCCGGTGTTGGATATGCACTCTTCTCTGTATCCCAAGTATAGTGTCTCCACGTTTGCCAGCCATCTAGAGGCAACCACACAGCAATTTCTCTCTGACATATTTAACATCCAAACATACACCAACCGCGATGAGCCGGGGGTCTGGGTCCAGGCATCGTCAGGCCAGCCTCGTAAGATTGCGGCTCTCGGAGTTCATCATCGGCGGTATATCACGGCGCTTGGTACGGCCATCAACATCGATGTCTCCGTTAAGGGGAGCGAAGATGTGAATCCGTGGGCTCGATTCGTACCCTGCGGGCTCGAGGGAAAGCTGGCGACGTCTGTCGTGGCCGAGCTTGGCAGCGCTGCTCAAGGCATGTCTTTTGACTTGACGGCTTTGGCGCAGCGCTGGGCTAGCATATTTGAAGAAGGGTTGAGGGATGCGTCAAGGCGAGGCATCGATCTGGGACGATGAACTTTCTCTCTGTTCATAAGCGAAGAGAGCGGAGCGATAACTTTATCGCTCGGCTTGAAAAAAAGAAATTGATCTAGATGATCGTCAAGAGATGTCCGCCACCACCTCAGAAGGAGATGGGAGGCAAGAGTATGCATCTCGCTACCATACTCAAGCACCGTTATCGTTTATCAAAATTATGAGATCTGCAACGCACAGCATGGACATGCGACCACTTCAACTCTATCAACCCCCACGAGAGCGCATATCTTATTGAGAAAGAGATATAGCCCCAAAGGCAGATGCTATTTGATAATATCATTTACACCATGTATAGATTTTTTTTTAATCATGAAGAACATTTATTTACGTGTAATCTATCCAGGGAGATAGATGCCTTCAGGGATGATATTAGCCTATGGTGTTTTGAGAATTCACCATTACGTCTCTCCACAACTTTCACTCTTATCAGTGTCAATCTGTATGATACTGAAAGTGAAAAGAAGTCAGCCGGTATCATCCGAGTTGATTAATCCTCCGTATAATGTTAGCTGTCCATAATTCGTTCATGTATGCTTATCTCTCCATGTCCAGGGTCAAAAGAGTGGAGCTACATACATAATCCAGTTCGGCTGAGTTGTCTCTCATGGCGATCTCCCCTATCGTCACATTCTGTAGAGATAGGAGAGCTAAACAATTAATTGCATGATGACTGTTATCTAGTGATTCATTGACATTCCATCTTATCTCTATCATGGCCATTTTCCCAGCAGGCCTTCTCCACGGTTTCTTAGTTCAGAGAGCATGGGGCAACTTTGCGGGGGTGCCCAAAGCGCTGCTTGCTTGTACTTCGTAATCTGTACGGAGCACCGCGATTTATCTTCGCCTTATCTCTTAGCCCACCAGCATCCTTACATACTCGAGCCAACCAGATCCTCACAACGTCGAAAGCGTTCCTGATAAGCAGCACATCCGCAGCCATCTTTGCCATTTAGCCTGCATTTGCTTTTGGCACGGCATTGAGCCCATATCAGCTCCCTTGCAGCAAGTCAGCGCTTAACCAGAAGCCGTGTCTTTGATACGCTTCACTGCCGATCGACAGCCCTACGATTGATGCGGGATTGTGAGCTTGATGCTTCACTCTGCCGCAATTCATGCGCGCGGGAATTTATTTTTTGCTTTCTTATGACTGATGCAATCTGTGGCTTTATTCTTATCGTATTCCTCTAGCTGAAAGTAAAATCGCAATCTGCAAAATGAAATACCGCGAAGCGACGGTTTGGGGGTTTGATGCCTTGCGCGATGAAGACGGTTGGTCTTGAAAGCGACCTTTGTGCTGTGATGTTATCCATCGGTCGAGATCGGATCAACAAGCACCATGATCGAATGCAGAATGCTTAGATAACATCATCTGCAAGGTGTCACATAACAATGCATCCCTCCCTCTGCCGCCGCATTCGGACAGCCTGCCAGTATAAGTGAGACATCTCAAATGAGATAACATCTTGAGCCTTGAGCGCATTCCAGCATCAGCTCTTTCGGTAGAATCATGTCTGACACGAGTACCACCCCGCTGGGCCAAGGCTATGGCTATGGCATTGTTCTTGGCCTTGGCTTCGCGTTTGCCATCTTCATGGTGAGTTTGAATACCTCCATCTCTCTTGGCCTACACTTTCACCTGAACAGTAATATCTCCTAACACGGGCAACATAGATTACCGTTACTCACATTCTCAAACGGTTCAACAATGAAGTCCAAACGTCTGAAATGTTTAACACTGCCGGCCGTACCGTGAAATCCGGTCTGGTTGCCTCTGCCGTCGTCTCTTCCTGGACCTGGGCCGCAACACTACTCCAGAGTTCCGGTGTATGCTACCGTTATGGAGTCTCCGGTCCCTTCTGGTACGCCTCCGGAGCTACTGTCCAGATCTTGCTCTTCGCTACGATCGCCATCACGCTCAAGAAGCGAGCACCAAATGCGCATACGTTCCTGGAAGTCATCAAGGCCAGATACGGCAAAGCAGCGCATTTCACCTTCATCATCTTCGGCCTCATGACTAACATGCTGGTTTCTCTCATGCTAATTACAGGAGGAGCCGCAACGGTGAATGCCTTGACGGGAATGCATGGCGTAGCCGCCATCTTCCTCATCCCTATCCCTGTAGTGGCATATACCGTCTCTGGTGGTCTGAAGGCGACTTTCATTACAGATTATATACATACTTTTGTCGTCCTCATCATCATTATGATTTTTGCGTTGAAGACCTATGCCACCTCGGATGTCCTTGGCAGCCCGGCAGCCGTATATGATCTCCTCGTCAAAGCCGCCCAGGCCCATCCCGTCTCCGGCAACCGCGACGGCAGCTATCTCACCATGAAATCCCAGGGCGGCGCCATCTTCTTCGTCATTAACATCGTTGGGAACTTCGGGACTGTGTTCTTGGACAACGGTTACTACAATAAATCCATCGCAGCATCTCCAATCCATGCTTTGCCGGGATATATCATGGGTGGCGCGGCGTGGTTTGCTATTCCGTGGTTGACAGCCACGACACTCGGCCTCGCAGCGCTCGCGCTTGAGTCCAGCCCCCAATTTCCAACATACCCTAATCGCTTGACAGACTCTCAAGTTTCTGCTGGACTGGCTCTTCCTTACGCTGCAGTGGCCCTCATGGGCAAAGGTGGCGCCATTGCGACTCTTATCATGCTGTTTTTGGCTGTTACTTCGGCCTTTAGTGCTGAATTGGTGGCCACGTCCACCATCTTCACATACGATGTTTATAAGACTTACTTCCGCCCTAATGCCAGCAGCAAAAGCCTTGTCTGGATGTCTCATATGTGCATGGTCGGTTATATGATCGTCGTCTGCTGTATCTCTACGGGCTTGTGGTACAACGGCATCTCCATGGGCTACCTCTACCTCCTTATGGGCGTGTTAATCTCAGCCGCTGTGATACCAGCCACGTTAACCTTGCTATGGAACGGCCAAAATGTCTGGGCAGCAACGCTTTCACCTATTATCGGTACAATATGCTCAATCGTCGCCTGGTTGGTCACCGCGAAGAAGACGTGCGGCAAGCTAGATGTCGACTGCACGGGATCAAACGACCCAATGCTGGCTGGCAACGTGGCTGCTTTATTAGCACCAGTGGTATTAGTGCCCCTATTTTGCCTCATTTTCGGTTTCGACAAATACGATTGGCAGTCCATGATGGAGATTCGAAAGGTGGATGATCATGATATGATTCAGGCGTCGGGGCTTGACGATGAAGCGCAACGACAGTTGGAGAGAAACCAGGAGCGAACTGAATCTGAGGAAGAGAGACGGAAGCTGAACAAGGCATTCAAGATTGCCTGCTTTGTCACTGTTTTCATGTAAGTTTTTTTTTAAAAAAACTGTTTAACATATCCCGCCCCCATTGCCCCCTTTTCGTTTCTTGTTACTAACATTAGCAAACAGGGCGCTCGCATTCCTCGTCCTTTGGCCAATGCCCATGTACGGCTCCGGATACATCTTCTCAAAGTCTTTCTTCACCGGCTGGGTAACAGTAGGCATCATTTGGATTTTCTGCTCCTTCATCTGCGTGGGGCTGTACCCCATATGGGAGAGCAGAGCAACGTTGACGAGGGTGCTCACGGGGATTGTTACAGGCAAGAGGCCGACGGTGGTTACGATGGTTATGGAAGGTGAAGACAGCGGATCGATTACGCCTGAGAAGGCTGATATGAGGGAAGGATCAATTTAATGGGAGAAGAGTTTAGAGCTTTATACAAGTTACATGACTGTTAATAAATGAAAAACATATATATAATCTATCAACCAGACAATTTCAGCCCAAAGTCTATTCTCTGTCTATGATATCTATCCATTACCACTCAACAAAAACCTCTCACGCCACCCCATTCACCTTGTCCTCCTCAATCGTCTTCCTCAACACCCTCGCCGGATTCCCCGCCACCACAACCCCCTCCGGCACATCCTTCGTCACCACGCTCCCCGCGCCAATCACCGAGCCCTTCCCAATCGTCACCCCAGGCAAGACCGCCACGCCGCCGCCGAACCAACAGTCGTCGCCAACGACGATTGGCTTTCCGGACTCCGGACCACGGGTGCCGTTCCGCACGCGGTGGTCGAGCGGGTGTGTGCCGGAGTAGAAGCTGCAGTTGGGGCCCATGAGCGTGCGGGCGCCGATGATGATGGGGCAGGTGTCGATCCAGGTGCTGTTTGAGTTGACGAAGACGTTTTTGCCGAGTCTTTTTTGTATATATGCATTAGTTCAATTCTGGATTTACTCTATGGATAGTCAAAGGGGCTTTTTGATAAGGAGAGGAAAAGAGACGACGTACTTGACGTTGTAACCATAGTCCGTCTTAATTGGCCCTTCTACCCACGGATAGTCCTCCAATAATGCCTCATCCTCCTCTTCAGTTGCTGCCTTTGATGGTAATGGGGATTGATCCCTGGTAATCCTACACCGATACAAAGTAAGTAAAGGCGAATTTCACACACACCAATCAATCGAACAAATCATCTTTTCAAAAACAAAAACAAAAACAAATAGAAAAAGACGAAAAAAAGCCACTTCAAAAGATTAATGATACATACTCCTTCCATATCTCAACCAACTCTCTCCTCGTAGGATCCACCGCAGTGTTCAACTTCCTACACGCCGTCGCACACTGCTTTCTGTCTTGGATGAGATCCGGCGTAAAGGCAAAGTAGAGCTCACCGTTGGCCATGCGCCGTCGGTTTTCTGTCAGGTCGATAGGCTTGCCGTCGGGGGATTGAGCTGCCATTATTAAATAGATTATGAGGAGGTGTTTTTAATTAGTTTGAATGGAAAGTTGCAAAGAGGCTTGATCAAGTTCGCAAAAGGGTTGAAACTGAACAGGTTGACTATGAGCATAAAGCGGGGAATTAGGTTGCCGTATTACGGCGGTTTATTAGCTCTGGATAGGCTTAGTTGGGGTGGGCCTTAGTGTTGACTTGGTTTGATTTGGCTAAATACAGGGGATTGTCAACTGTTTTAATAAAGACTCAGTCAATATTCACAAATAGGGGACTTCAACTACATCTTATGAAAGAATCTCACCCACAACAATAGGGTTTCGCGTCAGACTACATTCTGCATACAATCAGTGATAACACTCGCCATCAAGATGAAAAATATATAACATGTTGGACCCGGAATACGTTCCGTTAATGGTCCTGTAAAATTATCATCAGAAGCTAAGGTACACAGCGAGTCCTACATTTATCCAAGACCGTATCGACATAAAGAAAAAGAGATAGTAAATGGTAAATTCCTCCTCAACCTATGATTAGGCAAGGCTCAGAAAGACAAATTTTAAAAAAGAATTTTGAAAAAGAGAATGGCTCTCATAAACACACACATAACCCAAAAACCTCTAACTTCTACAAATTGATCCCTTACAAAACAAGGATCTGTGCAGCCACAACAATTACCAGGCCAAGCAGGCCAGCACTCATCACAGAGGCACCGTTCGCTCCGGGAATGATAGGAATCGTAGAAGGCCCAGTGGGAATGCCGCTCCAGCTTCCAGAAGGCGCCGCATTGCCAGAACCACCGCTGGGGTAGGACGAGCCCGCACCTGCGGGAATGGTCGGCTTGCTTGGGGAGCTGTTGGCAGCACTGCTTTCGCCAGAAGAACCTTGGGGAACTCCGGCAGAGGTAGCAGGCTTGACAAGTGTTTGAAGACTGCTGGAACCGGCGGTACTGGTAGGATAGGCAGCCTCAACAACAGGAGCACCCGCAGGCTGTCCAACTGATGTGATCTGAGGGAAACCGGCACCAGCGGGTCCAACAGGTCCAGCGGGTCCAGCGGGTCCAGCAGGAGTGCTTGTCGCTGTTGCTGTCACAGGACACACGGTTGTGTACCATGGAATTGTCTCAGTTGTTACCTGGTTCACGGGGCAGTTGGTGATCTCAGGAGCACAAGATGTGATGGTATAAACTCTGGTCGTGTACACCGTGCTAGTTGTCCAAGGCTGGGAAGCCTCCGTGGTCGCTGTAGGCGCCGGAGTCTTGGTTGCATCGCTAACAGGGCAGACTGTAGTGTACAAAGGAATAGTCTCCGTAGTCACATAGCCTCCTGCTGGGCAGTCGGTAACGTAGGGTGGGCACTTCGTAACGGTGTGCACAGATGTAGTATAAACAATGCTTGTCGTTAAAGAAACAGGCGCAGAGTTAGAAGTCGTTGCCGGGCCGCGAGGGGATGTCGAGGCAACCGATGAGTTAGACCACCTGCTGGTTGTCGTGGGATACAAAACAGCAGAAGTGGAGGAACTAATTGTTGCGCTCGAACTAGTAACACCTTTGCCCACATCCGAGCTAGACGCCGACACAGTAGGCTTGCTCGAAGTCGAAAGCTCGGAAGTTGTTGGCTTCACAGACGCAGTAGAAGAGGTTGGCTTTGTAGAAGTCGTAGGCTTTGTGGAAGTAGTGGGCTTAGACGTGGTGGTTGGCTTTGAAGTGGTAGACGCCTTGGTGGAGGTGGTAGCCTTCAAGGTCGTGGTCTTGGATGTAGTGCTCGCCTTAGACGTGGTGCTTAATTTCGACGTGGAGCTCGCTTTCGACGTAGAGCTCGCTTTGGAAGTGGAACTCGTCTTAGAGGTGGTGCTTGTCTTAGAGGTGGTGCTGGCCTTTGAAGTGGAGCTCACCTTTGTAGTGCTTGCCTTCGCCGTGGTGCTAGCTTTTGAGGTGGTGCTCGCCTTAGACGTAGTGCTTGCCTTGGAAGTGGTGCTCGCTTTTGAAATAGTGCTTGACTTCAAGGTCGTGCTCGCCTTGGAAGTGGTGCTCGCCTTAGAAGTGGTGCTAGCCTTTGACGTGGTACTCGCCTTGGAGGTAGTGCTCGCCTTTGAAGTTGAGGATGCCTTAGACGTAGTGGATGCCTTCGAAGTGGTTGACGCCTTGGAAGTGGTAGAAGCCCTTGAGGTTGTAGACGCTTTCGAAGTTGTTGACGCCTTCGAGGTGGTAGACGCCTTGGAAGTCGTGCTCACTTTAGAAGTAGTGCTCGCCTTAGAAGTTGTGGACGCCTTTGAGGTTGTGGAAGCTTTAGAAGTTGTGGAAGCCTTGGAAGTGGTAGAAGCCTTCGACGTAGTGCTTGCCTTAGAGGTTGTAGACGCCTTGGAGGTCGTGCTCACTTTAGAAGTCGTGGACGCCTTTGAGGTTGTGGAAGCCTTGGAAGTGGTGGAAGCCTTGGAAGTCGTAGAGCTTGCCTTTGAGGTCGTGGAAGCCTTGGAAGTTGTAGAGCTTGCCTTGGAAGTCGTAGAGCTTGCTTTTGAAGTCGTAGAGCTTGCCTTCGAAGTTGTTGATGCCTTCGAAGTGGTAGACGCCTTTGAAGTTGTAGAGCTTGCCTTTGAAGTTGTAGAGCTTGCCTTTGAAGTGGTAGAGCTTGCCTTCGACGTGGTCGACGCCTTGGAGGTCGTGGAAGCCTTCGACGTGGTAGACGCCTTCGAAGTCGTAGATGCCTTCGATGTAGTGGACGCCTTGGAAGTCGTGCTCACTTTAGAAGTAGAGCTTGCCTTCGAAGTCGTGGAGCTTGCCTTAGAAGTTGTAGAGCTTGCCTTAGAAGTCGTAGAGCTTGCCTTCGAAGTTGTCGATGCCTTTGAGGTAGTGGAAGTAGTGGACGCCTTAGAGGTTGTGGACACTTTGGAAGTCGTCGAAACCGCGGTTGCCGAGGTGGTGGTAGTAGGGAAGGGGTTGCATCCGTACTGAAGCGCCTCCAGAGCCCATTGGTTATACGACGTTCCGTTGACAGTGTTTACGAGACCTCGGGACAGATCCCACAGCGAAATACCACCAAAGTGAGGCCTACCAGAATACGTGCAGACTAGCTGCTTCAAGGCATTAGGGTCAATGTAGCCGGTAGCGGCAGTTGGATCAGCAGGAAGACCAATGTACAGCTTAGCCGCCTTGCTTTTGGCGCTGCTAGAAAGAATGGCTTCCCAGTCATCGTAGTTGAAACGGTCACCAGGGGAGTTGCCAGGGATGGCATCACAGCCTTCATTGTTGTAGAACTGGATGAAAAGCTTGTCAAAGGCGGCCTGCGTAATCATGTCCTTCATGTAAAATAAAGCAGCGCTGGTAGGACACTGAGGAGCACCAGTAATAAGCAGAGATGGGTCAAGAGAGCGGAACGTATTGATCATCGTGATAAAGGGTCCGTTAGCTAACAAATAGCTCGTGTTAGCATTCAACACCAACAAAAAAAAAAACTTTAAGAAAATGAAAAGGGGGTCTCACGCATAGTCGCTTCAATATCGAAATCGAAACCATCAACAGAGGTATGGTCTGTGGGGCTCGAATCAAAAGGACGAGGGCCCGACCAGCTTGAGTTGTAAGGACCAAAAGCATTGTAAAGGAAAGTAGCGAACTCGGTGCCAGTGGTATTATCTGGAACTGCGTAGTTGGACAAGGTAGCATCCCCTCCGATACTCAGGATGATTTTGACACCTTTGGCCCTGCAGTAGGGAATATCCGCTTGGAGGCTCATGCAGTTGCTCAACAATTTTGAGGGTATACCATTATCCCCAATATACGTAGTTGCCCAGCAGTTGGGCCCAAAGTTGTCACCGGGATAACCAGAGGCATCAGGGAGACTGTTTACAAAGCCAAGCGCAATCGAATCAACACCACTATCGCAGTGTGGTCGAATACCCTCAAGGGTACTGTATTGTCCCTAAACATTAGTTGTCAGCGACGTGTCCGGGCAGTTTAGAGAGAGAGAAAAGGGAGACAGCTAGTACAACATACCCAGTAACCATTAAGGAGGCCAAGGGCCGCAACACCAGCAGTAGCAGAAACCATGTTAACGATTGACTAGTTTGTACTAGAGAAAGATCGTAAGGTGGCCGAAGCCAGTGAAGAATGAGTGTGGTGATGATACAAAGATCAACGAAAGGACGCAAACGAAATCGTCTGCAACTTGGCCTAGAAACCGAGCCGTCTCTGTGGTTGACAGAGCTAAGAGTTGATAAAGAGAGTAGAAAGAGAAGAGAAGAGAGGATAGGCAACTCTGAGCCGCCCATCTAGTTTTTACTCGCCCACGCTTATTCGGGCCCTACTGTAAACTACTCCGAAAGTGCTTCCATCGTGGACTCGGCGATTTCCTTTCTCGGTCCCCCCTGGGGCATCGCCCAACTAAGGCCCATCCGATTACAGCGCGGGACTGGGCTCATATGCGCGTTTGAGTCTTGGCCCAATCTCTCTGTAATAAGCTATGACGGAAGAAGGGCTCCGTGAAGCCTAATTTGCCCAGACATAGCCTTTCCATGGCAAGTCAAACGGCGAGAGGGTGGGCAAATTGCGAAAGGTTGTGGGTAAACCAACCAACGCTGCAGAATCTAGGAACAGGCATAGTGGTTTCTGGTGCCGGACACACGGACAGCAGCCACCATTGGCCAAACCTAGGGTTCCTGGTCCAGATTTGGTGCTTTAGGGTGTGTATTCCCGTTGTACCCGTGATAGAGGCTTGAAGTTTGCGGTCTTTTCTGCACGCATGACCACGGTAGAATGCTACGCAGTGTTGGTCCAACCAACAACGTTACCACAGAAGTACAAGTCATGTAAGTACTGGCACTAGCGATAGACAGCCCGAGGCCAGTTATCAGCTTGATTGGCCAGTTGTAGTAGTGCTTAGAGCGGCCAGAAATAGTTCCAACTCACCACAGCTGAAAGCTGAGCTTTTTTTTTTTACTCATAGGCTCATCTCATTCCTCAAATACCCAGCGATAAAGCAGAATCCCTTGAGGATGATGATGACTATACCCACGTTTTACCATCACCAACAAGAACAACAAAAAAGGTAACAAAATTCACGATAAATAAGGTTCCTCTTGCTAGGTTGCCAGGGTCGAGAATGAACAGTGCGACAGCAATGGTATGAGGTTCGTCTCGCCTCGCCTACTAGAATCCCGCGTGTGGGCCGTACCAGTGAAAACGGCGAAGGATTCATGACAAGGATGTCCCCATCGCGACGTAATATGACGAATCAAGGGCGCTGGACATGAAGATAGTGGTCTGTCCTCGTTTGCATGTCCGTATCCCCTGCATTGGCAGCCCTTATTTAGCGTGTGGCGCATCAGTAGACTGCTTTTAGCGGCTGGTGTTAAAAGGTTTTTCTTGTAGGGCTAAAGCCAAGCCGTCCAATTGGGAAGGCCGCTGGGCCGTTCTCGAGACCGCGTACCTGACAGACCAAGGCGCTTAGATCTCTAGGGCAGGGGAAGTTGATTTCGGATTTCAGCCGGATTGTCGTGGAATTTCCCTATCGCGAGTAGTCAGTCAGTCCCACGTGTGCGGCAGGCGCAGAGCAGAGCAGAGCAGAGAGCAGAGTCTGCGCCTCGATGGCCTCCAAAAGCTCGGCCGTTTCTGTTCCTGGAGCGCAGGGTGAGTTATGCAAGCATGTAGTAGGGAAGTAAGGGTAACGGGGCTCCAAGTCTGAATTGCTTCGATTCGTCAGCCAACGTGAAAACAAAACCTCATGGTGCCTTGAAGAAAGTGGGCTTCATTTCAGTCGGCCACTTCTACTTTGGGTGTTGCTGGCAGCAGATGCGGAGAACGGAGACGAGGCGGAGAAGTGGTGTTTACCCAAGCAGGATGTACTGGAGTACATACGAGGTATACGAGAGAGACCGTTTTAAATCCAAGCTTATTTAGTACCTAGTGTTACTGGAGTACTACTAATTACCTGTACTACTAAATAAGGCATTACATACATATAGTACCTTACCTTACAGAAGGTACTGTAGCTCGTGGCATCTTATCTACAACGCCAAGCCAAAAACAGATGTCATCTCCTTGCACGGAACCACCGATAAGGTGTGTTATGCATACTAGTAGGTCTGTAAGTCGGGTTTTTCTTTTTCTTTTTTTCTTCTTTTCATGCAGGGCTATTCCGTTTACAATGATCATCTTCAAGCAGATCACAAGCTCCAGAAGTTACCACTTCGTACCGTCTTCCTGTCTCCTCATCCCCTGCAGCTGCATGCAAACAAAATTACTCCTGGATTTTGATTAATACGCCCGTAAGAGTGTGTGTGCCTGCGTCGCCAAGACGCGCCACTGGATCTACTAAGCGGACAGGGGCCCGTCGGCTGGAAAAACTCGGCCAAACTTGGACCACGCACGGACTCTGTTCTCTCAGTCGAGAAATATCTCGTGTCATTGATGCCTTTCGGCCGTTGCCTCTTTAATCAGGCGGGAATTACTAGCGATGTCTCTGCCGCTCTTTAGTTTGACTCATACGGTCCTTTTGTTTTCAATGTGTCATGTTAAATTACTACAAATCGCTGAACCAACAATCTCTATCTATCTCTATTATACGCCGTAACAGCGTACGTGTCCGCTCAAGCAGTGTCCAGCACAACCACCTCAGCTTCCGCCTCTCCAATGCTCTCCACTATCAACTTGTCTCCAATGTAAACGTTATCGACAAATGCGCCGTCTCCTTCAGACAACTCTGCATCCTCACGGCCATCAAGCCTGATCTTGGCCTTCCCCCCTTTTAGCATTGGCAAGTGGATAAAGACTTTGCGCTGCGTCTTTAGACCTGCGCCGCCTCCAACTATCCACTCAAACTTGCCCTCAGGCGCGATGATTCCAGCGCCCATGACAAGGTCTGCATGGATGGGGATTGTGTTGGGAATGATAGGCTCTGCCTCTTCCTCCTCCTTCACGGTAGCATCCTCGCCTGCTTTTAGAGGACTGAGGATCTTGACAAAGCCCTCTCTCTTGTTCTCCTCTGGAAAATTACGAGTGTGATATCGCGGTTTCAGCCCCCTCTTCCATGGAATTGCCCAGATTTGTAGAAAATGGACTGTGTCTTTGTCGTGCTCGTTGAATTCAGAGTGGGCTATGCCCGTGCCTCCCGTAGTAAACTGTACATCTCCACGGTGCATCCGGAAGAACTTGTCGGACTGGCCCCCCTCGTTGCCCTTGGTGAGCATGGAGTCACGATGGGTTAATTCTCCGGATAAAATGTAGCTGAAGATTTCGAAATCCCGATGAGGGTGGGTGGGGAATCCAGTGTTCGGCTGCACTCTATCTTCATTCAAGACCCGTAGGGCCCCGAAATGGTCGTATTTGGGGTCATGCCAGTGGGCAAAAGAGAAGCTATGGTAGGTGTCCAGCCAGCCTATTGAGTTGTGGCCCCTGGTTGAAGATAGATGAGGCGTGATCTTAGCCTGTCGGAGAATTGATTTCGACATGTCTGTGGCGTTTTTGGGAATAGACAGATCGGAAGAATTCGCTTGTGTGTTCAGAACTGATGTATAAGTGCTTTTGTTGAACAGTATTCTGTGATAGGATTGCAGGTAATGCTCAACTGGTGAGATGTAGATGTAGATGAAGATGGAAAGTGAAGCAGCAAGAATTGCGAAAAGCAGAGCAGATCGACTCATTTATGCTTCTTGGACAGAAAGTATACTATGAAAAAAACGAAGACTAAAGAATTTTCCAGAAAGAAAATAGAAACCCCAAGATATATCCGTATCCGTACAATTGGCAATAAATTTCTAAGCCTGACAATCACTATGCGAGGAAAACCTACCTAAGGTCCTGTGCAAAGTTTCGCCTCTCGCACATTACTAAGGGTTTGCTCAGCAAGTCATCAAATCATAGGCGCTAAAGTCAAGTCACCAACGATTACGCTAGCCTTTCTAATGGCTTTCCAAGGCTTGCATCTTGCATTTGTTTACTCGCCCCACTAAAAATCGACTAAAAAGGCGCATTGACAAATACAATATTCAGATCCAGCGCATCGCAGACTATATGCTTCAGGTAAACATGAAGCAAAAGCTTGCTGCAAGTAAATGTACGAAGCAGATCTATATTAAACTATAATACTGTGTATTATACTCCATAGCTCCGCTCTTCTTTTGCTTGGTCCTCAAAAGGAGCTTACTAAGTAATGTGCAAGCGTTCATTGGGAGGATTACTGGAGTAAATAGGTACGCATGCACTCTACCAAACCATGCACAGCTTCCACAGAGCTGATCTCCACGTTTCAGCTCGATCAAACATAGATCAGGCAAGCTCGTATTCGATGGCAATTAACACAGGACACACTGCGCAGGCTCGCACGGACTTGCGTAGAGTAGCTATAGGGTAGGACAATCAATGCGTAGAAGAAATGCTTTCTAAGCTGGGTAGGTAGGCGCTTAGTTTACGGCACTTACAAAATACAAATATTCTTTACTCTGCAATATGTGTCTTATTTCTTAAATCGATCAACTAATGCACTCTCAAGCAGCCACATCGTCCAAAGCCACAGCCACAAGCCAAAACCAATGCAAGCGCTCAAAGTGCCTCGTACACACCATGATGAAAGCTTCCGAGCATCCAATGAGATGGCGAGATGCTAGCTACTCCGGCCATAATTGGTCTGATGTAGCTTTTAAGTGGGTCGTGGACAGCTCATCGCCAGCACAGCGGGGGAAAGAACGGCTGAGCGCGAGAGAATGTGCTGGCAAGAGCAGAGCCCCTCGTTTCGCATCTTGTGCTCTGTACTTTATAGGTAATCAGAGCGCCTTGTGCTGCGCTGCTTAAATCATCTTCCATCCAGTCAATCTCATCTCCTGTTTAGCTGGCCTTCAGCTTACCAGAAGCCTTCATTGGCAGCCCAATCTTTCGACTCGGAGTCAGCTTTAGTTTTGCGTTGGCCGGGCCACCGACCCCTGCCATCCCAGCCACCCGACTTTTGCGGGCCTCCGGCGGCTGCCTGCGCCACCCGTTTACTAGAGCTTCAGCACCCGAAGCCGAAGAATCGACAAGCCCAGCGGCAGCCTCACGAGCAGCTGAGCAGAGAATTATGAATATCCTGTGATACAGTTAAAGCTCAGAATATATCTTGGTAGCTTTTCCATACATTGCTTTCGATATTTCTTTTTCTGCCTCTTTTTCAAGGTCAGTGGCTCGATAGCTTCTATTGTTTCGGCTTGCCGCCCTCCCAATTCGGCCCCATCCATCTGACAACTCCCGTGCGCTACGGAGCTTCGTGGATCTTCGGTGGCTGGGACACCCACCCAGCTCTCCTGCGTCAACTTTCCCCAGCCATGTTTAAAACCCAGCCATACACACTCTTGATTACCCATCCCACACCATACGTCTTTTTCTCACTCTTGCATTGCGTCCTGCACAAGCAATTGGCCAAACTCTCCTTTAGTGCAGTTGGCTTGCGTCGAGCGCATCAAGAATGAGTTACCAAAGCATCGACCGTGACGATGCAGAGCCATCCCGTATGTTAGCGCAGGTGACCGGCCGGATCATAGACATGTTGCGCAGCTGCTAACAATCCTTCTCTCACTAGGCTGGCGGCCGTCAAAAACCACTCGCTATCAGCCTGTCCCCGAAAGCGAAGCCTCTCCTTCGACACGCCATAAGCGCCAACAGGGCAGTCGTTCAAAGCGTGCCTCCCAGTCGACTCGACGTTCCGCCCGCCGACCCCATTCTCAAGCCAGCGACGCATCTGATGCTGTGGTGGCGCCGTTAAGAATAATCAAATCACGCTCTTCCGAGCTGCACGCTACAGATCCTGTACAGCCTGCGGGATACCACGCCATTGAGCCAGAAGAAGATCCAACAGTGCGCTTTGACGAGGATCAGTTAGCAATGTTCGCCGCAGATAACGCTTCCCGTATGCCCAACATTAAAGATGAATTGGCTCTGGCAGCAGGCAAGGTTACTCCCGGCGTCGACGACACACCGTACATTCAATATGCCCTGCAGGCTTTAATAGGCGGTCAGAGCACATCGCTCCCGTCGCATCTCATATCTAGTTCGTCTGACGGATATTCTGAACGTTATGAGCCGATGCGTGGATTTGATGAGTCCGCGGCATACTCTTCACCAACTCGCCAAGATCGCGTAATGAGGGAAGATGCTCGATCAGCCCCCCATAAAGGCCCTTCATCCCCTGTTCAGCTTCCGCGACGTAGCACGGCATCCTTTGACCCGACCGGCGCAAGCTCATCACGATGGGTACCCGTTTCTAAAAATATGCAAAAAGATCTCGACCCGCATGGTAGAACGCATCAGCCTCTTACCTTTAAACCACGAATTTTACGAGCATTCTCCATGACAATCTTGGCTATTTTGATTCTACTTATGATGGCAGCTCTCATCTTCTGTGCCAGGTACTCGAGCAAACATTCCGGCTTGACGCCATATCCAGGTAGCATATATTCGGGCCCCTCCTTTGTATTCCGAATATTACCACAGTTATTGGCTAGCATCATTTTCATCTATGCCCAGAGCATAGTAACAGCCTCTTTACGAGTTCTACCGTTTACAGCAATGGCTAGCGAGGACCCCCGAGCCAGATACTTGGGCCTATTTCAGAGATTATATCCCGCTTCTTTTCTATTGCCTCAGTTCACTGGACCGTGGCAGTTTAAGTTTTTCGATGTTGCAACATGGTTGGCCATATTCACAATACCCCTGCAAAGCTCGGCATTCACGTGCATCTTTGTCAACGAGAAGTGGATTTGGGCGCCAGTTCAGGCGGTTGTCTGGGCGCTCGTCGCTCTGTATGGTATTCTGTTTCTCGCGACCGTCATTTTAATGGTATATTGGCTCGTTCAATGGACAGGCCTTGCTTGGGATATTCGAACAATCGGAGATCTTTTGCCACTATTGAACCGCAGCAACGTTATGGATAGCTACAGGCGCAACGATCTTGCCGAGAACGCCAAGGTGTTTAAAAGCCAATTGCGCGAGAGATGGTTTGATCGGTTGGGGTACTGGAAGGCTGAGGATGCGACCATGGGAGGCATCTGGTATGCCATTGGAGCCCCGCCCGATCAAGTCTCAGGGTTTGCCTCCAGTGCGATGGGCAAAAAGGTTAGCAACGATTTGTCTGTCGACTTGAAGGAGGCGATACCAAACTCTGCTCTCGAGGCTGCTCGTGGCGGATATCTACCACTGTGTCTACGCAACGGTCCAATCTTTGCATCGGTCACGGTCAGCTTTCTTCTGCTGGTAGCTCTAGTCGTCGTTTCTTTCTTACCGCATACTCGACTAGAGAATGGCTTCTTACCGATGCTAAGTGCAGAGCCTGATGACAACGCCTTTTCTCCCGCCAACTTTGTCTTCAGCTTCGTGCCTGCTCTAATCGGCATGATTCTCTTTTTGTACTTTCAGGCCATTGATCAGTCGCTGCGCATTCTCCAACCCTGGGCTGACCTATATGATGCAAACGGCTCTTTGGCGCAAAGATCTCTTTTGGCAGACTATGCGACCTGCCTCCCTCTCCAGTCGACATGGAGAGCACTGAGAAATGGACATTGGAGAGTAGCAGTTGTATCGCTGCTGGCGACGTTGTTTATTTTTATTTCAATTCTAGGGGGCGGGCTCCTTATGGCTTTAACAGGGCCTGATAGAACGGTCCGAATGTATCCCAACATGCCAGTCTTTGGCGTCCTGCTAGCATTCCTGTTCCTATATGTTGGTGGACTCTTTCTGATGGTGCCCCACCGCCGCCAATTCCTACTCCCGCGACCCGTCACCTCGATCGCTGGAATTATCAGCCTCTGCTCTGCTGAGGAGCTCACACAAGACGCCGCATTTCGATCTGTTCGAGGGCGGAAAGACCTTGCAAGCCGGCTAGGCGTCGGACGCGACGACGCCCGAGATGAAAGTTCATGGTTCTTTGGCATTGTGCCAGGAAAAGATGAGCACCGATTGAGTATAAGGCGTATGAACAATTTTACAGAAAAGCTACCAAGATCTTCCAGATCCATGGTTTAATGATTTCTTTTTCTTTTTCAAATCTCTTTTCTCTTTTTTTTTTTTTTTTTTTTTTAATGTTAAAAAAACA
>JARFTM010000035.1:0-239069 GCA_030278935.1 Trichoderma polysporum | reverse complement strand
TGCCGCTTGGAATGCAGGAGGAAATTCTGCCATTGAATTTAATAGCTTTTTTAATGATCAATTACGCGTTGTTGTTTTTGTTTACATACAAATTTGGTGTGGAATAGAGCTAGTGGAGGTATGTTCCGATTTTTGTGGTGTTTCAGGGATTTTGTGGCCAACTAGAAGGCTATCGCCTTCTAGTTGGTATCTGAAAGTGGGACCAACGGGTATATATAGTATACTTTTTTATAGCTTAATGCTAGACCTGTCTTACTGCTAAAGCCGCTTAAACCAGCGGCATGCGCCAGCCAAATTCAGCGGCCCTAACAGCGCATTCTCTCTTCAATTTATATTGCTAGGCTACGCTTTATCCATAACCATGGATGTGTATGTCCAGTCCTTATGAGAAAGAGGGAGGTACAGATTCGTACCCTTGCTCTGGGTCATAAAGTCGCTTCGGAAATAGTAGGGTGTGCTGATAGGATAAAGATCACCCTTATCATCATGCTGGTATCCCCAGCCCCAATTCCGCCGATCCGTCTTGATAAAGTTCAAGACGTTCTCTTCCTTTTCGATGTTTGCAATCCAACGACGGGTATCACTGACCTTCCAGTTTTTCATAACTAATACTGGAGTATTGTGATCATTGGCCAGGTTGACGATCGACATGTTGGAACTCAGCTGAGGCTTAACCTCTTGGACCAGCGCCATAACGTCACTACGGAGTAGATTGTCGCTATGGTCGTACATTCCAGCTGCAAAGTGATCAATAATATCTGGTATTTCACCCTTTGATTCTTTCTTTTTTACGTCAAAAAACTCCAGGAACTTCCCATCGCTATCGTACCAAACCATAGAGCCTGCCTTCGGAAGTCCATTAGAGGGGAGGGTCTTTGACATATTACCGCTGGACCCTTCTCTGGGCGCGGGAGCCAACCCAGGAATCGTAATATAACGGTAAATATTTAGTACTTGAGGCTTTAAGAACTGAAAAGAAAACAGATCTTTTGTTACCGCATTTCTCGGTTGGCCATTGATAATACCTGCGACGCTGTATAAGCCGGATCCGGCACTGGACAGGAAGTATTCGGTTATCTTGAGTCTGTTCCCTTCCACATAAGCTCGGTATATGATAATTTCATTACTACCTGTTCCATCAGAACCCCGACACATGGCGTCCCCTGGGTAAAGCACCCGAGTGTGAGATTTGCCGGGATCTTCAAGGAAATTGTCTTGCCCTGATTTACCGGCAAGGAGCAGTCCCACAATGCCAACCGCCCATCCCACCGAGGCCAAGGATGGCGGCGCAGCACAAGCAGCAACCCCTAAAAGAGCGACGAAGAGTCCTGCAGCCGCCATGCCTTTATTATAACCGTTAAGCTTTTCGCCGCTCTCTTGAATTGTAACGGTGACAAGTGCTGGTGCGATATTATTGGTATCGTCACCAGTGTTATTCCATATCTTCGTGTGAGGAGATCTTTTGGATCGGCTTACTATGGCCTTCAAGGAGGTGTCGTACTTGCCAATGATACGATAGCTTTGTGTTGTTTGCCAAGCTGTTGTTGCTGCCGCCGCGTCTTTGGTATTAGGACGGATGTGCAGCAGCAGCTCTGGCGGGGAACGACGGTTGCGTTTCACCTGTCCATGAAAATGGTGCTCACTGCTGTTTAAGCCGAAACAAAGACTTTCGTCGTGGTTGGGGATGGTGGCCATATCCTGACTCTGGCAAGTTCGAACCCCCAGAGGCATCTCAGCCATGGCAGTTTCAGAACCCCATTCAATCAACGCAAGGATCGGTTTTTGGGACCCCTTTTCATTTTTCTCGCATAAGACTACCGCAATAAGATTCCCACGGCCTTTATTTTCAACAGTGACAGATCCACCGAAGAGGATTGCCTCACAGTCGGGAGAGCTGGACTTATTCGGATCACCTAGAGTCAAAGTCATGGGTACGGTCAGAATTTGACCTCCATGCGTGGGTTGGAAGCTGAGAGATAGGGTTTTCTGATTCCCAGAGAACTCTAGTTCCAACATGGACGAGACCGATTTGAATTTGGTCTTCTGGTTGCTGTCTTTCTCTAGAATGGCTTCAAAATTTCCAAACTTGCTCGGTTCGACATCGGTAGCACCCTTTTTAGTGACCGGTACTTTGCTGCTATTGCGCCATAGAACAATACATGGTGCTCCGGCTTCAGCTCTCGTTGGAAGGAGTGCTGTAACCGATTCAACTCCATCGGGGTTGACTTTGGCTTGTCCCTGGTAAATAAGCATGATGATGAGAAACGATGACCTGTCTGACTAAATGAAGATCGATTCTAAGAGATGATCCTTTAATATTTTGCAGGGAGTGTTTTTGTGCTGATATTTAATAGAATATTTGGTACAAACATCATGGATTTAAATAATTGCACAGGAGCCACTGGTGGGGAAAGGTTCTTGAGGTTGTGAAAGAGAATGTAATTTAGTTTTATAGTGGGATATGCTACCTCACCATCTCTGCTTCAGCTAGCCCCAAATGTCCACATGCACATATTCAGCTACATTACCAAGCATCATCACAGCTGAGATGGGAATATGGCAGCTGAATCAAATCTCTTGCGGAATGCAATGAGCTGATACCACGATCAACTCTTCCGTAGTGTGACTTTCCACTTATTCACAATATGCACTTTGTTGTGATTTAAGCCAGGCGGGGAAGAGCAACTGGCCAGTTTATTTGCTTCCAGGTTATATAATATCTAAGTACCACTATTAACAGCTTGTTGAATAGCTCTCTTTGATATCACCTAAACAGAAAGTAATAAGTCATTTAATAATCTACAGTCGCAGTGACCGATGAGCCAGCTAACTCTTCGCTCCAATTCCAAGGCTATTTTAAAAGAAATTGTTCCCAAATTGCGACTCAAAGGATACAATGCCTGGACGGTAGATATAATGATTTATCTATTTAAGCGCATGCTGAGCCCAAGTTCTTTACTGACCAAGATGCTCTGGAAGTGCGCATCTTCGTATTAGTAGTGATGATTAGATGCAATTAAATCACTATTATCAACTTCGACTCCAGACGGTCATCAATTAGGCTGTAGACATATATGTTAAAGGCAGGAGGGATTGACAATATTGACCTCTGTATGAGAACTAGGCTTTAGAGCCTTAGTAATAAAATATGTGGTCATATATCTGGCAGCTTAGAAGAGAGCGAGGAGGGTAAAGTCTCCCAGCCAGCGGAAAAGAATCGCCACATTTTAAAAAAACAAAGTCTATTCAATTTATGTCTAGAATTAGAGGCGACGATCTTTAAGTCTTACGACGGAAGACTTTCAGATTGTTAGCACCAAGATAATTTATTGGCTATTTGATTAGAGATTGATGATAAGTATATAGAGGAAGGAAGATATCAGGGGCCAGTACAGCGATTCTCAGCTCATGCTGAGAATAGTATTGTGATAAAGTCACAAGAGAGCTCCCCAAAGTCCCATCACATACTTTCTGGATGCCGCCATCAGGTCTGGGCGCTGGCCTCTCTCTGCGCTGGCTGATGTGGTCTTCCGCTGTGGTTTGATTGGCTTGGGGCGGGCGGCGAGTAAGTATAATTGCCGGATTGTGCTAGGTGTCTTCGCTCAATTCGTAGATTTATCGGGTGATGCTTGAATTTCGGAAGCAAAAGGTCACTCGAGTAATTTTCAGCTCACATTATACATTCACTCTAACAAGCCTTTTTCATCCCAGCCTGAATTTCAGCTGGCCGCTAGTACAAGCAGCTAGTGACTCATAAAGAAGAATCGAGAGGAATGCGACAAATATATAAAAAAGGGTATAAATATATGCTTATTATAGTAATTGCATTTGAGAAGATAGCACCATTTGCGATAAATCCACATTCTTTACTGAAGGGTCTATTCCTTGCCCTCTTTTCACCAAGAGAGTAGCTGAATTCAATATTAATGGATTGGTAGCTTAGTCGGCCTGTTCAGGCAGACTATCATTTGGAATATACTTCCAAGGAACAGTTCCGGTGCGATAGTGAGGCTCGCGCAACCAGCCAAGAACAGGTATATCAGCGACCAGTGGCGCCAATACATACTTGGACAACATCAGTTCAAGATTAAACACTGGCATGAGATAATAATCCAAGATCATTTTAAACCACGTATGCCAGGCGCTTAAGCGTGTTGCTTCACTCGAAATATCGGCAACCTTCTTCAATGTCTCCATTCTGTCGTTTTGATATTGGGAGAAGAGTGTTTTGATGGACTCGTTGTCATCAAGGTCGCTCCCTTTGTTTTGAAGACTTCGAATGCCGTTTGCAAGTGCAACCAAATCATGTACACCACTGTTGAATCCCCACCCATGGTTTGGGGTCAACTTATGCGCTGCGTCGCCGACAAAGACAATTCGATTCCACGACCATTGACTAAGAATTCCTTCTTCGAGGTTTGTTAAGCCGGAGCCATTTCGTTCCTTATACACATCTCCAAATTGGAGATTTTTCGTGAGGCGATGGTCCGCATAACGGGTAGCGTATTCATCAACATCTTTTTGCGTGTATGATTTGCGTTCAGTCGTGGGCTTGTCCAACTGTTCGTAAACAAAAAACCACATCTTATCGGCACCTACAAAAAGTTGGGTAGAGGTTCCGAACCTATGACATTCGTAAAGAGTGCCGGGTTTAACATCGCCAAGATGTGGTGAGTTCCCGAACATGACTCGATATGTCGTTTGGAACGCCTCATTTCTGCCAAAAGCTTCACCGTCGGGAGACATTCGAGCAAGTTCTTTTGTACATTCTCGTACCGTGCTTTGTACTCCATCAGCGCCAATTATTATTGACCCCTCGACCTCCGTTCCATCAGAACAGCGGACGCAGACAGTATCTTGCTTGACATCCAGAGCGATGACTTTCTTATCTACCCAAATGCGCTGTTTAGAATTTTGTGACAAGGATTCGTATAAAGCTTGAATAATGTCGCGTCGGTGGAACAAGGATGTTTTATAACCAGATCTAGCTGGAGTTAGTGACGTTGTATAATGAAACGTAATGATTAGAAATACTTTTTTTCTGCTTCAGCAAATAATGAGTTTGAGCCAACGACGTCACCTGCCTGTGTGAAGACTATTTTATCATATAATGGGTTTACAAGGGACGCAAGTGTATCCCACAGCCCAAGTTGATCCATAATTCTTAGAGTAGGTGACCACAGCGCGAGGGCCCCGCCAACTTCTGGGGCCAGGCTATGATATTGCTCAAGGACCAGAAAGTCTAGTCCAAGTTTATCGAAGATATGAGCAGCCGTTAATCCGACTGGACCTCCACCCACAATAATAGCACGAAAAGGCTTGGGTGACATTGTAGGAATATTTAGAGTTGTCTTACAATGCTGAAGTGGAAGTGGAATACGGCGCTTGAGACGCTGCGATAGAACCTAGAGAACGCGCTGTGTAAATTTAACAAGACTCCACTAATCGGAAAATAGGAAAATAAGAGAAGCTATTGACAAAATCACCTTCTAAAACAAGAATTTTCAGGTTATATAAAATCCATACCACAGCTTCACTAAGCTGGAATAGGACAAAGGGCTGAGTTCACTGTCAGGCTGGCCAGGGAATACGGAACGAAGGAAGGGAATTGAGAACGAAGGAAAGAATGAAGGAACTAGATATAACATAGAGCCATCCATGGATGTTGTCTCGGAAGCTGTGCCGCAGTAAAGGTGGGCCAATTGGCGAGAGTAGGTTTTAGGCCCAGGTTCGGTGGATGTTCATGCGACGATACTTTGCCATGTGTCTATCGCTAGAAGCAACGAGTGGATGACGCATATGGCACATGTATTCGTATCTCAAAATTTATTTTTACTCGTGAGTCGCATTATAGCGCAGAAAACGTCACAACTTGATACCGCACCATATGCACAGACCTTTTGTAAAACGCATTTGGCTGTTGAAACACATGACTTCGTCTGTGTTTGTTTTACCTATGTTGGAAATACTACCGTATAGTTCACACGCAGCATGTGAAATGTCATGTTATTGGATTGGAGTGGTGTCTCCTTTCCAAGTGCGACCTGCCTTATCTGTGATTCGCGCACTCAGGTACAGCATACAGAGTACGGAGTGGCGCATGGATATTATATGGAATTTATGGACGTCGCCCTTGCATAGCTCTGGTCAATGAAATGAGTTCCGAACTAGATATATGGAGACGAATATGTGTCACTTAAATGTGATGAGATAAAAAAAATAAAAGGGGTCGCAGATTTATTTCCACCCCGGCCGGCAATGTATGTACGCTGGAATCATGTAGATCATGGTGTGACTTTGAGACAGTTCCAGGATTTTGTCATATAAAAATGAAACGGTAGGCCCTAGATCTGGAGGGTACCCAGGACCGACCTTACGCCTACGCTAGAGTGTTTGCCAAGAATGTCTCTTCCCTCCGCGCTATCTATTCGGCATTTGTTTAGCTCCGATCGCAAGTGCATACTAGCGGAAGCTGTGTATCCGTCGGAGGATCGGGTGAAGGGAAAATTGCTGAGCGCCGTTTCGGCAATACTGGGGTTTCGGAAAGATGATTATGATGTCGCACTCGGATGTATATTATAGGATTGATAGGCCGTCATCTATTCAACCACCAATCATAGAGATGCTACTCTGTTGTAACCCCGCAACTGTTCTGAATGAGACATTCTTAGGTAAACAGCCATTCTAAGGCCCTGTGACTGCTTGATCCCTGCCGAGGACCGCGCCTGAAGGGTGGGCTTGTATTAATTTCCGCGGAGGAAGGCTTTAACGATCCTGGTAACGATGCTTTCATCTGCCACCTTGACGGACATCCAAAAACGTTGATGAGTGATATTTGCTGTTGGCACTTGTGCCAATTTGTGTGAAGCCTCAGCAATTCCGAATATACCTCGTCTTGCAGTATCGTCATTTAAAGTACGGAGTTCCAGCTCACGATTTAGAATTAAATATCACTCCTGGAGGTAGACGTTCGTGGTAGTTTGTTCATGCACCTATAAACGGGTCGGAACTTACTTAGAAATGTATATAAGAGTAATTTGCAACTTTCTCATGGCTATACCAGCAGGCGAGACAACTTGCACGTGAAAAACGTTATTGCCCTGCCAAACATTAGCTTCGTTTTGGTCTAGCCAAGCCTCCAGCCTACACACCGTGTCCGAACTTTTCGGTGTCGAGAAGGTTAGAAACGTGCGTCTTGAGCTGATTGTTACATGATTGTTTGCCATAAGATACTAAAGTATAGGATGGTTCGCCGTTTGTAAAAAGTAACCGCAAATCATGCAGCCCTTGTCTCAATTTGAGCTCAATCCTCCACACAGCACCCCCCACCACGCCCCATGTTCACATACCTAGGGAAAATAAGAACTCTGACCAATGATCGGAGCTAACATCGCGGGCCGCGGCGCTACGGAGGAATAGGGTGATACTAGTGACCTAAGTTCAAAGGAAAAGTCCCTAAATGGGGTACCAGGTCAGCGGAGATAAGGATCAGACTGCAGCATCTATAAGGCAGCACGAATCGGTCAAATTCGACAACCTATGTTATATGACAACAAAAATTGAGGAGAAAGATATTCAGAAAGGATTTTCAATAACGTAAAGCTAATCTAATTTAGCGACTTTACTTAGTTAATAATATTCCAGAATTAATCGTGTCTAAACATCTCAATTGAGTGTTCATGAAATACCTATTGAATCAAACTATGGCTCTTTACACGTTTTGTAAAGTTATCCATCCGGTTATAGGAAAATCATTACCATAACTATATTGCTTGCATTATCTCCGGTGGTCAGGCAACCTTGAAGAGGGTTTAACTACATATAATACTAATAGGACCCGGTCTATTCTCATCGCACTCTTGGTCGGGCTTTCCAAAGTTCCTCCTTTATACTCAATAGCTTTTCGCTCTTGGATATCGGATATTCGACATGGTTCACTTTTACAAATCCCTTCCCGAAGATCTCGGAATATGGGCACTGCAGCAAAAAATCTTCTTCACTGCATCAGCTCCTCTTAACGGCCAACACGTCAATCTTTCTCCGAAAGGTCTCTTACAAGCAACCTTTCACATCTTCGATCCCAATCATGTAGCGTACTTAGATACTGCTGGCTCAGGCATCGAGACGGTCTCTCACATATACGAGAACAAGAGAGTCACTCTCATGTTTTGCAGTCTCGATGGAAAGCCTCGAATAATGCGACTGTTTTGCACCGGCACTGTTGTCGAACGAACTAATACAAAATTTACAGATGTTATGCAGTCCATGGGCCAGGAAGAATTCCCTGGAATAAGGGCAATCATCATGCTTGAAATTTTCAAGGTTCGTATATCTTGACATACCCAGCTTTATTTAAAGACTAACCTTTGAGACTAGGTTCAAACCTCTTGCGGCTACGGTGTACCTATACTCGACAGCGATAGCCACTCGAGGCACTTGGGAGAAACGTCGGAAAACTGTAGTTGCTACAAAGACCGCCCAACTCTTGAAAAGATGCTGGATAAGATGGTGAAGAAGGGCTCGCTCGATTCATATATTCTGGACACAAATACACGTAGCTTGGATGGCCTGCTGGGTCTACGCGAAGCAAGACAAATGAATGGAGAATGGCTCTTCGCTAGTGAGATCGCTGCATGGTTGGGCCGTCAGTTTCTGCAGGGCCCTGCCATTGCCTTTGGAATATTGGTTGGCCTCTCTCTTTTCGCCTTGGGTCCTAATCTTTTGTTTTACGTAGTCAACCTGTCATACAAGCTGTACACCATAGTAGTCAAGACCTAGCGAACAGTTGCGCAAATTTAGCCTCTCAATTGTTTCCTGTATCTACATATTGATCATTATGAGACAAATGTGAGGAATTTTCTCCACCTTTGAAAGCGATCATAGAGATTCTTCTTCTGTATAAATATAAATGGCTTAACTTGTTTTAAAATTAGCTAATAAATGTAGATTTTGCATTTTAAATCATTAATTCTACTTCTTATTTATAATACAATTACATGCAGAGTATAGGATACATATGGTGCACAGCATGCACAGCATGCACAAGGTATGTACACAATGTGCACAAGGGACACAAGGTACACAAGATGCACAAGGGATGCACAAGGGATGCAAGGGATGCAAGGCAATAAGGCAACAAGGCAAACAAGGCAGACGAGGCGAACGAGGCGAACGAGGCATAAAATGCGAACAAGACACTTCGTAAGGAAATCAAGAAGCTAACAAAGCCGACTTCGACTAATAAAGAACACTCCTAAAAGTCAAAGATAAAAAGAAACGCGCATAATTCATTCGCTCTTGTGCTCTGCTAAGGCCACATCAAAGGTCAATGCATGCGATGAGATAAAACTGAAAGTCAGCTTTCAATATCATCATGTCGAGCTTTACCCCCTCAGATTCATCAGCACAAAGCAATGGCGACAATGGTGTCAATCAATCAGAGCCACAGCCTCTTCGGGAGCACGACTATGGAAAGAAACCTACCAACGAACATGCCGAGAAACTTCACCGATCAATATACGTTCTGATTCTGACAGTTATCTATGCCAGTCTCGCTATCTTCGCCTGGGGTATATTATGCATTCTCGTGCACAGACCGTTGGGTGCTTCCTCCTACACCGAAATAACAAGGCCCGAAGTCAAAACCTATGTAGAGGGTGAAGAGCTAGATAGCCTATTGATTAAAAGCGAACACTATCTGCGAGTGGCTAAAGTCTTGCTTTCTGTCATATCCCTTTCAACCATTCCTTTAACATCGACAGTCTGTTCTCAAGCAGCCGTAGCTTTTGTACAAAAAAGTCGCATGGGGCCCAAAAAAGGACCGACCCTTAGACAGACAATTGCATTAGCAAATAAGTCTTGGACAGATCTCATTCTCATCTCAAAACTAATTTCAGGAAAATGGAATCTACATGGGTCCAGTTTCCTCCTTTTTGCCTTATTCCTGAATATTCTGGGTGAGTCAGAACACCTCTACTCTATCTGAGATGTTTGTAAACTAACATCTATCTTTTTTATAATTATAGGGTCTTCTATTTCGCCCCTCCAGAATCTATTCTTATCCATTATTACAATTCCATCACCGACAACTCCCAGCTTCTTTGCGGGTTTGATGGATATATCAGATCATTTCCCAGCTAATCCTGGAGATGATCCCATTATCACACTGCTGGCGAGCAAGCTGCTAGCCACCTCACTCTACGATCCTCAGATGAAGCTATGGTGCCCAAATAGTACCTACCATAAAACGTCTCCAAGTAATCCAAACTCCTTAGAGAGTATTATCTCCGGCCCTTATGGCTTCCATAGCTTCTTTGCATTCGATTTTCCCGTCGACGCTTACTGGTCACAGCTTCCGTATAATTTCAGCACAGGACTACAAAAGGCAGTCATGCCTCGAATTAACTCCTCCGCCTCCTGGGATATTATCACAGGCAAGGAATACCCTACTAAATGTCATCGGATCCCCAATGCCCTTTACTTCTCCTATTCGGGCTCCATAGAAAACTCGACGCATTCGCGATACCATTTCGAAGTGTGCATGCCGTCCAACATTACACAAACCCCATGGAGAAACCAGACCACAAGACAGGGCTTTACCGAAGAGCTGTACCTCAATATGACTTTCCAGGGAGAGAGTGCCTTAATGTTTTACCCAGCGGGAACTTATCTGGCGAGGATCAAATTAAGTACTACGGCGGGTTACTTCGAGCTTCCCAATTATGATAATCAAGAAACAGCCGGGCCTCTTCTATCGGGAGATGCGCTCCCGGGGCTGAAACAAGAGCCTCAATATTTCCCAGCACATCATGAAGAACCTCCTATCCCACTATCTCAAATGAACACATCTATGACCCTCAAGTACAGTACAAACAAAGGTCCGCTTCTTTATATTGCTCTTGCCTTATTCGGACCAGGTTCATTTGCAGACGGGCAGCACAATTCATTGAACACTTATAAGTCCGAAGCGCTTAATCAATGGGGAGAGGGGCCATGTACAGAAAGAATTCCGTTCATATCCCTTATGGATCATGTGGGCTACCTTGACCTCCTTGGGTATTGTGCTACCTCTGGAGATGCGGTGGAAGGCCCAGGGCATGTTATTGCCTCTTGGTTGTCTATATTCACGAGTAATACAACTTCGAAGCACAGTATTGAAAGGGCTTTGAATTCAGCAGCTTTCCTAGCTGTGGACTCGTGGATGAGTGGGGTGAGGATGACTGGGCCCAACCAATATGGCAGTTTGCGAGTCAATTACGACCCGGGAGTAGAGATTCAAGTCCCTCATATTCCAAAAAGAGGAATAATTCTGATTTCGACATTACTCGGTTTGCATCTCCTCTTTCTCCTTGCACTATCTTTATATTGCGCATATACGCCTCGCTGGACAACACAATTAGACGCATTTGCTATGATGCGTCTAGGTGCTTCATTGGTTGATGACATACCGTTCTTGATGACCCGTGATGCCGATAAAATATATGTCTTAGACGATTTGCCAGGTTGGATTGGGGATGATGTTAAAAGAGAATCAGGTGACAAGGAAATGAGTATAGTGGGCAAACTAGCATTAGGCGGGGAAACAATTTTAACTGGGCAACGGAAGTATGCAGCTTATGGACTAGGAAAGAGAAGAGAGGCAAGGGGCCAATATAATATGGATCAGTCAAGATATAGCCCAGCTTACATCTCTATGGCTACAGATAGGCAACTCTAGAATAGGTTCACACTCGACTTGAGTGGAAGAATTTAAATATATATATAGCGCAGGTTAATTTGGTGGCTGCATTTCAACACATAGACCATAAGAAATTAGCGGCAGCCACAACTCCCATACCGAGCTTAGATGCCTTTCATATTCATTAGTCTGGGTTAATACGTTATTATAGCATCCAAAAAATGTGAATACGGCATACATGACCTGCAGTATATGTTCAGGTCGTGCTATTGGCACAACGAAAGTTGGCTAACGACTCGGATTAGGATGATATATCGGTGTGCTGTTTACCACTATTCTATACATCTCCGTGTTAGATGTTTGTTTGTTTGTTTGTTTGTTTTATTATTAACGTCCACTAAGTAAGCTAGTTACATAAATCCACATCTGGGCAATAGGACGGTAGGAGTCGCAGTTTCAGACCCGCGTTCGCTACGTTTTATGGATACAAAGGGAAAGGGTTGGGTTTGTTCAATCTAGATTTGGGGGAATGTCGCTGTATGGGCTGGCGTCCTCCAGTAGTTTCTGAAAGGCTTTGTAGCCTTTGGTTCCGAGTATGTATTGAATGAGTGTTTCCTGCTCCCTGATAGAGCTGTCTGGCTGTTCCGGCAGGAAAGGTTTTACCATCCTGCATTCCATGAAGTGTCCTTGTGTTCTTGGCTCGCCGCATTTGCATTGCGGGGAGGCATCGTGTCCGAATCTCTCGTGGTATTCCACGAAGGGGCCGTGTCCGGAGCGTTCCGCGATGAGCCTGTATAATGTTGTTCTCGGGAGCTGTAGCTCCGGTGGATTGGCTGGGGCGTCGAGGTGCCATCTCTTGTAGCTTGCTGGGTTTGGGTACCAGAAAGTCTCATGCTCCAGTTTCTTTCTCAGTTTCGCCCATCTCTTAATGTGAGTGGGGGAGGAGTAGTTTTGGTTGTAAGCTGGAAGTTCTGAACCTTCCTTGGCTAGTCGGTCGGCCACTTCGTTCCCAGTCACGTCCTTGTGCCCGGGGACTCCGTGTTAGATGAGTAATAGAGGCTAATTTACAGTCCTCTTAAAGGTAGCTCGCGACATACAGCGCTCAAAACAGTGCTCTAATGTGTAACCCTTAAACACTAGACATGTTCACCCATGTCGCTTTGACTGTGACATTCAACCTGATAAACCTTCTAAAAAGTCGCGGCATACCTCAAGTAGATATATATATATACTAACTATAACTTCTGCAGCTTGATTCCCACGCAGCGCTGAGATTCAATGCAAAATGACCATAAGGTGAACGATATAGAGTATATTTAGCATTTAAGTCAATGGTATCTATGATTATTAGGCTGTATAATTGGCACCCGCCACTTTGACTATTTGGATGGAGAGCTTTCCCGACCCTATGTAGAGCTTACAGCATCCTTGATTCCAAGAATGAATCCACCAAGACTAAGGAGGCTCCGATTAAACAAATAATTAAGGCCAGTGGCATGGCCCATATCTATCCTTTGATGCGATTCTTTGAGTACTTTGCTGGCTCTCGGTACGCTGATAGCATCATAAGCTTTAACAGCTTCCTCTAGCGAGTTAGAGCTGCACAGCTGTGACGAAAGATCCCATCCATCCTTAAGCGCAAGACTAGCTCCGTACCCGGAAAATGGACTAACGGCGTGATTGCTGTCTCCAATGAAAAGTACTGGCCCGAGTGAAAGGTCGTGATTGAAAGGCTGCTTGTCTCTAGCAGCTAGTCGAGATACATCCTTAGGATTCGTTGCGTTGAGGATGCTTTGAAATGGATCGGAAAAGTCTTTTCCAAGCTTTCTACAGTCTTCTATCACAGACTGAGCATCCTCGATACCACTTATCTTCAATGGTTCTTCAATAGTTGGTGCACGATAGCTCATACCCCAAGCAACACTTGTCTCGTCGAGTGGCGACAGGAAACAAGCTACACCTTTCCCTGAAGAAAGTAGCATTCCCCAACTTTTGTCAACCGGTTTTGGTATGCCGTTTGGGAAGATGGCCATGCCACCCTTTTGCATGACTCCGGCGTACTGCAATATGTCATCGGGTCGGAGGCTTGCTCTGATCTTGCTGGATGCTCCATCAGCAACTATGAGAAGATCGCACTCAGCTGCTGACTCATTCCCCGGCAGATGTCTGCCAGAGAGTTTAACAAGCATCCTTCCGTTCGAGAGTCTCTCCGCGTCCACACAGGCAGTATTCCATTTGATCTGCCCTTGCCCAACAGCGTCGGTCAACACTTGTCGAAGATTCTTTCTTGCAATTCGGATTCCTGCAGTGGGAAGACCCGGAGCAGGCTTAAATTTTAGGCTTAAAAGTTCGCTCCATGAGTTGTTCCACACTTTGAATACGAATTGGTTCCCTAGGCCCTGTGTGGCGTGTTTAAGAACGTCGTCCAGTATTCCGAGGTCGCGAGCTGCATAGAGGCCGCCGGTCTCGTCGAAGCCGGCAAGGGAAAGACTGTATCCTTCTCGTCCAGCTGGTACAGTATCAGAATCGCGTTCGTATACAGTTATGTGTGGAGGTGTCAGATTAGCAGGCCAGAGCCGTCGAAGGGCGAGGATGAAAGACAGGCCCGAGATTCCTGCACCTGCAACAACTATTTTTTTGCCTGCCAAGAAATGTGAATCCATTGCTCTTAATATGGTTATCTGTCATATTTGTTTTATTTTTCTCTCTGCATTTCAAACCTATAAGTCTTTATTTATAAGGCATAGAGATTTGAATCGCTGTTTAGCAAGCCCGAGAGCCGGCAAGCGATCATGATTCGCTGACAAGCCGCTGACGAAGCTACGCCACTTCGTCCGCTCTTCGCTAAAGGACAAAGTCCGAGCCCCGATAGTACGGTCTTGGTGAGACTGAAGACACTGATGCTAATGAAGATGAAGAAATGGTGAAACACTAAGAGCAGGTGCCCGTTTATTATTAACACCCGAGACTAAGCTAAAATCTCCTTAAAGGGCAAATCGGTCGGTAAAGAGTAGGTGTCAGAGCTGTAAGAGCTGACTTGCATACACAATTGCAGTTCACAATCTAGGACAGTGTTCTTTTTATAAGCAAAGTATACAAAGTCGATTATCCATTGTAAAAATAGCTATGCCTCTTCCAGTAGACGGTGAAGTTTAGAGACAAGCAAAAAGCTTGCTGAGAACGATGCGATCGCTTTCTGGACCTCATGTATTATATTAATAAAGTGGAGAACTTTCTTCTGCAGCTAGATCAATACCATAAATACAAACAATAGACGCAAATTAATGTAACATGAAAGAATATATCCTTCAAAATATGTCAAAATGTTGGACTTCTAAATCATCTTCCTGCTTACGAGTGAGGATTTTCTTTCCAACCCAGGACCAAGTTCCCTAGAGAAGGGCCAATATACGCCAACCAAATATCACCAACTAATATCCCGATTCAAAAAACTCCAGTGGATCGCCGTTTATATCGGTTATATCTGCAGGGAAGCCCATCGTTTCGGTAAAAGCCAAGATGTCCTCTTCTAACTCCCAAGCTACTAATGGCGCGCCACTCTGATGCTGTTGCAAATCATTTACGTTCTGTTCCAGGTCGCTTCTTATTGTGGTGCCAGGTAACGCACAACTACCACCAGATGCTGGTTCTCTGTCTGCCACTTGGCTAATTGGCAAAAAGGAAAGGGGTGATGAATTTGTTCGTTCGGGAACCATAATTTTTCTGAATGTATCACCACCGTAAACGTATCCATTATGCGCCGCTGGACCAAATGAATCTGTATTCAAAGTTGAAGTGGACTGGGAGCTCGGAGATTCTCGTTTCCTTTTGTAAATGTTATCAGTAGACTGGAGAGCCAAATTTCTAGATATAGCACCAAGAGCAGGCCGGAAGCTATCTGTGATGTTAAGTCGGCCCATACTTGCTGTCACACCAGTCAACAGTGGAACCGATTTTGTCATTCTCAAATGCATTGGCCGCAAGTGGCCTAAGGGCTTGTCTAGGGGAAGTCGCCCTGGCAATGGCGAACTCATTTGTGTGTGCTTTGAGATTGGGCTTCGTGCTAGCAAGGGAATGTTGGAAGCTGGGCCACCAAAGAGATTGCGGTATTGGTAGAGTATTGGTAACTTGATGCGTGATGAGAGGCCGTTCTTGTCAATATCAAGACAGGCTTGCTGCAAGAAGGCGCATGTAATCATATGGATACGACCCATAGCTTCCATGGCATTGATTATTAGCTCCAGATTGGACATATCGGTGGGGTTTATTCCGGAAGATGGGTCCTCTTTGGCCAAATAAACGTACACCGTTGTTGCACAATACAACGAAAAGGCGCACAACGGGTTGCTCTATATGCTTCGTTAGCTCTCTGAACCTTTGAGCCCACCAGAAAGAAGTTCTTACAAACAACGATGAACGATGGGACGTCATCTTAACAATGCTGACGATCTCTTCTGCGGCATTTTTTAATAGATATCGGCTGTCTTTTCTCAAAGAATCATCAAGTCCATGCGTTTCAATCATCTCAAGGGCGACATGATGTAAGCAAATGACAGATGCGTGAAAGTTCAAGTTGATGTAGGTTGCTAGAGGGTCTCGTAGGTTATCGGGAAGACGAAATCTGTCTGGCATAAACATGAATAGGCTGGACAATTGGTTATCTAAAAGGCGATGTCGTTTCCAAAATGCTCCATGCATTGCATCTTCAGGTCGGTCAGATGGCCTTATCAGATGGACATGGGACATGATAGCCTTCAAAATGTGGCTAAGAATAATAGAGCCAGAGAAGCCACCATAAGGTGTGCCTTTCATAACTTCGTCTAAGAAGGGGGAATTCTCTTCTTGGCCCGATGCGAAAGCCTCTTCGCTGGCTGGAAGCCGAGTCATGATCTGCATAAGTTGAGTATATATACATCAGATACTGAATGGGTCTAGAAAAACAAGCTTACCTCTTCAGAACTAATAAGACTAGGCCAACCAGTTGCAATGCTTGATTGAGCATCGACTGAGAAAGCCACCCAGAAGACTCTTCTACGCTCTTCTAATTCCGTCCAATCGTGTGGAGGACCCAAAGTTGCAGGGAAATTGTCATCTAACCCATCAAGTCTATCAAGAGACAACATTTGCACAAGGCGACAGCTCTTAGCGCTACTCATCGATGCTCTGGTATAAAGCATGGCTCTTGCTTCGTAGCAAGCGATGAAGGCCCAGGCTTGAGCATGTGCTATCGTGATAAAGTGTTCTCCAAAGTCCTTGAGTGCAAATTAGATATTGGATGGTTAATTATAACTCTAGTGTCTCACCTTCATTTCGTCAGTCTCAGCGTAATACCGGGCTCTTTTATAGAATACATCGGCGCATCGGTCATACTTGGGATGCCACAGTGCACCCATTGCCCAAATAGCATACTGCAAGCACATGGGTGGTTTCTTCATGGGACCACCATAATAAGCCTGGTAATAGCGGCCAGAATGAATTGCCGGCATGTAATGATATTGTGTAGAAAAAAAAGATTCGTGCCTATCCAATAAATAAGCCTGAGGGTGAAAAAAGGTGACCGTGATGCAGCTTACAATTCTTCTATTACCTCATGGGGCGGTAACGACTCTGACATGCCGAGATCTATCAGCTCGTTATTACTACAGTCCCCACCATTCAGATGGTCGAAGTCTGGAGATTCGAATGGCAGCTGTGGTTCACGTGCCATACTATCACCAATTCCATTCTGACCGGAGAGTTTATCGTGAACGGTGAAGTTGCCCAATAGCGGGGCAGTCTGCTCATTCGAAGCGGTGTCATGTTCTGCAGTCGCTGTCGCGGTGCTCTGTCGGCCTTTCGTACCATCCTCACTCTCTTGACGGCCATCGGGATTGCCTTTGGTAGCCTCTTTTAAATAGCCTTCTACCTGAGCTATTGCAGTGTATGAGTACTAATGTAACTAGCAATAGGACAAGTGTCTGTCATGAGTCCACACATACCCAGTCTAGCCTCCAACTCCTTGACGTTACTTCGCTGGAAGGTCGGCCTGCGTCTTGACTCTGGGTAGATGCACTCGCTTCCAATTTTGGCGCATCGAGTGCAAACCGGCTTCTCGTGGTCACATTTTAGTTTTCGGACCTTGCAGGAGACGCAAGAGAGAGGCTTCTTGCTCCTCGGAAGCGTTTCCGGAGTATCGGGTTGCGCTACTGGGTCAGCTGGTGACATGTTCGTTGGAGATTTTCATCTCCTCAAGGTGAACCTTAAGAAGCGCCGACTCTTCTAGAATACTTAAATCTTGGTCGCGCTGTATGGGTTTCGATGAAGCTTACAGCCAAACAGCGAATAACCAAGTTGAGATCATGTATTATAGACGTTCAATACGCGATGTTTCAAGGCCTGTGGCATTATGCGTCTGAGGCTACCTACCGTGGACTAAGACTAAGCATCAAGTCACGTTTTGAGTCCCCTAGCGCGCTTACGTTGCCGCACACACGTCTGAAGGCGGGTACGCGATCCAAAATGATCCTGCTTGTCATATTCGATGACTCTTACGTAGATACATGTATCAACTTGAACGGTGCGTAGGTTTCAAGTCGGCTATAAGTTGCAAAGATACATCTATATAACCAGTTGCGTAGGCATTGATATAGTTGAATATGTCTAGCATGCAAACGCCGCTGAACAATGCAGATTAGCTCATGGAGACCTGCATAATACAGGTAGCAATTTCACAACCCACCTAACTTTTGTTTTTAAAGAAAAAAACCATTCTACTTAAGCTTGTTATTCGCTTTTTATCTCTATTTGCATCTCCATTGTCTTGGCCTTTCTGAGCAACATACTAGGAAAACTGATTCTGCTAATCTAGCTGCAATCATTTGCAGACATGTGTAGGGTAGTCTTTCAAAGCCTGTTATTGATGCCTAGAAGGAAGCCGTAGCGCGAAACAGCAGGTGCATAGAAAGCTAAGATTGCCTTTTGTCGAAGTACTCTGATAGTTCTTCAATTTACTTTCCACTAATATGAATCACTTTATTCTAAAGGATGTATTTTATGTACCATACTGAAGAAATGGTCATAGATTTTCTTTTAGAACGAACAAAGACCACAACTAGCCTAATTATCAACACATTACTTAAAACTGGGATGACTTTAGGCAAGCTGGGATACGTGATAACATGCCCTCTGAACGGCTCAGGAACCGAATTCTCGTACCAATAACGTAGGAATGCCACGATCACTGGTCCTTTCTTCATATCTACATCCGGATTTCATGTTGCTCTTTGGGAGAGCTTACCAATAACTATGCTATCGTCGGACCTCTGCGAATATAAAGAAATGCATGGGAAAGAGGCGATATTTAACGCGTCTAACCGAGCTTCCCGCTTTGCTGGCACTGTCATTGGCATTGGCACTTCGTCAATAAGTAGCAAAGCGTTCAGAAAAAGAATCCAAAATCCAGAATTCGAAGGTAGTTCAAGGACGGCTTCAGTTTCTGGGCTGGTGCAATTTTCGGTTAAGTAGCGTCGTATTCTTCTGTATAAATATACTGCCAACGTCTGTCAAAGCTACTCTCATCCACAAAATCTCCTCTTGCACACTTACTTGTGACTTCAGAGAAGCTGCCATTACTCGTTTCTCAAGGAAAGGGGATTGCTCTGCAGAGAGAGTAGAGTGTACGGTAAACTCCCGTTCATTGATGCAAACAAGAAATTGAAATGAAGCAGATGAGCCAATACTGCCAATACTCCCCAAACTCACGTTTATGTGAGTATTGTATTCATCGTGCAACTGTATTTATTCAGACTACTTGCTGACTTTAAGATGTCTCTTCAAGCTAGTTTGTCGAGTGAAGATTGAACTTTACCCCGCGGTTCGATCATTGAGGCTGCTTTGCGCTCCATATTATCATGGCGTGGAGTGCATGTGGTTGTATATGCAAGAAGTGTGCTCTCACAAGGTGATAATAATATGAGATACGCGACGAGAATCCGGTTTAATGATAATGTAAGTATGACTTAGTTGAATTGTAAATGTACACCTGTGTAACAATAATACGTAATAGCAAATATATTCGAGTAGTATTGGGTTAATACTTTTATCCCGACCAACCGGGAAAATATCAGTAGTAAGTTTAACAATAGAGCTGAATTCGGCACGCCTTCGAAGGCCGAGGCTTTTCACTTGCTAAGTCAAGTATGGTTGGACACTTATAGATGAATAGTGTAATAAATCTGGGGAAGCCTACTAGATGTTGAAAAGAATTTGAGGGGTATGTGGGCGCAATAGGAGACGCATGATCTCCTAACATCTAGATATCTAACCTGTAAGGGAAATATTCGCGATGCGTGAATAGTGGTGCGAAGTGAAATTCACACGGCTTCCATCTCTTGTATGGGAATTTGTCATTTTATTGAACACTTATTGTGCTAAGAAAAACTAACAAGTCGTAGTATTTGTTTATTGTCATCAAAATCCTCATGAATGGGAACATGCCAAATGGTTATGTCTCAAAACTTTATAAGTTGCGCTATTGAAACGGATAAGGTTATGTGCTATCGCCGGCAAAATTTGGACTTAACTATTACTATTAGGACATTAATCAAACCAAAAGGCAAATTCCATCAAACACAGGATTATTTAAGCAGAAGTGCTAAGGTAAATCTGTATTGTAGTTAAAAGACAGGATCGATCTATATTTTATTACAGCGTTTTAATAAAAGTAGCCTACGCTAAAATCATGCCTCTTAGTTGGTGTGAGTACACACGAGCCTCCCCTACTGAGACGGGATCTGAATCACTCCCACTCCATTCTCAATCGCAATCTTTGTTCCAAAAGGATGAGAATATTCACAAAGTCGGCCAAGAATTTCATTGGCGACCTCAAGAGTGGGCTTTGTGGGGGTTCCAATCATAGAGCCATGACGAGGGGTTCTTCCCAGGTCTGCCGGATAGATAAGCACGCGAGATAGTTTTCCATCAGCGTAATCAACCGATACTAGTAAGGCTTCTCTATTTTCTGGCTCATCTAGCCAAGCCCATCGAGCTTCATTGGACTCGCCGTCCCCAACAATAGGACCTTCGAGTGAGGCATGAGCTCGGCCGGCGGCATCATCGCGCCAAGAGCGAAATTGGGGGTTTTGGAAAACAAAGTTGGAGACTCCATAAAAAATTGGCTTTCCCTTATAGATCTCCACTCCCTTGAGAGTGTGTACGCCGTGACCGAAGAAAAAGTCGGCGCCGTTGTCGATAACCTCGCGCGCAAACTTGACTTGATAGTCTGCCGGATAATGGTCGAATGAGTAGTGCTGGAAAGAGAAGCGATTCTGATGCCAGTGGATGGTGACACTGAGGAAATCAGAGAACTGCTTTCCAGAGCGGACTTCGCGAAGAATATCGCGGAAGTCCTGGGGCTCCATCACATAGCTATACTCTCCCGGCTTTGGGCCCACTCGAAAATGAACGTCAAAGGCATCAAGAGTTTCAGAATCGTCGACTGTATCATCACCAGCGATGGATCGCAGTTGTTTCATTTGATCAGCGGTGACGCTGTGGTAAACATTCAAGCGAACAGAGTTATTCTTGTACTTGATCTCTCCCTTTGACTCCAGATGGTGTTCCAGGCGTTTCTTAATGCCGACCAGTTCTTCATCGGCGTCTGTACTAGCATCTTTAACTCTGAATTGACGTCCAAAAACAAGAACAGTTCCTTCGGGGTCCGCTTTGGGCATGCCAATTGGCGTCTTGACTTCAGCCCGCCGAGCAACAATGCTGTCGCGCATCGCTCTCAACTGATCAAGCTGGTCCGGTGACACAATAACTGGGTCCTTCATAGGTATGCCAAACAACTGAGAGTAATCTTCTGTTTCGGCATAGACACCGATGAAACCTACAATGCCTTTGGGAGTAGTTTTGAAGCGAGCAAGCCGGGCCTCAACAGTATTGTAGTCTGTACCGACATACTCAATACCCACACGGCGAAGCTGCTCGAAATTCTGGACAAGACCAGCGTCGCCACAATCAAATGTATGGTTATTAGCTTTCGTAACCATATCAATGCCCATGTTCTTCCAGTCGTCTGCGACGTGCTTGTCCGCCTCCATGTGGGCAGTAGGGCCACGGAATGTGAGGCGATCCACAACTGTATTCTCGTTGTTGGCAAAGGTAATATCAGACTTTTTCATTAGCTGAACAAGAGCTTGGATATTCGGGTCTCTTCTATTCGAGAACGGCATCATTTGTATGATATCTCCAACAGCAACAACATTGAAAGGCTCTTTGATACGCATTTCTAGCTCGCTTTCTTTGTCCCGGAAGCTGGGTGGCTGACGTGGCGTAAGGGAGATTGGCATTTTGGTTCTTTGGATACTAGAGATCTGGGTTGAAATAGTAAAGGAAACAATAGATGACAGAAAATGATTAAAAGTCAAGCGAAGGCTTCGACAATAATATATGTAGTTAATTGCTTCTTGTTGGGCGCAGCTCCACCTATGCAGCTAAGACCTCCTGTAGGCGGATTTGGACGAAAGTTTACCGAAATCCGATGAGTAGGAGGTGAAACATACTCCGTAGTGCTCTCACTCACATGGTACTCTGATCCGTAGAGAGTTCGGACGGAATAGCCATCGCAGGTGGCTGATGGCCAAGGCAACGCGTAGGTTGCATGCATTCGTCACATAGACAAGCATCTCCTTGACATACGGACTTTTTCATCTTCCCGCGGCCTATGCACCTGAAAGGAGAGATATATCAGACAGACTGGTATACATTGGTATTGGCCCTTTAGTTTACCTCTGAGCTGATCAAGCTGATCCGGCATTTTCTTTCCGCCAGACCATACCGTACTTCGTAAACAAGGGAAAATTACCGTTTTGGGTAACCTGGCAGACCCTTGCCGGGACTACTGCAGCTATCGCGATAATTTCCTATTTCGGTAAGAAGCCCAATTTACCATCTGCGCCACGAGCCTCGCAGCGCGGCGCTACAACGATCATTGTTGTGTTTTTGGTTACAATTTGTCTGCTGGCGGGTATGTACTTACTGGTTGAATTTATCCAGAGAGCAATTGGTATGAGCCATTGACAATCTTTTCCATACGATGTACGGAGTACTGAGAGGCGCGTAGTACCCAGATGACTAGTGCAAAGCCACAAAGTATCTACAGTGTGCTTTAGTTCTTCAACACTATCGAGCATTGGCCTTCATTGCATTGAGTCCTAGCTACTTGCGTATTTCACATCCGGCAATTCGGAACTCAAGAGAATTGGTACCTGTGGTAGATCAATGTTTTTGATACTCGTATAAATCTTCCCCAGACCACGGCATCTGCTTTAGCGCAATGTGACCTATTGCAGTTATACCATCCTTAAAACTACGGCATACTTTCTATATATTTGCTATATATCTTTCTTTTATGTTGCCCTCTTCTCTACCCAACTTTCCATCTTCTGACTTTCAACTTTCAATTTTCAACTTTCAACTTTCAACTTTATAATATCATGAGTTCTGACGAGGATACCATAGGCAAATGTGAAGTTGTGGTCGAGCATTTGCAGGATGGATATGTAGTTACGGATCCCGTTCAAACTTCTGAAGAGAAAAGGTTACAGAAACGCTTGCTACTCAAAACTGATATCATCCTGATTGGAATGATATCTTTGGTCATGCTAGTCAACCAATGGGTGAGCCACACAAAGCTTTGTCAAGAAATTATATAATTCTAATAGTCTGATGGTATAGGATCGAGGAAACATCGGAAATGCCCGTCTCATGGGCTTACAATCCGATCTCCATATCACTAATGGCGAATTTTATAACGTTCTCTCTTTATATTGTAAGTCCAGGGCGATGGCAATAAAAAGAAAATCATATTAGACGTTGGCTAACTAAAGTGAGATGTCGGCTATATGGTCTTCATCATACCTGCCTATCTGACTGTGCGCTACTTCAAGGCCAATCGACAGATTGGTGGCAGCGTTATCCTATTTGCAACATTCTCGTGCTGTACAGCAGCGGCTAAAAATGCCGCCACTGTTCTCGCACTTCGAGTTTTAATTGGAGCTGCTACCGCCTTTCTCCAATCGTTAAGTCTATACACAAGCCTCTGGTATAAAAGAGATGAGATAGCAACTCGCGCTGGTACATAATCTTCTTTTAACGCATAATATAGTTGTAATACAAGATTGCTAACTCATGTATTAGGACTCTTTTACTCTGCTTCGACAATTGCGGGAGGCTTTAGCGGCCTCATTGCATACGCTATACAAAAGAATATGGATGGTACTCTGGGTTATACTGCATGGCAGTGGCTATTCATCATCCAAGGCGGTGCCGGTATCTTTGTTGGCGTCTGTTCTTGGATTTTTCTACCTGCTCCTCCAGACCAGATCAAGAACAAGAAACACTGGATCTATTCGACAGAGGAAATAGAGCTCGCTATTGAGCGTCTCAAGAGTATGTGTATAGTGACGTTTCATACGACGGCAAGATAGCTAACATATGCAACAGCTTATAACACGGTTGGCGCTGGATTTGATAGGCTACAAGTGCTAGTTGCCTTCAAAGACCCTAAGCTGTACCTCTTTTCGCTAATTAATGTTGGAATCTCTCTCTCTCTTTCTTCCATAAGCGCTTTCTTACCGACCTTTATCAATGATTTCAACTACTCGCCTGGTAAGATTCACTCTAATCCCTAGCTGTAGCTTCCACACTAACCTATTAATACTTCTCAAGTTCAAACTCAGCTCTTTTCTGTCATTCCTTATGCATGCGCCTTCGTTACCCTTCTCGCCCTTAATCCTATTTCTGATCGTCTAAATTCGAAAGGGCCATTTTTAATGCTTTGTCATATTATCTGTATCGGGGGCTACATTATTCTTATGGTGGCAACCAATGACAAGGTTAAGATGTTTGGAACTTGCTTTTTAACTATGGGCGTTTTCCCCTCTTTTACTATTGTTGGAGCTTGGACAGGTATCAATATCGGCGGATTTACTAAAAGAGCCATGACCTGGGCCGCAACTCAGGTGGTTGGCCAATGCTTTTCTATTATGGCATCTCACATCTACACTAATCCTCCGCGCTACCTCAAAGGTCACGCCATTTGTTTGGCTTTTCAAATAGTGGCATTGGTTTCAACTATTGCCCTGTGGTTCTGGATGCGATACCTCAACAAAAAGAAAGATGAAGAAGCTGAGCATCATCGCGCAAATGGAACTACTGATCCAAAGTCGTCTCTATCTCTTGAAGAAGCTTACGACTACCATCCCAGCTTTCGCTATGTATTGTGAATACAAAACGAACAGTAATTTCACTGCCATTATTTATCAGATATTCAAGCCCAATTTAACTGTGTTGACACAGCTTAAAAGAGAAGAAGGAGTGTAATTATGTTCTATATTATGCAGATGGTATGTGGGGTAAAGGTAAGCCTATACAACGTCTTGTGAAAGAATGATTGGTACAGACCTCTGGTGTATAAATATCATTATATATGTTCACATGTGGACTCAGAATGCTACTATCCACTTATTGAGTTCAGTGCCCAGCTGCTTTAGTAGTAAATTGATCGCTACCCTGCATGTAAAGCATCTTGTTGACGCAAAATCCTCTTCAAAAAGAAATTACTAAAGATTATGGCCTATTTTCTGCTAGGGTCGACTGAGCATCTTTCCGCCGATGCCGACGCGACGAGGGTTAACAGTATCGTCGAACTAAGCTGTCCTAGCATAGAGCACACACAACTGGCAGAAGTCACGAGTCATATCGATTAGGCTCTTTGCATAACGCCATTCAAAATTACACCTCTGTATTACTGTATTTAGTTCAAACTACAAGGGCACATTCTTGGTATATACTTGCCACTATAGGTTGTAGTCTTGCAGATTGTCTATACAGCTTATGTTACTAACAAGTAGGCACATATGCTGAATTGAATTGCCTTTGAAAAGTCCTACTATAGCTCAGTAGCCCTATTATGCCCAGCTATTATTACAGAGTTATACTCACAATTAAAGCCCCCCTATTTTATTGCGCACGATCACCTTGTTGCCGCATTTCTCCGAGATTCGCAGGGGTCTATCTATTTAGTGAGATGCATCTACGGAGTATGCAGAACCAGGGTATATAACGTCAGCAGTCCAAGATACTGTTGTATCTCGTGTTATAAATGTAGCGCTACCGGGATTCTCTTCATCTTCTGATACAGGATTTTAAATCGATATGGGTTGGCCAGCTCTGTTGACGCAAGTGTCCTAGTAACTTAGAGTCTTCACGCTTCTTGGGATCCATTAAAATACTCGTAGCATTAAGTGACCGCGGGGAAATTAGCTAGCCTTGTACTACCGAAACGACGGCTCCAGGCTAACTAAGGTCAGTTATTCTGGCAGCCTTAAGCCGCAATACGAAGTAGTATTACTGAGCAGTTGTGGCGAACGTCCTGGACAAGCGCGACCCAAGAGGCGTCATCAGCGTGGCTTTTCGCTAGTTATTCAGCATTTCTCCCCCACCAATCATGCTCCTTAAGGCAGTCCTGTCTTCCTGAGAGGCTTACTTCATACCTCCCTTTAACTTGATCTATGCTTGATTTATAGAACTGTCTCGCTATCTTGGTGTTGCTAGTCTACACATGCAATAGGCTTAAGATATACGATTTTTGAAGGTTTTGGTTATTTTTTCAACTAATTAACATACCGCTTCCGATTTGCGACAACAACAGGAATATCCAGCATTATCTCCTTTTTTAAACGCCGTGAGGGAGATAGAAAGGCATTTATACCCCTGTGAAAATACTATCAGGACTAGAACTGCAAGCCAAAGCAGGTCAAATTGAGGCTGCTACAACGGTAGCTGCGATTTACAGTGTAATGTCTGCAATAACTGTTCGCCGCCAACCGCGCAGCAAGGGCTGCAAACAGTGCATTTCACGACGCGTCAAGGTGACTATCGCGTGCATTCCCATGACTTCATTTACGCTTCGGTGTAACCTGATGTCTCATGCTTACTTTTGAACACCCACAACTCACTAAATTGGCGCAGTGCGATGAGAGAGCTGAATGCTGTAAGCAATGCGCCCGCTTTGGGCTCCCTTGTTCAGGGGCAATCCGCGGGGCAGTCTTCCTTGACATGACGGAGAAGGTATCTTGTAGCATATTAAGGCCACGGAAGAAGAGGAATAAGAGGAAGACCAATGCGAAAAATACTGCAGAAGAACCAGTAGAGGAGCTTGCCCACGCAGCAGCACAACAGCAGAGCAGCGCCGAGGAGAGCAATTGTTCTGCTAATCCGCCATCGCATTTTGACCTTACAACGGAACATGATGCCGCATTGTCTGACTTCTGTCTGCCTGGTGCCGAAAATAGTGATGAGATGAGCCATAGTGGTATGATATACCAACCAAATACTGAGCTCTCCTTCTATCTCGACGACGACCAATTCACCAGCTCAGAGGCATTGAGCTACGATATCTCTATTCCATTAGCTTTGGCTACTTCCGCTTACGATGAATACTGCTTTGTGAGCAACTTCACTCAACTCCTTGCCAGCTCCCGCCGAAATTATTCTACTCTTAGGCCACAATCTTGGATACCCAAGCTTCCCCAACTTGTTGCAACAAACTCATTACCCTCCCCACTCAAGTATGCGCTGCACGCTGTTGCGCTCTTGTATCATGCCGTCACTCATCACGATTCTAGAGCTGAAGAACCCTCTGTAAGGCTGTATTTGGCTGGGATAGAGAGCTATCGCTCCATGCTACTCGGCTTCCAAGGGGAAAAAAAGGTGATGGCTTTGGTGTCGGAGGAGACTCAAGGGTTAGAAGCACCACGTGTATCGAATATTGTATCGATTTGTGTTCCGATTCTATTTTCGTTCTATGAAGCTCTACAAGGCGCCGGTTCCGACGCGGAGTTACTCCACCACTCGGCAGCTACCCAGATGTTGGAAGCACGAGGTCCCGATAAGTGTGCCTTCGGCCTCGCTCATACCGTGATGCGCTCCATGAGAGTCAAAGAGGTTAGAGGTTACATCTCCCTTCTAAGTATTAAATTGCTAAACACCTCTACTATTTTGCTAACTGGCCGTCTCCTAGGCATTCCACTCCATTATGCAAAATCGACTTGCCAGCTTTTCTTCGCCTGAATGGCTCTCTGTACCATTTGAGCAGAAACATAAAATTTGTTATGACAGACTGATCGACATTCTCCTCTCTTTCACCAAACTGCTTCGCCTTCCATACTTAAATGAACGCGGTGCAACGTTGAAAAACTCAATACGTCGCATCCATGACCTCCCTACAGCTCGCAAAAACGACATTGGAGAGCAGGTAATGGTTCTCCAAGCACAATTGCGAACTTGGTGGCTAGATTTTAGAGAAGAGCATTATGGAATTATGACTCTAAACTCTGAAATCCCATCTACTCCTGAAGCCGCCTATATGGCTGCTGCTTCTCCTTCATCCGTCCTCCCGCTATCTGGACCGTGGATGGTCGCTAATAGTGAGACGCTCACCTCAAGTTTGGTTTCCATATATAGTGCCTCTCATATCATACTTCACACCATCCTTCTTATTATCTCTCTATCCAGGCCCCCAAACTCGATCGAGTCCGACGGCCAATCAGCTGTTGATACTCATCGAGCCGCAATTTCGGCGTATGCAGCAAGCGTCTTCCAGGCCTCCTTATATCTCAACATGATCAATCGTTTTTGCGGCGATGCCGTCCGCACAAGATTTTCCATAAATATCGTCGCCCAGTTCGCTTTAGAAGACTCACAACGCGATGAAGCTCAACAAATGCTCAGGGAATGGAAACTTCGGGGCCGAGGATATCATTGTTTTGAGAACATAAAACCATAATACGTCACTGTTACTTTAGCTTGTCACTTGCTGCACGTACCAAATTTACATACTACAGTATGAAATAACCCGAAAAGCAGGCAACAAATTACAATGAAGAAATTTAACTTAGCAGTAACTGCCGAGTGAAATGTGTTTGCACGTAAATTCATAAATTCACATATCGCCACTATGGTATATGTATTCTCTTATCTATGAGGTATAATAACAATAAACGAACCTATGTACAGTTGATTTAAGATGCTGAACTTCACCAGTCAAACTCTCCTGCATAGAGTATATCTCCAGGCACATTCATTCGCGACCACAACGCTCGCATATGATCTTGCAGATCTCGCTTGACAGACACAGTCGCAAGCTCAATATTTGCGTTCTCGGTTTCCAGCTCAACTAAGCAGCAAGTAGTCAGTAACGTGATTGAGTCTTAAGAGGGCGAGGGCTTTATGCTCTGTGCTGCTACTCACCCTGAATAAAGACCGCAGTTTTTTTGCCACTATACATGGCATGCGGAATATTGGTAGAATTGTCCGAATTAGCATCTCCAATGGCGAATACACCAGGAACATTAGTAACCAGGCCATTCTCTTCATCAGCAGCAAGTCTTCCACCGTATAGAGCCACGCCGGTCTCTTCTCCCAAATTTGACCTCTGTGCCGTACCAAAATTGGTCAAAATAGCTGCTCGAAGCACTGATTCGCCAGTTTCGAAGTTGAGCTGGAAGAGATCGTGCTCCGGGTGAGATGGTAAGCTAGGATTCTCGTCTCCAACTGTCCCATTGGCAAGCCTCTTGATGGACGTAATGGTACGGTTATCGATTTTTACGTTGTGCAACTTCAGATACTGTTCCCATTTGGGGAAATCTTCATCTGCGGCAGCCCGCTGCTCGGGAGTATCTGTGCCGTTAACAAATAAGATAATATCTCGGTTCAATGTGATAATCTCGCGGACTGCATCCGGCCCTTTCTCTAAAGGCCCGAGTATTCCGAGTTGCTGGTCTGCGTGCTCATGCCCATCACACCAGGGGCACCAATAAATGCCTTTACCCCAGTTCTCGATAAGTCCGGGTGTTGATGGAAGCAGATCGCGTAACCCTGTTGCAAGAATAACCTTTCTCGTGGTGAAAGTGAGTTTATTGCCGCCAGGATAATTAGCGGAGATTGTAAAATAAGAATTGTTGGCTTCAGGTTGGATCTTAGTAACTGTGCCGTTCACCAAGTTGACGGTGCCGTAATCTAGAATTTGTTTGCGGGCCATCCATCGGAAGTATGCTGGGGTAACTCCTACTCATAGGTTAGCCTGCTTAGATACAGATTTCATGCGAGTGTAATCACGGATTACACGTAGCTGAAGAGATGACCTACCGTCAAACCCGATTACATCATGCATATGCCGAGTGGGAGCATTGCGGTATTCTCCCGAGTCGATTAACAAAACGTTTCGGCGAACGCGGGCCAAACCGCTAGCTGCGCTGAGACCTGCAGGACCCCCTCCAACAATGATTGCATCGTAATCAGCCCGAACTGCGGGTTCGAAAATACTATGCCTTGGGACAGCCTCAGAGAGCCCAGCCAGAGTGGATAAAAAGGCAAAGATGCTTGTGAATTTCATCGTGAAGTGCACCGAGAGGCACCGTAGGAAATCAAATCAAACTATATTTTCGGTCGTTCAAAGGCATGACACAAGTCCCCGTCGCTGGCATGGGGAGGGTCAGCTTCTTATGGTCGAACTTTGCCTCCACAAGCCGTAAGATTTACTCGAAGTCATACCCTCAGACGCCACTACAACATGTATGCTATGTCGCTCGTGCAGCAAAATAATATAACTTATTGAGCACATACCGATCGTCAGCCTGCTTCAGGTGCGCAAAGACATCTGCGTCTGGTCTGCGGTGTTACTTATTTGAAGTGAGACACTGTCTCGTTGCCAGATGAACGTAGCAAGACAGTCAAGTGGGCTGGCATCTGACCCAGGAAAAATGATACTTGGCAAGCTTGTTTAGTGAATGAAGGCGATACTGTCGACAAGATCCGTGGATGTTACCCAATAATGCTACCTACGCATGGCTTGTGTACATATTTTAGCCGCAACTCTATGGTAAACTCAGCTGAGCGATCATTTTGCGGCTTTTTCTTGTATGAATCGTACATGCAGCACATGCATGGAAGTATGATTTGTGCAGATGACGACGCTGCAGGAGGATAGATCTAGAGTCTAAGCGCAAGTACCGACCTGACCTTTGTCGAATCCACTCATCGTCATTCACTCATTTGCCGATGCTACTTAAGGTCTTCTTTCTTCTATGCCATTTCTCAAAAGAATTTATTAATAAATAAAAAATGTTGAAAATGCACTAGAGTGCATGTCTCAGCCACCATTTGTTAACATCGTTGGAGTGAAAAGTCCCAGACGTGCGCTCTGTACTTCGTATACGCTAATGTTTGAAGAATGGAGCGCTAAATAATACTAAAGCTACATCAACAGGCATACGTACATGTGCCGAATCATGTATGTAAATTCGTATTTTAATCTTAAATTATACAGCTTCCATATATTGTTCAATGGTATAAACAAACAGCCAAAATAACAAATAGATAAAGGTTGCTATGCCACTATGTTTTTCACAGCCGCCTTACCGGCATGAATTTGATCTTGCATTAATCTTCTACACTGAACACTGCGGTAATTCAACATCTAATATAATGGAATCACTACGGTTCTACCGTGTTCAAGTTCAAGATGAGGCCAGAAAAGTTGGCTCTTTCACTACGTATGATGCACAAAGGGGCTTCGAGGCAAATGCTTCTTACTCTATGACATACTGTCACTGGCTCAATAAGGCCAAAATTGGGCGACATTTGGACTGGCATGACAGATCCCAGCAGCCCACGCCGTTTATATCAGTTTTTGATAATTATGGTATTGCAGAACCTCCCAAACGAGTAGCAGATACTAGATTGTGACTAAGTGATACTCACAGCGGATGCAGTAGCTCGAGCCGAGCTTCTTGTGAATAAGGGGCGCAGAAACGTCTTCATTGCGGAAATATCCGTTCCTCAGTCACGTATTGCGACTTTAGATATTTTCTTCAGCGATCGAATAGTTCAACTGCCATACGGAAGCGATGAAACTGGAACCGCGGAGTTCATTTCTACTAGTGACATACGCGAACATTTGGAGGTAGATTTAAGAGTCAGTCAGCTGTCGGAATGGCTCGCGATAGAATGTATTCCTGCAAGTATGATTACAAAATGACTTATTTCTCGTAAGAATCAGGAAGAGCCCAATTCAATATTACAAATTACTAACATAACCTGAACAGAACATTGGCGTGAGAATTGCTAGAGAACACAAAATTTCAGCTTACTATCTAGGCCTATATGAATACATGAGATTTGTGAGCTGTAGTCGTAGATACAATTCTAGCGTGCCATCAATATGAGCATTCTTGAGCAATGTAATAATAAAACACCAAACAGACTTCTAGATGACGTTTAATCAGAACTTGCTAACCGCACTTCTATGTTTTCGTACGCGCAAACATTTGCGTTTAGATAGATAACAATGTCGCAGCCTTCCACTTCTCATCCGATGCCGCGAGCTGCTCCGCGGCTTGCTTCACCAAATCCACCGTCTCAGGACCCAGAAGCAGTCGCAGCGGGGGCTCTTCTTCCTTAGAAATCTTGACAATCACATCAGCCACCTTGGTCGGCTCTGACCGATAGTTTTTGTACTGTTCTCGTATCTTCTGGAATTCTCCAACGGTTTGCTGATACGGCTCACTAATAGGAATTTCATCATCCGCAAAGCCAGCCCAATCGGTCTTCATGCCGCCAGGCTCCAGCACTGTCAGCTTGATTCCGAATGGCGCAACCTCTTTGGCCACGACAGACGTGAAGCCGCCGACAGCCCACTTTGCCGCCTGGTAGGCCGACAAGCCAGGGGTCGATAGCCGGCCGCCCACGGAGGAGACTTGCAGAATGCGGCCCGACTTTTGCTTCCGTAAAATTGGAAGCACGGCCTTGGTAACATAAACGGTGCCGAGAAGGTTGGCGTCAATTTGATCTCGGAAAACGTCAACTGACGTATCCTCGAGTGCGCGTGGGGTAGCGTAGCCGGCATTGTTAACAACAACATCGATGCGGCCAAACTTATTGAGGGCGGCCTTGACAGTGCTCTCGACCTGATCGTTATTGACAACATCGAGGGCCAAAGGCAAGATGCGATCCGGTCCATATTTCTCAACAAGGTGCTTCACCGTGTCAGGATTGCGGGCAGTAGCAACAACGTTGTCGCCATCAGCAAGAACGGCCTCGACGATAGCAAGACCTAGGCCCTTCGAGGAACCGGTGACGAACCAAATGCGAGCCATGGTTGTGTAATTGAAGTATTTGTTTGCTGTATATAGTTTGCCGTATAGCTAGATTGATGCCTTTGTATTGCAGAAATGTTTGAAGAGTAAAAGATGATATTGTTTGCTTTCTGTCCTTCCATCAATCAATCTACGCGGCAACATCCTCATCTTTATAGACCTGTCCATCATCCACATTGCGGATGGTAGATTCAAAACTCCTCATCGTTATACCATCCATCTACCCTTAACTCCGTTGAAGAGGCAAATCTACACTCTAGCTGTAAAAATGCATCCGCCTCATTTCCAGATCCGCACCGCCAAAAGTGGCACGGAGCCTCCACAAACCAAGAGCCATTGACTCCCGAAGACAAGAATTATCCCCGGAGCTCCATACAATGAACTGTGGGGCGAGCGGGGAAAATCCGCTCTGCGCGGCCGCTCCAGCTCCAGAACTCCCGCCAGCCGCTTTCAGCAAGCTTATGGGTCGTCTTCTGTCGTCAAAGCATCTGCCTCTCGTCAATTACCGCCGGCGCAATGTCATTTTCACTCGTGCAAAGTGTGAAATTTGCGTACGGACACAGACAGGAGAACTGGTAGAGACCGTGAAGTTAACACCACAGCTTCTATCATCCGCGATTCGCCGCCGGGCCGCTTTCCTCTTCCAATCCGCTACCCATGTTTCAAGTGCTGTGAGTGGACCGATCCTCCGCGTATAAACATCGTCGTTCCCGCTCCGGATCTGTAGGGCTCCTGAGCGGCCGCTTGTACATTCCCGGAGCTATGGCTATCGCCATCAACTGTCATTAATCTCTTACTGACAAACTGTATGAATTGGGAACGGCTCTAGATTCGATCCTTCTGACATGAGTGAGGTATCATCTCCATCCAGGCAAAAAGCTGTGCGGGCCTGCGCATCTTGCCAAAAGTACAAGAGACGGTGCGACAAGGTCTTACCGAGCTGCTCTCTATGCACAAGGTATGTATCTACATCCACTACGCAGTTTCCGTCTGAATATGCCATGGACTCTTTGTATAAATCCAAGCCTCTACAGACTTGGGTTTCCCACCTGCTGCTCTTTAGCGGCCGCTTTATGGCTGTCGACCCCGGGCCGATCCTCTCCATTTCCAGTCTTGTAGACGCTCTATCATCTCATTGGCTAATTACCAACATCCGCAGATTGCGCAAACAATGTGACTATTCTAATCGACAGACCGAAAATGAGCTTAAAACGCGTATACAAGAGCTCGAGTCACTTATTACCAACCATGTCACCACGATCTCTCCTCAGCCCCAGTCTATTTCGGTGTCTTCCGGCCGAGATACTGGCAGCCTACCAACGTCGCAGCTTGCATGTGTATTCTATCCAGCTTCCCTACGCTTCCAGAAGCTCTTTCTAGATACAGAAATCCAGACCCGTCCGGATGCTCCGCCCCCGCCCTCCAGCGATATGATCCCTGCTGCTGCTCTGTTCTACTTGAGTGACCAGGCGCAGAGCGCCATCGTCATGTCACAATACTTCCAAACTGTTCATCAGTGGATGCCCATTATCGGCCGAGTCCGTCTGACCTCTCTAGCCGATTTGGAGCTAAACAGTCGCCCCAGGGCTGATTTCGCCCTGTTGCTCCTGAGCATGAAACTCATTCAGGATGTGCCGGGAAGCTCGTCCAACGCAGTGAGAGATCCTTTGTACATTTGTGTCAAAGAATTTTCTGCTTCTTTGGATATTTCAGGCGTGTATACACTGCTCAAGCTTCAGGCTCAGCTGCTTATTGCCGTGTATGAGATGGGACATGGTATTTTCCCCGCCGCCTATGCTTCGATGGGCTGTTGCGTAACGCAAGCTATGACTCTTGGTATACATAACCGAGAGGCACCTCAAATATTAGAACAGCCGCGCACTTGGATAGACTGGGAAGAGAGACAGAGGGTCTGGTGGTTGATCGTGATTCTCGAACGGTATCTCCCTCCACGACTTGACCGGTACGTGACGTAGAGATTGCATGGCTAATTACACACAGATATGTCACTTCTGCGGGGGATAACCGGCCTCTCCTATCTGCTGACCCAAAGACTACTTCTCACCTACCTGTCGATGATGATGCTTGGGACGCTGGCGTAAGCGATGGCTCTCTTGTCAATCTAATGGATACATAAAGCTAATATTTTTTACAGCAAAACATGTACCCTGAACGACTCATTCTATCTTCATCCAAACATCTCTCTGCAAGTCCATTTGCTCGTCTTGCTCAAGCATCCCACCTTCAGGGAGAAATTATCAAACACTGCAACGACGAAACACAAAGTCTCTCACACGTGCAGAATAGTGTCGAAGTGCTAAGCCAAGTTTTACTAACTTTCTTAGAAGTTATTAGTAAAGATAAGTCTAGCATGATGCACTTTTATAGCGCTGTGGGTGTTTGCTTGAGGTAAGTGTAAATATTTACCTTCTTTTTTTGAGATGAGCCGCAGCATTAAGATTAGATTTCCTGGTCTAGCGCACTGATGAAACTATGCGACCACCACTCCTGCGACTCATTCGCCATTTACAATGATAGGTCCCTAGACGTGTCGGAACTGGCCCTCGCTCGCGAAATAGCCCTAAGATGCCAAGGCATAATGAAGGACTGCATTATAAAGGCCATGTCCTTCATAGAAGTCCTAGGGGATATGATTCAAGATCAAGAATCCATTGACAATCTCGCCAGCTTGTCGCCTTGGTTTTTGGATAGCTTATATCAATGCCTTTCTAATATTTTTTATCTTATGGTTACGTCTCCCGCCCTAGAAGGGTCAGGATACCCTTCGCAGATATCGCTGTGTCTGAACCTTTTACGAAAGGCAAACCAAAGATGGAACGTTGCAGGTGAGTCTAAATGGAACTTAGCCGTCATCTAAGTCAACGAGTATACTGAGAGATTACAGGGGCGTACCTTGAAGCTATTGATCTAATTGAGCAGGAACTAAAAGCAGGTGGATATTAGCATTGTCCGCGCGGAGGATGCTTCTTACGATTGCAAAACGGTGTCCAACAGCTTACGTTCCAAGCATTTACTAGGATTGAGCAATGCTCTATCAAGAAGAGTATTATAATTACTCGAACGCCACTTGTAATTTTTTGTTTTTAAAGTTATCTGGGCTCCTTCTTTCACTTAGGGTCCCTTTTAATATAATAATAATATTTACAAACAGCTCCAGTGCCCAACACTGTCTAAACGACTTCAAAACAGTAGCCTTTGCTATCCTATCATTCATACAAGGTCCCGAACATGCTTTTGTGCCGGCATCCAGATGATGCAGTATACCAAAGCGAAGTCTATAATGGAATTTAGCGGTCTCCCGAGATTGTTTCGTCGCTCGTAGCTCATAACAAAGTAACAAATCCGGTTTACTGAGATTACCGCTCACTTGCGTCGCTAATACCAGCAATGTATGACATATCGATCTTCACTTTGAAGATTTCTGTATTTGTCAAACTCCCTGAGCCATTGCTGATTTGACCCACCCACCTTGAACCTGACCTATTGGGTCAGGGCGACACACTCTGGGAGCCTCGTGCGAGGGCACGCAGGTGATTGGCTATGCCGCTGAGCAGAAAATGCGCAGTCACGAATCTCAAAGACAGGGTAGCATTGTTCTTCTTTAAATATCGCACATAGCGGAAAGCCTCTTCCTCTCAAAGCCCATTAAATATGTTCATAGCAATTTCCACATTATTAGCCATTTTCTTAACAATAGGCTTTGGGTGGTGGTGGTCATGGTTGAAAACGGTCCCGAAATCAGTCTCAACTAGCAACCAGCATCCGCAGAAAAGAGGATGGACATTCCGCGTACGCGGCGTGCCTCATGATTGGGACCGAGACAGGCTAAAGTCATCCCTGACAGAGCAAGGCTTTGCCAGCCCAGCTGTTCAGTCCTTGGCTAGCGAGATTCATGGGCGCTCACAGACGGCCACAGTCTCGTTTCTTAACATCCCTAGCCAGCTGCGGAATCTCCCAGCTGGGCGGACTTGGGATATTCCTCTGTCTGTGCCTTCTGACCAGTTCGGCGGATCGCGGGGCCTAGCACTTGATGATGGCTTTCTCGGCATCACCACCCTTTACGCTCCACCGCCGCCGGATCACAAAGTCGAGTAAGTAGTTTGTTATGTGTTTCAATCATATACTCATATTGTCTAGCATTGTCGCAATTTCTGGCCTTGGTGGACACGCATTTGGATCGTTCAAAGACCGACACGGAGAGCACATGTGGCTGCGAGATGCACTCCCGTATAGTGTCGTTGGGAAAGATAATAACAAGCCTATTACGCGCGTTATGGTGTATGGCTACGACTCAAGTCTTCCACAGAGCAATAGTTTTCAGAATCTAGAAGACCTCGGGACGGCGTTTTATTCGCACCTTCGGAGGCTAGCGAATGCCGGCACATCTCAGCCCATCATATTCATCGCCCATAGCCTAGGAGGGCTGATTGTCAAGCAGGTATGCGCACTCTCACAATATCCGTCCAGAGAGTATTCTCACATCACAGTAGATCCTCATATCTCTCTCCAAGTCAAACGACGAGGAGGACCAGAAACTGATACGAGCAGTATATGGGATCGCCTTTTTTGGCGTCCCACACGATGGTATGGACATCAGTTCGCTCATTTCCATGGTAAAAAAAGGGCCGAATAGATTCTTGCTGGAGTCCATTGGACACTTTAGTTCGCAGATCCTCAGTATCCAGCAGCGTGAATTCCCAGAGGCACTAGGTGGCCAAGACGAGTCCAAGGTTATTTGCTTCTATGAAACACGCATGTCGCCGACTGCTATACAGGTACGTCCCCATTGAAGAATTGTGGGCAGGGTGTCTGATATACAACAGGACAAAAGGGGCAAATGGGGAATGGAAGGGCCAGCCGCAGTCCTAGTATCAAAGTCGTCTGCCACACATTGCCGACCGTGGGAGAACGGACCGCAGTTTATCTGCGCTATCGACCGTACTCACTCAGAAATGATCAAGTTTGGGCCAGAAGACGACGAGTATGAGAAGGTCGTTGGACGAATTCAGAGCCTCGTCCGAGAGGCACTTACGGCACGAAGGAGTATGTGACCAAGTTAAACTTCAAGCTGACCGGGTTGACCAGTAATGATATTAAAGCCTCGCAGGCCCATTACAGCCGAAGCTGTCGCCGCAAGAACAGAGCTGCTTGAAATCGCTGGCCTTTAAACAGATACAGAGCCGCGGCCATGACATTGAACGCGCCGTTTCGGGTACATGTGAGTGGCTACTTCGACACGAGACGTTTATGAGCTGGGCATCATCCAATCAGGGACTTCTTTGGATCAAAGGAAAGCCGGGCTCGGGGAAGTCCACGCTCCTAAAATACGCCTTCAGCAACCAACAGGTTGTGTCCAGCGCCAGCGACACTGATCTCGTCCTGTTCTTCTTCTTCCACGGCCGCGGAGACGAGCTTCAAAAGACCCCGCTCGGTTTCTTCCGATCTCTGCTTCACCAAGCCCTCAAACAGGCGCCTAAGGCGTTGTCAGATCTTGTTGACACCTTTGAACAAAAGTGCAAGGATATCGGCAACCCTTCCGAAAAATGGCAGTGGCATCCAGAAGAACTGTGGTGCTTCTTCGAGTTATCCCTTCCGAGAATTTTAGCGACTCACTCAGTCTGGTTGTTCGTCGACGCTTTAGACGAATGTGGCGAGAGTAATGCAAAAGATCTTGTCCGGAAGTTCAAGTCTTTGCTCGAGAGGCCAACACCACCACTCACTTACTCCAAACAACTTCGAATTTGCTTCAGCTGCCGTCATTATCCAATACTAAGTTCTCCTAGCTTGTTTGAGATATGCCTCGAGGAAGAAAACCCAGCCGACATTTCCACTTACGTGCAATCCGAGCTATCTTCCTTCAGAGAGCTAATATCACCTACAATCTCAGATTTAATCATAAAGCGTGCTTCTGGTATTTTCCTGTGGGCAAAATTGGTGGTGAGGCGAGTCCGGGACCTTGGACTACATGGGGACGGAGAAAAGAAGATCGTGGCAGCAGTCCGTTCTATTCCTGAAGGCCTCGATGAACTATACAAAGATCTCACACGAGGCATGGAGTCAACCTCCCTAAAACTGATCCAGTGGATCTGTTTCGCCACGCGGCCTTTGTCAGTAGATGAGTTGCGATGGGCAATGGCTATCAACGCCGATTGTCAATCGTTACAGGCATGTCAGATTGCGGACGATTATGTACCCGACGGTGAACGGATGAAACGACAAATTCTGGAGCTCAGTAAAGGGCTTGCCGAGACTACACCGGGATCCGGTATACAGATTGTCCAGTTCATCCACCAATCTATCAATGATTTCTTCATCGACAAAGGCGGTTCAATGTCAACCGGTGCGGCGATTGGAATGGCACACTTTCAGTTGTCCAGAACCTGCATACGGTACTTAGCGATGGAAGAAATTGGACAATTAACCGGATACAAAGATAGGGAAATGGATGCTGACTTTCCTTTCCTGCGTTATGCTGCGTCTTCATGGATAGCACACACAAAGCAAAGCGATGCGCGAGATATCCCTCAAGAAGATCTTCTAGAATTGTTTGCTTGGCCATCGAACGTCTTAATGCACCTATGGGAGCGTATTTACAAGGATATTAGCGGATATCCAAAGGACTATCAACCGGCTGGAAGTAGTCTAGCACACATTGTGGCGAGGTATCAGATTCTAGGAGCTATGAATGCCATTATACGATGCGCCGGTCAAACTACGGTATGTTTCGATTCAAAGGATGAAGGTGGCCACACACCGCTATCATGGGCTGCGATGGAAGGGCGCGAGGCTATGGTAAAGCTTTTGCTTGCCACAGGCCAGGTCGATATCAATTCAAAGGATATATCTGGCCAGACACCGCTATTTTTGGCTGTAGAGAAAAGGCATGAGGCTGTTATTAAGCTTTTGCTTGCTACAGGCCAGGTCAATATCAACTTAAAAAATACAAGTGGCCAGACGCCGCTATTGCTAGCTGCAGAGAATGGGCATGAGGCTGTTGTTAAGCTGTTACTTGCCACGAGCTATGTTAAGATTAATTTAAAGGATAACTATGGTTTTATACCGCTGTCATGGGCTTCAAAAAATGGGCATGAGGCTGTAGTAAAGCTTTTACTTGCCATAGGCCACATTGAGATCAATTCAAAAGATAAAGATGGCTGGACGCCGCTATGGTGGGCGGCGGCATGTGGGCATGAGGCTATAGTCAAGCTTTTACTTGCCACAGGCCGAGTCGAGGTCAACTTAAAAAACACAAGTGGCCAGACGCTGCTATCGCAGGCTGCAAAAACAGGGAATGAGGCTGCTTTTAAGCTATTACTCGCCACGGGCCAGGCCGAGATTAATTCAAAAGATAAATATGGTTATACGCCGCTGTCATGGGCTTCAAAAAACGGGCATGAGGCTGTGGTTAAGCTTTTACTCGCCACAGGCCAGGCCGAGATTAATTCAAAAGATAAATATGGCCGGACGCCGCTATGGTGGGCGGCGGCATGTGGGCAAGTAGCTGTAGTCAAGCTGTTGCTTGCTATAGACCAGATTGAGGCTGACTTAAGCAATAAAGATGGCCAGACGCCTCTCTCGCAGGCAGTAAAGTTTGGGTATACCGCCGTAGTTAAGCTTTTACTTGCTACAGGCCAGGTCGGCGCTGATGGAAAGGATGAAGATGGCTGAACGCCGCTGTGGTGGGACGCGGAGAACAAATATATAGTCAAGCTGCTTACGCTATATATCCCATCTCATCCGTCAGGGATATCTTTAGAATTTTTTATTATTACATGGCACAAGATGGGCCAGAAGGCGCCATAACTACTTTATAATTATCGATCCTATTCCAGATACTTCCAATATTTTTTACGTTCAAGTTTGAGTAGTTCTTTCTTTCTCTCCATCATGCCTCACTGAGAGCTTTCTTTCCCTAGATGGCTCTTACTGAGTTTCTTTCACAGCTTTTCAAATGAAGCTGCTTGGCTGTGAGCTACAAGGATCATTTCTGATACAGCAAAATCCGAGATCTCTAAGATATTACTCAAACAGATAACTTTAAAAGCAGATCACACAGGTGGGATCAAAAATACCGATACCGACGATAATGCCGAACCATCCTGAATGCGCCAGGGTTTTGGATGAGACATACACAAACTTCATGTTAACCAATTTTTTCAAGCAGCTCGAAGAGTTGAATCTATGCGCCTTAAAGGATCACTTTTAGGTTCGGTTTTCTTGACAGCTCCGGGGATCTCGTTGTCTCCATCTACGCAGGATTTTTGCGTTTACTCAGAAATTCGGGCCTATAAGCGCTGAGAACATCCCGAGATAATGTCACAAATCAACCCCTGAGTTAACCAGCATAGGATACGGTAGCGAGTTGTCAGATTGAGCCCGCTGGCTTGACAATTTTGGCGTGATCTAGACTCCAATCCAACGAGAAATGCATCGCCGTCAGACAGGTTGATTTGCGAACCACTGTAGTCTTCGATACACTGAAAAGACAATCTATCACAAGACCTCATCACAAGCAAAATCTGCCTATCAACCACCACCACCACAGTAGAGAGTCACTTCTTTCAGAGCGGATCCAGCCTTCAAACGTGGATCACAGCGCCGCATTGTTTAGTTAGTCAGGGGCAAACCAAAACTAAAATAGCCTTGCGTGAAATCAGTTGACAAGCAGCAAGAAACAGTGGAACGAAGGAAAAGTCCCGCTGTTAGCAGCATCTGAACCGAGCTTCATGGACCCCGGGGTGGCGAAAAGAAAGACGATGAGTTTTTTTTTTTTTGTGCTCTCCCTTAGCGTGTATCCATTGTGGTTGTCGGGTTTTACGGGAAGTTAGCTACGGAAAGGCCGGGCTGAAACTTTCAATTTCACAGCTTTATAACGTCTCATTGTTCGAAAACAAACTGTTATGCAAAATTAAATTGAATTGTACTTGACTCTTTGCATTGAAGTGTTTATATACAATCTAGGCTACCACATCACTTCACCCATCAGCAACGGAGTCGCCGCCAGGAACCTCACTTGAAAGCTACAACTAACTCATACTAGGTAGCCACAGATAACTAGTCCGCGACCCGGCACGCGGCTGATAAATTAACGGCATTCCCTATTCTAAAAATACAATTGGCCGAAATCCACTTTGATTGGTCAATTGCACGGCGCGCCGTGGCGACAGGTTAATTAGAGCCATTCCCGCAGCTTTTACCCGAAGAGTTTTGCCATCAAGGGGCCTTGCTTCTCGAGATGCTACCACTCCCCCCCACTCCTATTACCGAGTAGTCGGAACGATTGAGATTTGAGAAAACACTAGGTATTAAGCATGGGAAAATTTTCGACAAAGATGTCACCGAAGGGACATGGTTCGCAGCTTTTCAAGCCCATCTTTGCCAAGTTTATGTACAATGTAGTAAAAAGCCAAGCTCATAGTGAAGCCCACCCAAACTCCATACCCTAGACGCAATTGGCAGAAATCGCCATGCAACGCAAAATCCACCCTAGCTTTCGGGACCCTGAACCACTCAAGCCCATCGTGTACATGCCAAAAGATCGAATCGGAGTGGATGCCATGCCATGCCATGCCTCGCTAGATCGATAAATTAATGTTGTATTTGCCAAGGTATGCCAGGCACGTCATTTAGGAGAATTTCCATCGCCACTTGCCGGGAAAGAGGTTGCAGCGAGAGAGGGGCCTGGCAGCATCATTTCAGCCGGATCTGATCGTTGACGGTTAAATTTTCAGCGGCGCATGGCGAATCGGAATGTTTCGATGAGACAAATAGGGCAATTATCGGGCGGGACGGATAATTGAGACAAAATGCGAGAGAAAGAGCAAAAAAAATCAGGTCGCCATAATATTAGGTGCTACTATGTGGTAGTTGTTTCTATATCTATCGATAGCTGCGGTACGTAAAGGGTGACGGTCTTGTCCACGGAAAAGGCTTCAGAGCCAAGGGCAAAGTATCCCAAGTAGTCGCCAGATTTAGGAAGGTCGGTAGAAGCGGTGAGCTTGAACAGGCCGTTGATGAGTGGAGAGATGTCTCCGTTGAACTTTTCTACCGGTGTGTTCGTGTACCACGTCAAGACATTTTGCTCCTGTTGGTTGACACCAGCATAAAGAGAGCTACACAAAGAGGGTTGTCAATAACGTGTACATGATTTTCTAAGAAACAAACGGAAGGAATACTAACAATTTGTTGCCATCAAGCGTTTGGGTGGATACAGGACCTTGGGCAAAGCCGATGGGCTGAGTAGCAGGACCGATGGCTGCAAACCAAACCATGAGTTCGTATTTGGCCTTGGTAGGGTTCTGGGCGGATGTCTTGTCGCTATCAATGAACATATCGATAGCAACGTTGGTGTTGAGATTGTCAGCAGTGAGATCTGCAAGGCTTGAAGCCGTTGTGGTCTCATTGCCGATACCATAGGACCATACGAGATCTATGTCGACTTTGGATATGCTGCTAATCGTCGCGGGCAATATGTTGCCCTCGACCTGAATATTGGGGAAAGCGTGGACGGGGTTATCCTCTGGGCCAGGAGGATACTGCCATGAGATCATGAACTGGGGAGCCGTGGTGCTTGTAGGATATGTGCCGTTGTTGAACGTGGTAACCTTGGCATCAAATGTCAGCACGAGGCGCTGTTTTAAAAAAGACGTCAGGTGTAGAATTCATCAAACATACATTCATGCATAAGCCTCCCGGGTCGCCCGTATTCCAATTCCACTGGTTGGGGTTCACTAAGAGCAGCAAGCGTCAGTTTAACATGTTGGACCAATGTTTGCATGTACGGAATAGACAGCACGGGATAGAATGAGACGAAGAAGCAGTCAGCGGCCAAAAGTTTCACCAGATATTCGCCGGTTGGTTTTTGGTATGGTGCTGCAGATTTTTTGAAAGGGCATGGCTCTGGTTTTGGTCTGAGAAATGGTGGGCAGGCATCCATGGCAGGCAGGTCAATGATCAGAACCGCAGCGTTGAAGCATCGTAGCATAACCATCACAAGCTTAGCACCGGTGTGTAATGTCTCAGCCGCATCTTTTTTTGGCCGACACTGAATTACACCAAAACTGCCAAACACCCAGCCATTCTCCAGAGGGCACCGTCTACCTGGTGACACTGCGGAACGGAATTCGTGAAATAGTTCGGCACCTACATGTATACTGCTGCCCCGAGGTATCGGGTGTAATTCCAAATGACTTCTGGCAATATCTCGCTTTTGTGACGCCATTCTTCGGGGGCGCTGGCGGTTGGGGAGTTGGGATCGGAGGAGGTTGAGGCGCAAACAAAGGCGGCTGCCCCGTGGCTGATCGGTGCGATTGGAGGCCGAACAAGATGCCCAGCGTCACAGCGATGGGGATGGCCAGCAGCGCAGCGTTGACGAGGATACGGATCGTCATGGCTGCGACACTTGACAAAAACAGCAAAAAAAACGAGCGTCTGAGCCGCAGAGCTGCGGAAGGTGAACGAGCGAGCGTCGTCGAAGGTCGCTGGAAATGCGCCGTCGAGAGGTTGCAATGGGTTTTGTCGGAATCGTTGGAGGGGAAAAGCTTCACATAGGCTCGTGAGAAGAGACGCCGCACAGTCAGCGATACGAGGCACCTGCTGCACCGACGGGCTGCGAGTGAAGTACGAGGTACGAGGCCAAGGTACAAGGCCAAGGTACAAGGCCAAGGTACTTGTACCGGGTGCCTGGGGCGCATGTACACCAGGTACGAGGCCGGTACCAGCGCGAGCAGCCGTTGCCTCTGGGTGCTTTGCCAGCTTTGGTTACGCTACAGTGGGCGCTAGTGGACGCGGTGGGCGGGCTTTAGTGGTCTAGTGCACAGGCCGGTACGCCTCATCGGTTCCGCGAAGAGAGCAGCTGGAAGGAAAACCTGAAATAGCACTGGACTGGACGTTCCAGGTCCCAGTGATTTAGCGGTGCTCAGGCCACTAGAAGGCCAGCTCGACTGTTCCGAAACCCCCGTCTGTGCCGGTTTACAGAGCACTAAAGGTCCCATACAAGTGTCCATACCTACAGGTAGGTTCCGTGCGCTGAAAAAAGAAGTGGGCAACGCCACAGCATCCATTCACAAGTACTACTCCTCGATGCAGTAGCTGTATCCGTTGATCGCCAGGATCGAGAGGGAAAACTCAAAACATGCGACGGTGGATCGCTGAGGGACGGGGATGATGCACACAGAGCGGCTCGTGTCAGCGAGGAGAGTTTTTTTTTTTTTTTTTTTTTTTTAGGGGTGCTGAACACGGGTGACGATCGACCTGCCAGCAATCAAGATGTTACCTGACATGTTGACATGCGGGTAGACATGTCACACAGCATAGGCGGCTTCATTCACAAGCTACGGCTGATTAGATCTCAGGCACCATGGAAGTAAACATCAAAGCATGGCTCAGTTCCCATAGGCAATCAGACGTCACCTATCAAAGAGAAAACAAACAAGCAAACAGAAAAGAGAAGGAGAAGGAAAAAAAAGACAACCAACACCAGTCTCGTCACTCTCTCTGTCTCACTCACTCACAGAAGCCGATCGACCCGGTCCTCGTCCGGCCATCCCCGACAATGGCAACTCGACCAAGTACCAATCTGACACCGGCCGCTTTACCGATGCAGGCATCAACTATTCGCCATCAGAAGCTCAACTTGAGACGAACCGCCGCGTACTTCGTGGTACTCGTAGTAGTACTTGTAGTGGTACTTGCAGTAGTACTTGTTGCTTTGCGCGCACGCATTTGGGTCGCCGTTGTAGTGCCGAGCGCGTGCAGTTGCAATGTGGATGTACTTTTACGGAGCACCGCTAAAGTTTCTGGTGCCATCTTGTGTCGTATCCACGATTGCGGCGATGCGATACAGTTACTTCGCACCACTTGGTGGAAAAAAACCCACACCTCACGCACGACTCGCCCTCCCCAATCGGCGACAGGGTCCGAAGTGCAGTGTGTACAAGTACTACTTCGTATGGGCTCCATTTGTACGAAGTGCCATGCCTGTTTTCCTCTTGATACCGGGCACATGATCACGGAAATGGCGGGCTATTGTCTTGTTCAGTGCTCACAGGAGAGGCACCGACCACTTCTTTGTCTTCCCGCCTCTCCCCTAACCCGCCGACCAACACGCTCTTTGTCAGCTTGAATCTATTTCCAACTTTTTTTTTCTCTCTCTCTTCCAGCTGGGCTGTGCCGTCTGTACCGCTAAGCCAATCATGGCCTAATCGGTTTTCCTTATCCCGAGTATGGAGCTCCAGGGATGGCCCCTCTTTCTATCCCATGCTATGTTACCCTGAAAATCAGAATTGATCAAGCCAGACAAGATAGCGAAACTCAATCACAGCAACCAGCATCGCATCATTTGACAACTAACTCCATCCCGACACGTTCGGGTCTCACAACAGGACGCCCGGCAATCACTGATCACTGATCACAGCTGCTGTGAAACATGAAAATTTCTGCCAGTAAAAAAAAAAAAAAAAAAAAAGTGGACGGTGGGAACGGGTACCTTGAGTAGGTAGGCCTAGGTTAGTAGTTTCACCCAGTGGTCCAATCACGCCCAGCAGGAATGCTTATCTCGAGGTGCTTGTACAAAGTGCGCACGGCTTGGAGGCTGCCCCTTTTTGTACTCGTCAGCTCGATGTCTGAATCAGACCCAAAGGGGTGGCTTAGACAAAGACAGAGAGAGCGCAGAGACTTATATTTTAGCATCTCAAGTAAGCTAGAATTCTGGCCCAAGCATACAACTAAGGTAATGCTCGTACATGCGGCCTACGCATATCTTAATTTTTTGCAGACTCCGCACCCTCTTCTTCTGCATGTCAAGTCGATGTCAGAACATGTCACTTTACTGTAAATGGTGATGCCCCGATGGCCTGTAATCCAAAATTAGCAGCGCTCCTCTTTGCTAGTAGCCTACTCCATACTCGTAGTAGCATCACCTCGTAAATGTATGTGTACAAGTACGAGGCATGTACTGTATTACCTACTAGGTAGTACATGGACTTTCTTGTTGTCTTCCCCCCTCAGGCCCACGTCACGCCACTCCGGCCTCGTATTGGAGAGAAAAGAGAGAAAAAGAGAGTAGCAATAGAAACAGGAAAGGAACAAAGAACAACAACCCCCAGAAAAAAAGAGGGTGCTGTTGTCTTTCTGGCGTGTGTCAACGTTGCTTGCGTTCTATCTACTGCATTGGTCGTTTCCGACCTGCCACCGGGGCTGCCTGGGAAACCAGCCCGACAAGGGAAAACGGGCTGGGCTGGCCTGGCCTGGGCCTATGACGACGTTCCCTGCTCTGCCTTATCCGCCCATGCCGCGGCGCCAGCAGCCAGAACACGAGAAAAAACGATGTGAACCCTGTCGCTTGCGCGCGTATCCGGTACAAGATACGATGCGAAAACTGGGACCCCGCACGGCCCAGCTTACGCTTGTGCAAGCCCGCTGACACAAGTATTGTGTACCTGCGTCTGCGTTGGCGGCTCCGCAGACCACCCCACTAGCGGTGCTGGTAAGCAGCACCGCCTGCGTACAAAGCACCAGGCCAGAGGTACCAAGTATATGGATACTTGCACAGGCGTCGCCTGGCACCTACGGGCACTGGGCTTAGCGGTGCTAGCACTGACTGGGAGCTGCTGGGGCTAGTGTGAGCCACTGGCAGCCCACTAGCACCCGCTGTTCCCGCTGAGCTCACAGTGATGGACTGCTTTTGCCGCTGATGCTGATTGATGCTGTTCTGGATGGACAGCTTCGGGGCCTCGTCTCTGTACCGTACTGTACTTTGCACAATGGACTAAATGGCGCTTGTACATTTGCAAGCAATGAGGTGAGCAACTGGTGAGAGGCTTCAAAAAGTACCTTCCAAGTATCGCCTACGCTCTCCCCAACCGTCCCATCCCATGCGTCAAGCGGCCAGCTCCAAGTACGCTGTACCTCGTACTTACTAGCACCAAAACCTGGCCAACCTCGTACCAGAGCCTAGCACGATGTACCCAGATCGGGTGCCTCAGAGGGTCCAAGTACTTGTACTTCTGCCACACCACACACCACCCTCCATCTTTAGTATCCGACGTCTCTTTCCGTCTCGGCCTCTTCCTTTTTCACCTTGCTCTCTTCTCTCTCTTTCTTTCGCTCCTCAACCTTCGCTATTCTCCTCCTCCCACATTGTCATCTGCGGCGAACGACCTCGCTGCTCACATTCGTTTAGTACATATAAAAATATTTAGGGGAAAAACCTACGCATCATCCCTCCAGCAGCAGCCCCGTTACACCACCAGGATAGCTTGCCCAGTGCAGGCCTCCGCTGCTACCTTCGTTTATCTGGTGGACATCGCCGGGCCTTTGTTTGTCGTCGGCCAAGGATACACTTTTTCCAGCAAATCTAATACGGAGTACTGCTTGTATATCCAAACGCTATTCACCATTGTGCACAAAAACCCTCCATTAATCCGGGCTTACCGGCGTCTCCCTCGCTCAAGCCCCCCCTAACGCTACCGATTAGACCTTTGCAGCTTTCTCTCGCTTGTGGCTCGGCCACATAAAAGGCTGCCCATCATGATGCGAGGCCACCAGGAGGAATATGAGGAGATGGTTGAGATTGGTGGATTCCGGCGCCATCAACACACCGGCTCCGACGACTCTACTCCACGATTGCTCTCTGACAATATGAGGTCCAACCGCTCCAGTCGGGTTCATCCTGACGAATTCACATCGCCTCAGTGGCCGCCATCTATTGCAGGAACGGGGAGTTCCCCTTCCTTAACGCTAAGGAGCGGTGCCACGACGCCGTACGACCACATGTCTTCCTCTAGACACTTAGTTTTTAACGCCGATTCAAGATCCTCTACTCCAATGGTACTAAACCCCCTCCTCCCCTCCCCTCCCCTCCCCTAAATCCCCAAAGTGTGTCTTGCTCAGTCAATTCTACTCTGTATTGCCTCGTAATGCGTATACTATGAACCCATGACTCTTGCCGCGAAGTCGCCGCTGACGTCCATTGTCCCTGTTCTTCTTTGAAACTACAGATCCAAAGCCATATAAGCCTAACAGCTCTTCTGCCACAGAACGGGCGCTCTCCGAGCAAAGAGGCTAGCAGCGACAATGACGACCACAATGGAATCGCCATTCTGCACGACCGAGACGATGCCGACATCTGGAAGGGCTGGAGGAGGTATCTCTACACCCTCACGCCCGCTCTCACGCTTCTCAACACCGGAATGTACCTGACCTACCTTGGACTTCGTATCGCCTGTGTTATTTTGGCGCAAAAGGCGTCCGGCCTTACGTTTGCCGCGGCCTGGGTCTTCATTGCTGTAGAGCTAGCAGTTGCTATTCCGTCGCTCATGCACAACACCTGGACTATGTGGTCCCTAAAAAAGAGGCACAGGCCCAAGATGAGGCTAACGGGAAACGATGTGCCTACTGTCGACGCCTTCGTCACTTGCTGCGGTGAGAATGATGAGCTGGTCATGGACACGGTTCGTGGCGCTTGCGATCAAGACTACCCCATAGACAGGTTCCGAGTCATTGTCTTAGACGACGCCAAATCGCCTGGTCTGGAGCGGTCTTGCGCTCTCCTCTCTCACACCTACCCGAATCTCTACTACATGGCTCGAGAGAAAATTCCCGGACAGCCCCATCATTTCAAGGCAGGAAATCTCAATTATGGTCTAGAACAGTCTCACTTGTTGCCTGGTGGTGCTGGCCAGTTTATGGCGGCCCTGGACGCTGATATGGTAAGTTTTTTCTTTCTTTTTTTATTCTTATCTCTTGGTAGGATAAAAGAGGACGGGAGAGAGATCTTCCGCTAAAACGTCAAGTCTTATTGGCTATTTTGGCTAACCAAACGCCGCAGATTCCCGAGCGAGATTGGCTTCGCGCTTTGCTCCCTCATGCTGTCATGGATCCCAAAATGGCGCTGGTTTGCCCCCCTCAGCTGTTCTACAACACCCCGCCATCCGACCCCCTGGCCCAATCCCTAGATTTCTTTGTTCACGTTATCGAGCCCATCAAGGACGCCATGGGCGTTGCATGGTGCACTGGATCCGGCTATGTGGTTAGACGGGAGGCTTTGGAGCAGATTGGTAACTTTCCTCTGGGCTCACTGGCTGAAGATGTTGCTACATCGACTCTTATGCTCGGCAGGGGATGGAAGACGGCCTACGTTCATGAGCCTCTTCAGTTTGGAACCGTCCCTGAAGATTTTGGTAGTCACTTGAAGCAGCGTACTCGATGGGCCATTGGTACTGTGGACACGTCCTTCAAGCTGAATTTTTGTCTGTGGGGTGACAAGGTTCGGGAGATGACGTTCGCTCAGCGATTCTCCGGTTTCCTCTACGCATCTCTTAGCATGTACACCATCCTGCTATCCATCTCGCTCTTCGCCATCCCCATCATTTTGTGCATGGGCAAGCCTCTTGTCGCATACGCCAACGATACGCAGCTGCGATGGCTCATCCGTGCTTGCTTTGCCAACACCATCACCAACCGTCTCTGCGAGTTTGTTCTTTTCATTCCTGCCGGCTACCACACTGGTCAGCGTGGCTCTCGTTACCAGCTCTGGATGTCGCCTTACATTGCCCTCTGTCTCATTCGGGCTTTCGCCTTGCCAAAGTGGCTTGGAGGACAGGCACAGGCCTTTAAGCCCACCGGTTCCATCTCCTCAGCCCTGAACGAGCGCGACCCCAAGCTCAAGAAGAACATGTTCCGTCGCATGTGGGTCATCCTCATCAACTACATGGCTCTCTTCCATCTCGCATTTGTCTACCTGACGCTCGTTGCCGTCTGTCTCGTCTCGTATCGTTGCTTTTTCCAACAAACCCACAGCACCAGGGACATCCTTATCGCCCTAGTGACACACGCTTTCTGGCCACCTCTTACCTTCATCTTCATCTGCAGCTCTCTTTGGACTCCCGTCGCCTACGCCATTGACCCCCCTCAAATGCCTGATCGAGAAGATCTTCTTGTGCGCGACCCCGAGACCAAGGTTGCGCACCCGACAACCCAGAGCAAGAAGATTGCATTCGGCGGCCAGGCTGCCTGGTTCGAGTTCGAGTACACGTTCTCGACCTTGTACACATGTCTTATATTTGTCGCATCTTTCCTTTTCTAATGCATCTACGGAGGAATTTCAGGGACACATGCACATTCAACCGTGTCTCTCCTCCACAACACTGGAGTACGGTTCTATGATGCGAGCATGAAGAAGTTTTGGAGGCCGCAGTATACGAACCAAATCGGCTAGGTTCTTACTATGGGATATTTGTTTTTTTCGATGTTGAAAGGCGCATGGGATATGTATGAACATAGAGACGGGGCACGTGAATAATTTTTGACTTGATATTTAAAGTAATTAAGCAGCATGTTCGGCATGGTCGATGACATTGCGGTTATAGATTAATACGGCGTGATTCGCTATGTATCTAGCGATCAAATGAGTTACATGTATTACCGCGAACTTGAATTTCTCAGTGATTTTTTTTTAGTCCTCTACGGAGTGATAATGCTTTCTACGATTCAGTACGGAGTACTTTGTAGTGAGACCACATATCAGCCATCTAAGACACGGAAATTTCGGCTCGGAACATGGCTTTGTTAAACTTTTGTCTTTGCACATGGTCATTATCCTAAATTATTTTATTTTATTGTTAGAGAGAGAAATACACAATGATCTCCGAATGCTTTGAAACTCGGCAAGACAGCAAACTTGGCGCTGATTGGCACCTGTGCTTCGGTGTGACAAGAGGGAGGGTATCGAGAGATAGGGGAAGAGGACGAGATGAGCCTCATGGAAGGTCATTACGAGCGAACTGACGTGAGGTGCTAGTGGCAATAGGCTCAGATCTTGTCAGATCCTTGTGTACAAAGCATGACATAACGTTGAGCTGAATGGATGGAAGCTTGTTCTTGTTTATTTTTTTTATTTTTATTTTTTCCTGGACTGATGCTGACGTTCGTGATGGTGGGTTCGATTGGTGGAGTTGACCTGGGGGAGAGTGTCACTCGTACAAGTACTTTTACATTCTACGGAGCAGTTCCGTTTATTTTTCATCTTACGGAGCTGCTTCTTAGGAGGTACTACTTGTAATACGATACGATACGGAGTACAATACGACGTGTTGAATAATAGGGGGTTTTGTTGGGCACGGTGTGACACGAAAAGGGGAGATGAGTGCTTGATGACACGGCCTTGTTAGGTAACCGTGACAAGGAAAGGGAAAAAAGATACATGTTTGCGTCTATGAAGATACTTTGTCGCCCCGCGGGATGGGAATTGATTGCAGGATGGGCGTTGTTTGAGTTCGATTCTGGAACCTTGGCATGGCTTTTGGGCGCAGTGCGAGGTTACCGTTTGCGGCGACTGAGGGTGTGAACTTTGGTACTTCCTTAGGTAGTATGCGTGAAGGGGGCGGCTGTGTCTATCTTGTCAAACGGTATCTGTCAATTTTGCAATGTAAGCAAGATGGGGGGAGGGATTAAACCAAGGATTGGAAGTGTGTATTTTCCGTATTTTGAAACGGATTGCGCGGCCGGTGGATGTGATGGAGAGGCCATAACGTCCTGTTTAGGGATGTGCGCACAAAGGACATGCTCCATAACCCCATTGATTATCTCCATTTTGCGCCCGGTGGCATGTACCGCAACGGATCACGTATTAATCGGCCCAGATCCAAATATAGACAAAGTAAATAAACCATGCAAAGATAAAGAAAAAAATCACGCCTAGTCCTCTCCCAGGTCACCGATTCACCGCTGCTGCTGCAGTCTTACCAGGCTTCGGCCGGGCGGTCCCAGAGTCGGCCAACGGTGCAATTGCTTCGGTTGGTCGGCTTGTGCGAATCCTTGGCCACCTTCCAATTCTGTAAACGCCTCTGTCCCCATCTACTAGAGAGAGAGAGGAGGTACAAAATACTGCTAGTAGGAATACGGAGGGGAGAGGAGAGAGAGATTTTGTGACTGGTTATAAAAAACAGGTTTTTGCCGAGCTTTGTTCGGATTGGAGCGGGAATGAAGCCCTTTTTTTGTTAGTGAGACAGCAAGGCGGCTGGTGTGGATGTGGGTTAGGATTGGGAATGGAAGTTGGGCCTTTAGAAGAAGGGCACGAGGTCATTTTTGAGTCGATGCATTCATTATGGTTGACGGGGTGACTGTGGGATTCTTTATGCAAATGCAAATGACTGGAGACAGAGAAGAGACGGAGGCTGCTCGGCTCCATGGTTCTGTCCGTTCTGCCTTAGTTGCTCCGCTTTCCCCGCATCTTCGCTATTTGTGGTGGTTGGTGTTGGGTTGAGCTCGTTTATGTAGGAGCGTACCATTCCATAATGAGATGCATGAAGGATGAGTGAATGTCTGTATGTGTGTAAATGGGCGCATGTGGCTGAGGCTGCAATACATAAGCAGTAGGGAATGGTTGGACATATTGGGATGGTGTTTGTACGGATTACCTGCAGCTGAGATGTGAGAAGAGGCTGATATTGATTGGTAAGCACTGGAAGCTTCAAAGATAAAATAGACGCTATAGAGATGAGGAGAGTTTTCGACGTCTACAGGGTAGGTAGGTTTTAGACTAGATCGTCAGCTGGAGAATTAGCCATGACGTAGCAACAAGAACCGTTCCAATCCAAAGCGGCACGGCGTCGATGGTGCATGTGCAAGTCGAAAGGATTCGTCCAATTCGGAAATAAAACCCTGGTGATAGTTTGAATAGTACATGTGGCTAGTCATAATCTGTGGTTGCCTGTTCTCTCTACTCGGTTAGTAGCCATGAGATGCAGCACAAGTGAACGGCTGTTTCGGGTTAAAGAGAAAAAAGGTATAGACTTTTTATCACTTCTAGAACCTTGGGTTCGATTTCGATTATGTATGGATGGAATGGAAAATGCTACTATTCGTCAGCTGCCGTGTCCCAAAGACCAGCCTCTGTGATACCAGCGCCTCGAGCTCTCTCTGCCTATGATCAATGATTCTGCTTTGTTCGCCATGTGATGAAGCTGTCATGTCCTCTGCCGATCATCGCAACAATCACCGCTTGATGCCGCATCTAAGACGGCGCCTCGGAGCACCTTCGCGCTATTGGCCCCAGCGCCCAGCCTCCCTGCTTTAGGCTCTCAGACGGCGTCTCAGGACCCAAAAACCCCGCTGGAGAGTCGCACCAGGCCATCGCCCAAGATACACGATGTGACCTCCATCCCTTACATCTCGAGACTCAGTTGCCAATCACAGCATCCGACGCCTTGAATCTGCCTGTATCCGCGGCCGGTCATAGTAACGGGACCGTCACGCGGCCGCAACCTGCTGACGGCAAGAATCATTTAACCCTTTGATTGCTGTCTCAAGGCGCGTCGGGGAGAGAGACAGAGAAATAGGCAGAGAGATAGGCAGAGAGACAGAGAGAGAGAGAGGAGAAGAGAGGGGAAGGAAAAAGGACAAAGGACCGAAAAGACAATCCGGTTGTTTTGCGAGTGGAGGTTGGGAAATTAAATTTGCAAAAGAGTCGGCAGATGTGTGTATAACGTGAGGGAGAGCGAGCATAGGACAACAGCTTAAAGAATAAAGAGACGATGGACATACGCATGGATTCCGGATGGGACTGTAAGATAAAGCCCCGATCCCGTTTGTTTCCCCCTTCTTAGGTGTTGTTGTCTTTCTTTGACGGTTTGCTGCTTCGTTGCGGCAATCACATTTTTGAGAAGACGACATATCGAGGTTGAGAATTGATATTAAAACATGAAGTTGACTCTTGCTTTAGCTGTAGCACAGATACCGCTTAGCGGTGCTGCCGCACAAACTCGTGAGCCTTCCTATATGACCTCGCATCCTCACTTGCTTGTTGAGAGCGGCGATGCGATTCACTCCTTCATGATGTGAATGTCCGGAGAACTCATGCTTATATTGACAAAATAGTTCGGCCATGGGTCTTCTCCCCGCTTCCGCTCGGATCGGTCAAGCCTGGGGGATGGCTGCTCGGTGAGATGACCGCCATGGCGAATGGCCTAGCGGGCCATGAGCACGATTTCTACGTCTACGTCAACCAGTCCAGCTGGCTGAACACGCCGGGCAACGGCGGAGCAGAGTACAGCTCCCTGAACGAGGGGCTGCCGTACTGGTTCAACGGGCTGGTGCCGCTGGCGTACCAGCTTGACGACGACAGACTCAAGACACAGGTCCAGGACGTTGCCGATACCGTTTTGGGTTTTCAGGCCACAGACGGATGGATCGGGCCAGAGGTCGGTGATGCGAGGAACTTTTGGGCGCGGACGCCCTTTTTCCTCGGATTGACGCAGCTTGTAGAGGCGGATAGCTCGTGGGAGGATCGAGTTGTCACGGCGCTTCGTCGTTTCATGACGTTGGCGAATAAGATGCTCAACAATAACAGCCAGGGATTTGTGAACTGTGCTGGTTCTGTGGACTGCTCTTGGGGTCAGGCGCGCGTGCACGATCTCATTATTACTATTCAGTGGTTGTTGGAGAAGTACCCGTCTGATCAGGATTCCCTGCTGTGGGAGAATATGAATCTGTTTTACTCCCAGACAACCTACAAGTGGGCGGATTGGTATACCCAGGGGGTGTTCCAGGAGGTTGTGGACCCGACTAATTCTTCCAACTTTCCGTATATTCACGGTGTGAATGTTGGCCAAGGTATGTTGCTACTGTGCTCTAACTCCAGAGATTTATACTCCCATCTCTAGATAAGGACGAATTGCTTATGCGCGATGATAGGTCTAAAGGCATCCTCTGTCATCTACAGAATGACCGGAGATGAAGATATGATCACTAAGAGTCAGGATGCCGTGAATTGGACTTTTCAGTATCACGGTTCCGCCTCTGGTTCTGTCCTCGCAGACGAGAGAGAACGTGACTTGTCTTCCTACATTGGGAGCGAGCTTTGTACGGCTGTTGAAACGACGTACTCCATGACCTACATGTATCAGGTCCTTGGCGACAACGTCTATGCCGATCGTGCGGAAAGGACCATCTTTAACGCCTTTCCTGTGATGCTGACCGGCGACAAATGGGCTCATCAATATATGGATCAGCCGAATCAGCCGTTTGCCCTCAGCATCATCGCCCCCGACGGCAGTGTGCCGCAAGTGTTTACGACAGCAAACAGCGGCGTGGCCACGACGTATGGAATGGAGCCGCTGTATCCGTGCTGCACGGTGAATCATCCTCAGGGCTATCCTAAATTCGTGTCCAACAGCTGGGTGATGCACAATGGTGGTCTGGCACACGCTTTGCTCAGTCCCTCGACTGTGACGACTATCGTTAATGGAGGCTCGGTGACGATTGAATGTGACACCAACTATCCGTTCAGCAACGTCCTCACATACTCTGTCGATGCTACTAAACCATTCACTTTATACTTGCGCATGCCGGAGTGGTCCGACAGCCGGATGTCTACCTTGTCCCAGTCTGGCGCGTCTTCATCTCGCCTGACTCTCGATGCTGATGAGACGACTGGCATGACTAAGATCTATGTGAATGCTGGCAAGACTACAATCAACTACATCATTGTCGCGGGCGTCAGAACCGAAGAAAGGCCCAACAACAGTGTCGCGGTCTTTTATGGCAATTTACTCTATGCACTAGATGTTGGCTTCGCGGAGACCTCGTCTCTGCCGCACGCGTATTATGACCCTACCGGCCCTGGCATCTCTGGTTTACCATTTTCAGAGTTGCGAGATTACTATGTCAACAGCACGAAACCGTGGAACGTCGCGATTGATCCCTCCACGTTGAAATACCACGGCGTCAGCAGCAGTGCGACACTCCCGGATCCTATCTTTGAGCAGGGCGCTCCGCCGAATTACATGACTGTCGATGGCTGCGAAATCAGCTGGCCGCTGTATCTCGGCGTCACGCCGGATGTACCGCCTCTGAACAGGATTTGTATTGGGACGAAGCAGTCGTATAAGCTAGTGCCGTATGGAGGAGCAAAGGTGCACATGTCGGATTTACCAACAGTGACATTTTAGACTTGGGAGTGGGAATGAGGACGTAATATGAGATATGATGCGATGTGACGCGATGAGACGTTGTATAATGAAGATATACGGTTTTCGATGTCTTTCTTTACTTATTGTTTTTGTACATATGGGATGGTGGTATGGCCTGGCTGATGCATAGATACATGTATACAGGATGCCTCTGGAGAGAGCGCGGGACTTTTTTGACATTTTTTATTCATCTATTTTCTTGACTTTTCCCATTTCAACTCTGCAAAGATATCCTTAATTTGTAAGCAATCTTCCAATTATTCTTCGAATACGCCATCCGAAATAGATGCTAGGATATCCTCACTTGCACCTGCAGCCCTCATAAAGTATTATCGACTTTGAAGTTTGTCGTTTCTTTGTATATATCCCGCTGTTTTTCCATCATGTACTTTCTCTTTCAGAATTAGGAGTAAACATTAAAGGCTCAGATACTTGCGGTCTTTGATCACTTTTTGAAGATGCTCTCTATCTATTTCAAGTAAGGAAGAACGCTCATCTCTAGACCACTGAGCTTGTTTAGGAACCGAAAAGTCTGATTCATATCAATTGGATTCCTAAGGCTTGAAGGATATGGTGCGAGTATCTAAAATTCCTACCTGACAATAAGGTCTTAGGAGTGAGATTTTACAATACTCCGTATCGCAGAGTAAATTGATGAGTTTACATGTAGGTATCCTTCAACTTGCGAAATTCGGAAGGGGACAACGAATTTACGTGCGTAGTTGTCTTTAGAGATATTAGAGAAAAGAAATCATAATGAGATTCCTGGTATGCATCCACAAACATGGGCTTATAGTATGAAACTAAAAGAAAATATTTAACGCATGTTGGACACGCTGTGGGGCGTCATCGACACTTGCTATGAATGGTGATGTGGTCAAGGTTGGTAATTCCATGCCCAACTGTCATTTGTGTTTTCGAGTATCTCATAAATATGTTAGGGAAATAGGGATGAACTCTTTTATAGTTCAAAATTGAAGAAACTTAGGCTAAATCATAACATAATACGATTGATAACAAGGCCTCATAACAATTGCTTTATGTAGCAACTTATTATGTGAGTCCCATAACTTCGGACAGCCCGGCTCGCCGCAGGATAGTTTCCGAAGTCAGGGTCAAGGAAATTTAACCCCCTAGACTATCGCTCATCTTTCTACGTCATTTTCTTCCAGAAGACAATGCAACTCCATCCTTTTGATATATCAAAGAGCTGAAATGGCTCATGCGAAGTGGCGCTGGACGGTACCGCACCTCGGTAGCATTCTAGTAGCCAATCGGAATTCTGAGCATCTAGAAGCCGCACTAGAAGCTCCGTGAAAGACCCACATAGCGAGGCTCGGAAACGGCGTTCCCCCATCCAAGAATTTCCTAATCTATACGAAATACGTACTTTGTATGTACGACTCTGGAGCTTTGGCCGGCAGCGCTAATTCACCGATCAATGCGAAAGATGCCTTCCGAACCGCCGGAGAGCCAGCCTTACCGGTGTTATGCCCGGCTGTTATCATAAGGATTATATAGAGGGATTAAAGCAATGTAGCCTTTCTGCGATCATATAAGCTCGAGCATCTCCGTCTCTGTTGATCAATTCACCACACTTCTGCAGACCTCAATTAGATCCTTGACTCGACTCCAGCAATCTCAAACTATCTACCAAATATACGATACAATGGCTAGCGCGTGGCAACCACCTTTGAACTACCGGAATAGGCCCGTTGCAGTTCTAGGTGCCGGCGTCCTTGGGCGTAGAATAGGTATGCAAGATCTGCCCGTCTTGGAAACAAAAGCTAACAATTTGTCACAGCATGTATCTGGGCATCAGCAGGATATGATGTACGGATTAGAGATCCAAGTGAACAGCAGCGTGTCGATGGCATTGCATACATCGAAGAAAATGTAGCTTCATACGCCCAGAAAACCGGAAAGACGCCTGGTAAAGCCGAATCGTTTGGAGATATGCAAGACGCTGTTACAAATGCTTGGCTTGTTATAGAAGCTGTTCCAGAGAAGATTCAGCTGAAGATCGACACTTTCGCTGAACTGGACGCTCTCACGCCTGCTGACTGTATTTTGGCCTCGAACTCATCCTCATACAAGTCTTCTGAAATGCTTGAGAAAGTCTCTGCTGCCAGAAAAACTCAGATCTTGAATATGCATTACTATATGCCTCCGCAGTGTATGATCGTGGAACTTATGACGAACGGTCTGACAACACAAGAGATCTTTCCATTTATGGTTGAACGATCACAGGAAGCAGCAACGTCACCGTATGTTGCAAGAAAAGAGTCCACCGGTTTCATCTTCAATCGCCTTTGGGCTGCCGTTAAGCGTGAGGCCTTGACCATTTTGGCTGAAGGAGTCTCTGTTCCGGAGGAAATTGACTCTATGTGGACGGAAATGTTCATAAATGGAGGTTCAACACCTTGCAGAACAATGGACAGTCAGTATTTCTCGTATTATGCATTAATGACATATTTCCGCTAACGCGAAAGGAATTAGACGTCGGCCTTGATACAGTCGCTTTTATCGAAAACCATTATATTGCAGAGCGTGGCTTGTCTCCTGAGAAGACCGTCGATTTCCTACAAAAGAATTACCTAGACCGCGGCAAGCTGGGAACTAAAAGTGCGAAAGGTGGTCTTTATTCCCCGACGGAGGTTAAACCTGCCGCCACCAATGGCAACTTGAATGGGCCCCAAATTCTTGTCTTGGACGTTGGTTTATCTGCTGCTGTGCCAAGCATGAACTCAGGCGAAATCCTTCAAGTAAGCCTTGATGGAAAGACCCAGAAGGTTTTAGTTCGCAACCAGTCACTGCCTGATGGTCTCGATATAGATCATGAAAGCGACCGTATGTTCTGGACTAATATGGGCATTCCTGGAAAAAATGATGGAGCTCTTTACTCTGCCAACGTTGATGGTAGCGATATTCGCACTATTGTCTCTCCCGGCTCTATCAACACCCCCAAACAACTGGTCGTTGAAAGTTCGGAGAAGAAAATCTACTTCTGTGACCGTGAGGGCCTTTCTGTTTATCGTTGCAACTTCGATGGCTCCGACCTGGAACTTTTAATTAAGACTGGCGACTTTGAGAAGCCAGAGGATAGAGAAGATATCTCTAAGTGGTGCGTGGGTATCGCTGTGGCCCCTAAGCTGGGCAAATTTTACTGGACTCAGAAGGGACCCTCCAAGGGCAACAAGGGTCGCATTTTCTGCGCTAATATTTCAACTCCCGCAGGCCAGTCTGCCCAATCACGAGATGATATTATTTGCCTCTTAAAGGATCTTCCTGAAGCAATTGATCTTGAGGTGGATGAAGAGACAAATATCCTCTATTGGACTGATCGCGGTGAAATTCCTTTTGGCAACTCCTTGAACAGAGCTCAGTTGAATGGGGCTGGACTCCTGGAGAAACCTGTGTCCTCTGGGGGATATGAGATCCTCACGAGGCATCTTAAAGAGGCAATTGGCCTCAAGTTGGACACTAAGAATAATCGCATCTACCTGACCGACCTTGGCGGTAACATCTACCAGTGCGATCTCAATGGTAAAAACAAGACAGTGATCCATTCAGACGATTACCGAGCTTTCACTGGCATCAACCTCTTGTAAATAATAGATACGTCATGTTTTAACGTGGGTACGGGCACAATTTTCTCTCTAGCCTGTCGCGATATATTTTAGATATAATAAGATATTATTTATCAAATGTATTTTTAATTTTTGAATGGATATGTTTTATCAAAGACATAATTTTCTTTTGTAACAAATAATATTTAAAGAGTGCTTAGGGCTAGCAGGCGCCTAAAATACTGTATACCAGCACGTACATACTTCGGTCTCTCCACGGCATATCAAATCAAATACAGGCAGCACGCCCTTCTTATGTTCCCAACTGATTGAAACAGATAGGCAGCAGCAGTTACGGGTCCTGCTGCAGCCATGTCCCTCGATCCTAGTTGGTTAGTTCAATAGCAATAGTGTAATTGCAAAATATCCAACAAAATCGCCTTGCGTTTGGCATCTTGTCATAAAGTTGTCATTGGCGCCCTTATTCGGCCCACCCAAAGAGGCAGTAGAGCGCTAAGAGCGCGTGCAAGTGCAATCAAGGAAAATGACTATTAATTGCTAAGGGTCTTATAAATAATTAAGTAGACTCAAGAACTAGAGATTATCAGAATGGCTTCCCGTGCTTATCGATCAATTACCGTCATCTCATCGCCATACCATGTCGGCATACCAGGACAAGCTGTCGCACGAGGTCCTGCGTTTCTCGAAAGCCGCGGCATTGTCGATGAAATACAAAAGCGAAAAGTCCCAGTTCAACAGGTCGAGATTCCACCCGTGGAGCATAGCTTTGAAGGCGAAATAGGGCGAAGTTTCGAGCTCTTCCGACGCCTCGCCACGTCTGTTCGCCAGGCACACGAGTCCCATTCATTTCCTTTAGTTCTCGCTGGTAATTGCAGTGCCAGCGTTGGCGTTGCGTCTGGGCTGCAAAGCCTCAGGACGCAGCCAGATAGTAATCTGAGCTGTGTCTGGTTCGATGCCCACGATGATTTCAACACACCCGATTCGCTTCTTAGTGGATATTTTGACTCAATGCCTATCGCTATGCTTGGCGGCTTGTGCTGGAAGACTCTATTGGGGACTGTGCCAGGGTATTCGCCCATCGACTTGCGACGGCTTATTCAGGTTGGAATGCGAGATGTGACGGATCTGGAGCGGAAGCGTGTTGAAGAAGCACAACTCTCTGTTGTATGGGCCAGTACGGATAATAAGATTGACTTTCAACAGGGTCTGACAGATTATTTGTCTGAGAAAGAGCTGGGATTAAGTCCAACACTGGTCCACGTTGATCTCGACTGTCTGGATACCTCAGTAGGTAGGGCGAATAAGTTTGCTGCCCCAGGTGGGCTGCTGAGGGAGGACCTGATTGGGTGCCTTGAACGAGTAGTGTCCAAAACGTTCCCAGCGGCAATGACGATTGCATCCTTCGATCCGAGCTTTGAAGGGGCGGAGAACATTGCAGACGTGGCCATTGAAGCCATTGGTACTTTTGTGGAGGCTTTGCAAACAAAGGGGTTACTCGCACGGGATGGTTGAGCTTAGAGAACTTAACCAATGTTAAAAAATGGTGTTACATCCAGACTGACAAGACGATTTGTATCTCTGAATGTTGCTCGGTTAAATTACATGTACCTAGTAGATGGGTTTATTTGATTAAGAAAATTAAACATTTCATTCGTTCATTCATTAAGAAGTTTACTTGATTAAGAGAGTTGAGATGATAAAAGTACAATAACTTACTTTAAGAGCCAGCCTATCGATTAATTTCCTCCGTTATATCAAGATGAAGTGTCCTGGTGCATATTCGCGGCCTGTTGCAACGTCTCCATAGTATGATCCCAAACCAATTTACTTGTATCTTCCTTGCGGACCCTTTCATATCTTATGCCCTTCGGCGAGTCTCCTCTTTGGCCCACTCCGTATGCGCCACCGCCGGGCTCTCCGTTGGTGCTTCTAGTCACTTCACTCCCATTTGGGTGGCTCTGTGTTTTTGCCGGAAAATGAGAGGTACCAAGATAGACTATGACCTGGCCACAGACGTCCGGTGATGTCATGTACCAGCTGACGAGGGGCTTCATCAATCGCCAAACGACCCTAAACCAGGTAGGCATCTCAAGACTGTAGAAACCAGGACCGTCGACCAGACCTGGATAGATATGCGATAGACTTAGACGTCCTGCATATCTATCTGCGAGTTCCTCGAAAAGAAACGTCTTCATAAAGGTCGAGTGCTTGCGGACGCTGGTTATTCCGTAGATTGAATCGGGCGGGCAGCCGATGGGCAACTCGCCCGGAGAAGTCCCATCTTCGAAACCACCAGCGTAAACAGAAATAACATGACCAGGTACCGGGGACGCGGTGAGTAGAGGCAGAAGCTGCATGATGAATCTAATCCGCGAGTAGTAGGTCGTCGAGATGAAGGAGTCGAGGCCCTCTGGAGTGGCTGTGACGCAGAGGTTAATCTCAGAAGATTATAGCAGGAATCAAGATGCAGGAAGAGTAATACGCACTCGTTCTCTCTTTCAAGATGGGATAACAGTACGTCATATAGAGGAGGTCCAGCCGCCCCGAACCGCCGTGAAACGGGGCCTCATTCTCTTGCTGAATAATGTGTGCACAACAACGATCCACCTCGCTAATCAACGCCAGGTCAGTTGTCTTGATGAAGCGCCATTCAGATCCCTGGCTGATTGTCTGACATTGGGCTATGACGGCCTCGGCACGTGAAGCATCACGTCCGATAATGTACACGCGTAGCTTGGAGCCTTCGTCGGCAAATACGGTGGCCAGAGCCTTGGCAATATATGAGCCAATTCCAGTAGTGCCGCCGGGAAGAGCTGCTACTAATGGTTGTCCTTTGGGTAGCTCAGCTACTGCATTCTGGATATCTTGGAGGCTCGGCATTGCTGCTAAGGGACTCTTTGGCAAGCTAGTTGCGATGATATATAGCAGTAGATGTGTGGAACTACCGCTTGACTTAAACCTGTAATAGAGTCAATAGATTCGGGTAGTCTAGAGAGAGCATGGGAATGTCAATTTTATACTTTTTTCTTCGCTGGGATAGATCCTTTTAGCGATGCTTGTCATTGTTGCCTGACAAGCTATGCACGTAGTATCCGGGTACCTATCTAGTTTTCAGCCATACATATTGCAAAGCAATACGAAAACAGGTTAGCCACCTGAAGAGAGCCAATTATATATAGTTTGGAGTTCCACTCGTTTGCGACGGCATTCACAGTAGGATGCACTACCAGGCATTAGCCCCCCTGTGAGGTCATCATATTCCTGTCTAGCCGTATTTATTCACCCTGGTTATAGTGCTGTGAAAGGGATGCCAGCTAGAAAAAAATGTATGGAACGTCGCAAAAGTTAATAAGGTCACTCTTTACTAAAGATCATTTGTGGTCTTCGCACTCGAACTCACGATGATAAGAAGCATTCGAAATTCTTTTGTAGTCTGAAGGTTAAATGAAGTTGGCAAGCCAAAAGAAAAAGAACAAAAAAAAGGGAAACGTCTGCTCGAAAAGCCAAAACTTCATGAGCAGGCTGCCATGGCAACTTCAAGTTACATAATCCACTTCCGCCACCCTTTTGTTTGTGGGTGTCTTAAGACATGCGCCAGATACATCTGTGTGTGACCAAGCAGCATTCCATTGCGTACAGTGCCTACTGAGTAATATTCTCCGCTGGTAGGCTTTCAGCCTGTCTTTTCCCGTCGCGCTACTCTCAATTCGTCCCTTTGGAAGAGGTCTGAGAACCTCCACCGTCACTTACAATCCGAGGTATCATGGGGGCAGGCTCGCCAAACCAAAGCGCTGGAGCTGGTTTAGATGGAGCGCAAGGCGAATTACTTGATATGGCCGAACAGCTACTCTCAGCTGGTTCCTATCATGTCAACACGCTCCCTCAGCAGCGTGAACTCGAGCCATGCGTTAAACCGCCTAAATCGCCTTCTCCGCCGCTGACGGGGCTTCCACATGAGCTTTTGGTAGATATCGTGAATCGGCTGGAAAATAGCGAAATAAAAAGCCTTCGTCTTTCATGCAAGCGTCTTGCTAGTATAGCAACACTGCGCATTAGTCGTGTTTTCTTGTCTGCAAACCCGCTCAACGTCAAAGTATTCCGCGCCATCGCTGACCACGAGGTGTTTCGCCATGGCGTCATCGAAATCATTTACGACGATGCCCGGCTTCCACGGTCTGCATATGAGGATTCATCGACACGAAGGCCCGAGCTGTTGCTTTATGACCGTTCCCATGATTTGGGCGTACAGACTAATGAGAACTGGTTTGAAAATGAGCGACAAAAAAACATCAAAGAGATTAACCGTCACAAATTCCATACTCAAGGCCAGTGGGGTAGCCTTGCAAGAGTAAAACAAGCGGCTAATGAGATGTCAAGACAAGCATCGTGGACATACTACCAAGATCTAGTCCACCAACAGGACGAAGTGATTGCAAGCGGTGCTGATATAGAGGCTCTTAGGTATGGACTGAGGCGATTTCCATCATTGCAAACCATTACCATCACACCTGCTGCCCACGGGTTATTGTTCAGCCCGCTATATAAGACGCCGATGATTCGAGCTTTTCCTTTTGGCTTTAATTACCCGCTCCCACGCGGCTGGCCTACACGTCATGAGGGACAGCCTTCTCTTGCGGCTGCCCCATGGGTGAATGAGGAGAATAATGTGTGGGCTGAGCGAGTTAGAGCTAAATGGCGTGGCTATCAGATTGTCGCCCGTGTTCTCGCACAAGAGCGAGATCACCACCGCGTGTCCGAGCTTCTCATCGACTCGAATCAGCTTCTTACTGGACTTAGTTGTCGCCTATTTGAGCAACCCTGTGAAGCGTATACTGATATAGTATCGATTCTTGAGCACCCGGGTCTCCGTCGCCTTCATCTATCTCTCCATATTGACGCACAGCAGTGCTATGACTGGCCAGCTTTTCGTAGTGGTCTTTGCGGGATGCTTTAGCTAAATCCGTTGATTTGGAGCAATTTACCTTAGCGGCAGACACGGATCCGGACGATGTGGACGAAAGAGACTCGCCCCCATCACTAGAGACCTTTCTCCCAATTGATTGCTGGCCACGGCTTCAGCATCTCAGGTTGTGGAATTGGTATGTCGAAAAGGACGAGTTACTCTTATTTTTAGCTCAACTTCCACAAACACTATGTTCACTCGAGCTCTGTCTTTTGTCATTTTCAGATGATGGGAATTACCATAGTCTGCTGTCTGATATACGCTGCACCCTAGGATGGAAAGAACGACAGATCCGACCTAGTGTCAAGATTGCTATACCTCGTAGACCATATTACAGGGATGGACAGGCTATTTGGCTTGAGAAGGAGGTTAATGAGTTTTTGTATGGCCACGCTGACAACCCCTTCGATACAAGATTGGGTTCTAATAGAGTACCTCAAGGCGTGGGGATCGTACGTGATGCATTTATCGCGGACTATGAGAAGCCCTGGTAAACGGATTTTGAGTTTGTATTTTTCCAGCTGTTATTAGACAAATGCACAGCATAGTCCACACGTAATATGAGCAATATATTTTATTTCTTTCCTCAGCGATTAGCACGCTACTTTAGTGCATCAGCTGCTACTGTACGAGGCTATACTGCATATGTCTACAAAAAACGTGTACGTGCAGGCAGGCTTCCTTATTAGCTCTTTGTCTCTTTGTTACTACCGCTCTCTGCGTTCCGATGAGTTTCAAGGCAAAAGATTGTGTGAAGATCAGAAAATCCTTTTAGAGGCATCTGATGGACATCAGGCGTAGCTTTCGTACAAGATTTTACTCCATAGCGCGAAAGCGGCAATTCCAAGATGCGGTGGTTGGTACCGAGTTCGGCCCAGTTATTCAAATACACCGATTGCATAATCTAGGACGCAGACTTTCTCGATAGTAGGCCCAGAGTTCTTTATGAACGCTTGGTGAACAGGATCCTCGTTGACATAATAGTCTCTATCCTCGGCCGACGCGAATTCGACGACAAAGGCGTGCGTAAACCCATTCTGAGACTCATGTCAGTGAATTTGCAGAGAGCGCGTTGCGTGTAAATTTAATCGCCCACCTGGTGAGGCTCGGGCGAATTATCTTTGCCGCCTGTCAAAGATTTGATATACAATGCCTGTGTCGTCGGATGCAAACAGCCGCTCTTCAAGGCTAGCATGTCTGAGCAAGCCTAATGGGGTTTTTTTGTCAGTACTGTTTGATATGTGCCTTGTCTGCTCGACACTGATGATTTGTGGATGCGCACATTTTGAACGGCTTCGATGCTAGCTGAAGATTTGTATTTAAACAGGACGATGTGGATAATGCTCATATTGGTCTTATTAAGTCCGGTAATGGGCTGAAAATATGCCGACCGTACTATGATTCAACTGCTCTTTTGTGAGTTAATGCTTATTTATAACACTATCGCAATTTATTTGCGAGATGTGTATAGTAGATGATCTTCAGTGAAGTGGTTCATGTGCGGGGTCATAAATTATCGGCGGGGAAAATTCGAGGCAGTTCCGTTTTTTTTTTAAATCAGAGTAAAAAATATGTCTGTAAATTAAGACGGGTCTATTTTTTGTAAAATAGCTGTGCATAATGCTTCTAAAATCTTTAATTTATGTATGTCATTTTCGTGAGCTGTCAGCGATTTACTGAGGCCAAGTTCAGGATAAGGCGTGCTGAGTACATAGAATCACTACCTGTATCCAGTATATTAATCGCCTGCGGCACTAGGTTAACAAAGTTATCCTACCAGATCAAGGTCATCCAGACAGATTAAGGTAATCGAGATAGATTATAACTTGCTTAGTATTATAAAATCATTAAATAATATAACATGCTATACATAGATTAAAAAAGTAAGTACACTTAGCTATAACTACGTTGTAACAGCAAGTATAATTAATAAACTACTTACCTTAGTATTCCTGCATATAGCCTATATAATTATGCAGCAGCACTTCTTCAAGGTTACTATGGATAACTAAGAGTTTGAAGTCACATAGCCTTCTATTTTATATATGTCATCTATCCGTCCGAACGCCAAATCAAGTCCATGCCAAAAAGGCGGCCTAGAAACCAGTCTCTGAATCCCATCAGCGAACTCATTACTCCAGTTCAATTGTGCCTATTGTCCTCCGTCAGTATTATAATGCGTGAAAGAAAGAAAGAAAGGGACATAGAAGGGGTACTCACCTGGAGGCTTTGATGTGGTGTCGTATACGACCCTCGCAATGCCATCTACTTCGTTGACAATCCGCCTGCTAATAGCCTTGAGGAGACTCCACTTGAATTCGTATGGCTCGGCACTCATCATATCCAGGCTGGTAACGGCTCGCAGAACGCAGATGTAGCCGTAAACCCTGGCATCTCCCTGTACACCGACGGCTATGCGACAAATGCAAGTTAGAAATCGTTACAAGTACGTGAGTGCAAGTGCAAAAGGAAGGGTTTACCTCTGTTCGTGTCAAGTGCGGCGTAGGCTTGGGTGACCTAAACTCTCTCGTTAGCAAATCTCTCTTAGATGGTAGGGTTTAGCCGCGTCGAACCTCATCATAGATCCCGGCCTCTCGGATCATGGAGATGTAGATGTGATCCGCCTTGCGCACAATTTCGACTCGCTCAGGGGTGACCTCGCCGATGATCCTGATCCCCAGACCGGGCCCCGGGAAGGGGTGTCTGCCAATGAGCTCCTCGTGGATCTGCAATTGCCGACCGAACGCCCGCACTTCGTCCTTGAACCTATTGGACCCGAACTGTTAGCGACAGCAACAAGTAATCACCTTCACCGTTGACGTCCGTTCACAGGACTGAGGGTAACGTACAGTTCTCGCAGCGGCTCAAGCAGCTTCAGTTGCGCCTCCTATTATTTTATATTAGCCTCTTTCATCACCAAATATCGCATAGTTTAACTTACGCCATTCTGCATACGAGCAGGGAGTCCTCCTGCATTATGATGAGCTATATACGAATCTTAGTTAGTACTGTGCTGCAGAGGCATTCCCCTTGAAGGCGGATGGGAAAGTTGGGAGATGAATAACTCCAATGTGGCGAGGGAGGCTTATAAGTCTGGCCCTGATTGAGGTACAGCCTCAGCCTTGGTAGACTGCTTCGCAGCCTCGCCGTTACGCAAAAAGGGGGGAACAAGGAATGAACAACAGCTGGAAGACGTACACTTGATTGTAGAACTGGCGGCTCCCTTGAAACTCAAGCTTTCCACAATATCCGCTGGACGGGGTTAATAATTCCGATCCCTGATGTGAGCAGGGTGAAGAACTGACCATACAGTGTCCCCTGAAGGAACCATTCAACCTTTCCGGCACGAGGTGTATTCTCTGCTTCTTTCTCAATACTGGATACAGGGTTAGGTCAAGTTCTCTTTGGTTCAACAAGTGATGAGGCGCGAGCTTACCGGAGTGCCTCAATCTCGAAGAGGTCAATGACTATCTGAGTCAATACGATAGGCTGGCCAGCTTCTAAGGGTTGACTCACAAGTCGCGCCGATAATCTTTCTCTTGGCTTCAGGCTCCGTGACCCCTGCAAGGCGGCCGAGGAAAAGCTGGGATCCATCCACCACCGTGAGATTGATTCCTAGGTGCTTGTCTAAAGTCTCTTTGACTTGCTCGCATTCGTTTAGACGCATCAGACCTATTGGGCACATTTAGAACATTACCACTAAGTTGGTGGGCATGTCCTTGAGCGACTTTATCTTACCTGTGTCCACAAGAATTGCCTTGAATCGGTCTCCAATAGCTTCCTTCATCAGCTTGGCGGCTACAGTGCTGTCAACGCCGCCGGAGACGGCTCCAATCTGCGTACTCATTAGCAGGTCAACTTTTGTTGCTGGGGCAAACAGAAACACATACAACCTGGGCGTTTTCGCCAACCAGCTTCCGAATCCGAGCGATCTCCTTCTCTGAGAAGTTGTCCATTTTCCAGTCTGCTCGGGCGCCGCAGATCTTGAGAGCGAAGTTGGCAAGAATTTCAGTCCCTCGCTCTGTGTGTGAGATCTCAGGGTGGAACTGGATGCCTATCACCCATACTTGTTAGCAAGCTCTAGAATCAGTCTGACCTTGCGAGGACGCAAATACCAAAGATAGGCATAGACTTGTGGGCAATGCCAGCAAACTCGCTGTCCTTAGTGGTGGCAATGGTCTCAAAGCCGTCGGGTAGATGAACAACCTTGTCGAAATGACTCATCACAACTACAGACGGAGAATGTCAGATACGTATCAGCTCGAGCTGGACGAGGACTATTTGCATAAAGGAAGTGAACGAACCGTTCAAGGAGTCTCCTAGTCCCTCGAAGAGCCGATCGGCATGGCTACCAAGCTTTCGGATGGCCATCGAGGTTTCCCCGTACTCACGGTTCTGGCCAGGTGCTACACTGCTTGGATCCACACGCCATGCTGGAGCACCATTATCAGCTAATGATCGTCCAGAAACAAACAAGGGCGAGAGTACCAATCAATTGATTGCCGAAGCAGACGCCTCTTTGGCATGTTAGCGGCATTTCCATCGTGCTCTTGGTGTATAACGTACAGCACGGGGACACCAAGCTCGAATACCATCGGATCCACGCTTGGGGAGTCAGGGGAATACACGCTTGATGGTCCCCCGCTCAGAATGATCCCAACCGGTTTCCAAGCAAGATCTTTGAGCTTTTGAGTACAAGGTAGCATCTCAGAGTACACCCCAAGAGACCTAAGCCGTCTCAAGATGAGCTTTGGTATTGTCAGTGTTTGGCTACCCGCATAGAAGTAATAGGATCAAGGAGAACTTACATGACTGGTCTGAGATCCTAAATCCAAGACGAGGACAGTCTTGACGAAGCAGTAATGGTCAGCTCAGAGGGTATTAGAGAGTGAACAGGGACTTCTTCGTCCTTACGTCGAAGATAGAGTGCGGCGTCGCCGCTTCAGCCATGTCGCTCATTGTGCAGAGAATGTCCACTCAAAGGGTCCAAAGAAGAGAGGAATAATGGTTCATGCAAACAGGATATGCACGAACCGCAAACGAGCGAGGAACATCGTAACCAGAGAAATTTTTCATGCTCAACCTTCGGCGGCTGACTAAGCTAGCCAAACAGGGGACAAAAAAACAGAAAATAAGAAAATTTGAACACACAACAGTAAAACTATACACATACAGAGGCAGCATTCAGTGAATACAATGGGTGCCCGTGTTGTTATTTTGTATGCGTTTATTCATTCTGCGGTCCCTACTTTTCTGTCCCTCGCCTGCCCGCGTGAATTCGGCCATCGCCCCCACTACGATTCTGCACTGTGCCACATACTCGGTAGCCCAGGCACTCAAGCAAATGACAAAATAACCAGGACCGCAAGAGGATATTGGCCTACGAATTATAAAGTAAACCCCCTTAAAAGTGATGCCAAAAACGGAAGCTTCTTAAGTTGAATTAAATGATATTACTATGTTATAATTCGAATGAGAAATGCGCTTAGGGCCTTTCTTGTACTAATGATGCTGTGTTTAATCCCTTTTACGGTCTTGGTTATTTTGTAAACCCCTTGGCATTCTTCATGATAGTGGGCCCACATCGTGTACCGTTCTTCAAGCAGGGGACATTCGCATCTTGGCAAGGCTTACATCTCCCTTTGCACTTTGGTGATTTGGATCCTGGATATTGGTGTAGGTTTACTCTTCAAGAGATGAGGGAATGTAGTAGCGCTCTTACTTCAAATTGAATTTTTGATGTTTTACTCATTTAACTCAAGATGAGTTTTACCATTATTGCGAGTATGAATTTGTCTGTTAACCTATTTTTTTTCTTAGAGATTTCTTAGAGGCATAGAATTCGCTGGAAATATCGGAATAGCACTATGATAAGGGTAGATAGGATGGAGCTTGCGCTCTTGGATGAAAATCCCTGACTTGCATTGGTCTCGCATCCTTTGGCCAGTATCCCTTGTTCGACATAGCAACTCTTCGATCACACCACTCTCGTTAACAGTAATCATCATGTTACGACGGTATCCATATCGTCTCTTAATGAAATCGTCTTGCAGATCATGACGCGTTCTTTAGCGACGACCTGGGAAATGTATTCGCCAGACAACCTCTTCACCGTTGATAAGGACAAAAATGAAACACTGTGTCACGAGGGCCCAGCAAAAGGGCTTGTCATAAGTAAACAACCAGTGTGTATATATCACTCAAAAATCTATTGAATCATTTCTATAAATAGACAGAGAATTTGGCATCTATTTGATTTTCGAAGTGACGAAAGCGTCCAATTCCTTTTCGGTCCAAAGTTCCAGACCAAACCGTTCATTCTCCACAGCTTTATACTCGCTTGCATATTTCCCACCGAGAATGGCTGCCCGTAGCAAACCGACCCCATTTTCGAGTTTAAATCCATCCCGAGCAAAGCTTTCGAGATGCCTCTGCAGCTCGACTCCAGCATCTAATTTTGTTTCGGTCCATTGTGGCTCGGGCGATGTGTGCTTTTTGACCAGCTTTACAAGCTGAGCCTGTGTTGTGGCCATGTCATGAATGAAAATGATGCGGTTCTTAGTTCCTTCAGGGTTTTTCAACAAACCCACGACAGCTTTCGCGATGGAAGCTACTCTAGTGACACTGAAGGGGCGCTCGCCGTTATCAAGCAGCTCGACCTTCCTGTTGACGTGATCAAACAGGAAAGGGAATGAGAAAATCAGCTCCAAGAAAATGCCGTTGGAGAAGACAGTATACTCGATTTGACCGTCTCTCGCTTTTTCATCTAGATACTGCCGTATTTGAGCCGTCGGGATGTGAATTGGGAGCTCCTTAGCACTGGGATCAGTAGACAAGGCGCCAAAGTCCGCCGGGATGAATCGTTTCACACCCGCTTGGATAGCAGCGTCGATAATAATCTTCTGCTCTGGGATGGCTGCTGCAGTTATTGTAGAAATCACTACGTCTTTGCCCTTCAGGGCGTCAGTCAGACTGCTGAGCGACGAGTAGTCGACTTCCGCAACGTGAACTTCTGTAGGCAGATCTTTGACGGAGGATTGGGAGCGAGTGAATACGGTGACTTCGAATCCTTTCTCAAGAAGCTGAGTTAGGATAGCGGAACCGAGCAATCCTTTCTGCATATTGACTGATTAGTGAGTGGTAGGGGTAACCCAGAGGCACAGAGAAGGAAACGTACACCGAGGAGGGCAATATGCTTGAATGAAGCCATCGTGAATGATATTTAGTGCCTAGTTAGTCAAATACTCCAGAGAATATTGAGACTGATATCTGGTGAAAGCGTGGCAAAGTTACAGAGATAATGTTCAAATAATGACTCTATTTATACACTTATAGTTACTAATTTCGCATGCGCGCGCCAGCAGTATTGGCCTTTTCTCAAAACTCCGCATGACTAGGCAGTCGAAAGTACGCGTCCATACACTAGTACTCTCATAATTGTGGGAGATCTGATCGATACTCATGGCGTGGTACAATGTGCCTGACCAGCGGAATGGACCGAAGTCGTAGATTTTCAGCCCCCGAAGCGGAGTTTTAGGTGGCGTAGTTAGCGGACATTATGAGAGGATGAATCCTTCATGCGACATGGCTAGGTACTTTCGCGATGTTTTGTTAACAAGAGCTATGGGGTTAATTTCAGTTATTCATCTGTTGCATCGCAAAATGTTAACATTTGCTTTTTTGTTTACTCAGAACTCATGCCAGCGGACGTTAGGAAACTGCCTATCCTCTTCTCAGGTTGTTGTTTAGAATTTAGACAGTTGTGTGGTGTAATATAGCATCTGCCATAATGTAGATTTCTTTCTGAACCATTGCGTTTAAACTTTGTAAAGACGAAGACTCTAAACCTAGTAGTAATATTGACTACATGAGGAATCCACCGATATCGTCTGGGAGTATTAAGCATGCGACGATACAAGCTATTTCATTGCTGAGTCATGTCTTCCACTTATTAAGCGGATGATCTCGGATAGCGACTCTGCGTCGGAATACCAGAACACCTGTAAGAATATAAATTGACCAGAAGCAGCTATATCTTAGCCTATTCATGGAGCGAGAACATTTCACTGTAAGTTACCTCTCAATGCCTGTTCGTGATAACTAGGTAGCGACAACTACAGTAGTACAAGTCAATGCTAGCTGTTATTGGCGGAGCGCGCAAAGTCTCCGAACCCGCGTTCTCCGCAAAGTCCGCTACGATTCCTTTATCTAAAGTAGCTTCAATGGTAGGCGACATGTCATATCAACACTCACTGGCTCACAATTGCGTATATACGGAACGGAATCTATGCAGAGTTTGTTTTACATATCCTGCTCTTACCCACCGTCGCCGAGACAAGGTTGTAGTGCTGGAGGGAAAAGGCCAGATTAACATCTGCCTCCTATTCTCAAATTCAGCGAAGGACAGATAGTTAAGCTTAAATGCAGGTTAACGGCAGTTGGTGTTTATCTCCATTAGACTAGTAATTGCCGGCTGATGAAACTAGCCTGGTATGCACTGTGAGGTTGCGTTCACGTGGATCGATGTCGAAGACGCCGATTACTACAAGATAAAGTAATCTTATCAAGTCTAAAAGTTAGCCAAAAGTCATCCACCACAGTAGGGGTTGACCGTGCCCGTTATATTCCAATGAAAAACGTGTCTCGCGATTCATGCTCTCGAGCGGTTGGGTAGATAACCAACGGCATCTACCGTATCTAGCACTACGATTACGCAGCAGTGATGAGTTGCCACGAAGTATTATGAGAGAAAGGATAAGAGATATTTCTAAATAGTATTTATGTATAGAAGTAAAAGAAAATAGAAATCTATAAGTCTATGATAGCAACATTATCACCACTTGCGTTGAGGTATATACACAGAGCTAGAAACAGAAGATTTGATCTGTGATCTTCGAAACCGCTCCCGGTGCTTCAAATCCCATGGCCACCAACGCCTTCTTAGAGGCATTCACCATTCCGGGAGGCCCACACAACATAGCTTTGGTGTCAGGAGATGCTCCAGGTAGCTTTGAAGCCATGAGCGCTTGGGTGACGAAGCCTTTGCCGTAGGACCAATTCTGCGGAGGCTGATCCAGCATGTACCAGATTTTGAGATTCTTAGGATAGTTCTTGGCGAAAGCATCAAGTTCTTTACGGAGGAGAATATCCTCCTCGGTGCGGTTCGCATAGATCAAGCTGATCTCGGTTGTGTCTCTGTCATCTTCGCAAATAGCGCGAATAAGCTGGTACATGGGAGTAATTCCAGTTCCTCCTGCAACCATCCCTATCTTTTTGCAAAGGCCCCTTTTGTATCTCATTGCGCCCTTTGGACCACGGAAGAGAACTTTGTCGCCGACTTTGAGGTTTGCAAGGTATTTACCGGTAAGCAGACCGTCCGGATAGCATTTGATGACTAACTCCAGTCTGCCTAAGTCGGTGTTATTCGAAACTGGAGTATATGATCTTGAGACGTCTGCTCCGTCGATGGCAGCTTTGATAGCGACATGCTGGCCGATAGGAATCCCAATGATATCTGCTGGGTTGGGCAATTGGAAGACAAAGAGAAAGACGTTTGGCGATAACGTGTCTTTTCTAAGCAATGGGAGATTCTTGTATCCCTTGGGTTCCAGCCAGCCTTTGGCAAGATGTGGGTTAGGTTTCACCACAGCTTTGCTCTTCACGTGTGGAGGATATTTTGTGAAGCCTGACTCAATTTCAGTAAATTTTGACAGCTGAGCTCCAATAATACTCCCGACAGCGGCACACAGGAGAGAAGCAGCAATGAATCCGTTTGTAAACCCTCCCTGTGGCAGATGGACATTTGGAAGCCAATGAGGTGACAGCTGAGAGAGATCAGAGACCTTCGCTAGTATGGCAGGAAGATTGACACGCTTGTCCGAAGCAAGTAGTAGAGAGAGACCGCCTGCTAGCGGGATAGCTGCCATTGTAATTGTACCAATAGTGGAGGATGAGTCTTTGGTGGGTTTTGTTTCCTCAGTGGCTTTTTGTACTAGTCGAACAGTCTTGGTACGGCTAATCTCACGAGCACCTTTAACGATGCCAATCAAGTAGTCTTTTAGAATCTCATCTGCATCTTCGGAATGTCCAACTTCTTCATACGCCGTTGTGGCATCGGTTCCGGCAACCTCGATTAGGACGTCTGCCCCACCAGGGTGATCCCGCACATATTTGGAGACGTCATAGACTAAAGGAGGCCTTGTTAGAGAAAAGCAAAGTACAAATGGCAGTTTATTTTTTGGAGGGTCTTTTACCCTTTCCGTGAACCATAACCCACAGATCATCTCTTGTTTTGTGCACAGAAACATCTTCCGCTGTGTACTGCTGCATGGCTTTGAAGGTGGTATTTACTTGATTTTATTATAGAGAAAGGTGAACAAAGCCGTCAATTTTCCCTATTCAAGAGAATATCGAGATAATGTTAATGAGAGAAAATTTGGAGGAAATAAACGCCCAAGATATGGCCACCCAGGCTATTAAAGGAAGAATTAGGGAGCTTTGCTGATGGATCTTAGGAGAATCCTTTTGCTCACAGAATTCATCTGCGATATATAAGCAAAAACGCCCGAGTAATATGCCAATCAAAAGAGTTGTTCGTTGCATCCATCTCTGGCATGCAAACTTGTCTCCACTAAATCGGAGCACCCCGAAACGCTAGTTCCCGCGGCAATGTTAACCAGGGGTCTCTTGCCGGAGCTAATTGAGCTTACCGAGCCAATGAAATGGATTCCGAGAAAGCAATTCCTCGGTAAGCATTATATGACGATGCCGAGGATGGAAATAACTCTCGCTATATGCATAGTAACGTCATTTACAGAGATGGATTTTCTTATGATGGGGCTTGTATGCCCGGCATTGGACTGGTTTCGGATCCTGGAATCACAGAACAATGCCATTCAAAATAACACTTATAAGCCTGAATACTCGCACAAGCTGAAGTCCATAGAAACAGACACACATCTTCTAAAAAGAAGTTAATCTGTGTATCACATTCAGGCATTATGGCTGTACAACACTTCTATCTCCTTGGAGAGCCAATAACCTCTACAAGAGCAATTGAGATCGACTCAAACCTGGATCTAGACGGACTCAAGCACCTGGTTGCCTCTTACTTTGCTATTGTTGAGCCTAATGGTACGTAGAATTGGGAGGCAATTCTTTCTCATGTTGCCTAGGTAGCTGCTAATAACTAAGCAGGAATTGGATTTCAGGTTCAAGAAAGCGCACTACAAGATGTTTCAGATGTCTCTTCTGCCAGCGGCCCAGTAGCTATTTCTATTGATAGGCACGCTGTCCGTGATGCGCCCGGTCCGAAGGGCTTGCCTTACATTGGAAACTTCCTTGAGATTTACCCGGATCACCTTGGCAATCACCAGCGTCTTTTTGAACATTATGGACCCGTAATAAAGACTAATAACATGGGTCGTGCCGTATACCAAACAAACGACGCAAACATTGCCGCCATTGCTTTTGCTGAGTCTGACTTCTTCACTAAGAAGATTAACAAGGATCATCCTCTTTACGCCTTGAAGACCCCAGCTGCTGGTGTGTTCTTGGGTGATACTGACACAGAAGAATGGAAGATCGCCCATAAATTTCTACCTCCTGCTCTTGGTCCTAAAGCGGTTCGTCACTATGCACCAACTATGCAGAAATCAGTCGAAGATGCTACTAAAGTGTTCGATGCACTTGATGAACAAGGCGAAGCTTGGAATGTCTATCAGTACATGTTAAAGCTTGGTTCTCAAGCCGTTGGCAAGCTCACCTTAGGGCTAGACTTTAACCACTTTTCTTCGCCTGATGCACCTATGCATGAGATGATCCTTTTGATCGCCGAGGTATTATCCTTGAATAAGAAGGTTTCGTCCAAAGGCGATTGGTATAGCAGCTTGCCTTTTGGCGACCCAAAACGCTTGAAAGATGTAAAACATCGCATCGAGGAGATGATCGAGGAGTCTATAAGAACAGCTGCTAGTGGCGGGGTGGAAGATCTTCCACTGCAGGATGCTGCTTTGACGGCATCGAACATGGTTGGTTAGTAACATCACTTGCCCCTCATTTCAGATTCTCGTGCTCATGCAGAAAATAATTCAGATTATGCGATTCGTGCTACCGATAATAAAGGAGAGAAGCTACCAAAGTCCAGTCTCGTCTGGGCGCTTATTGTCGCCACTGGTGCTGGCTTCACAACCACCAGTTCTCTACTTTCGTGGCTCATTTATGGGCTGGTTACCTACCCAGGAATGCAAGAGAGACTTCTTCAAGAACTTGTCGACAACGATTTTGATGAGAACGCCCTCCTTACCGCCGAATACACCGAACGTTTAGTCTTCCAAGATAAATATATCAAGGAGATGCAGCGCAAACACAATCCATCTTTCCAACCTGGGCGCACGGCAAAGACCGATCTTATTCTTCCCGGGGGTTACAAGATGCCAAAAGACGCTGTCATGATACCTGCTTTGCACCATATTCATAACAACCCTAAACTCTGGAGTAATCCCACCGAGTTCAATCCGGACAGATGGGACACAGAGGAGGTGAAGAATAGACCAAAGGGTTCATATATACCCTTTGCTGCGGGGCCACGAATGTGTATTGGATTCAACTTTGCACTGCAAGAGATTAAAGTCTTCCTACCAAAGCTGATCTACCGATACAAATTCACTCGCGAAGGAGACGCGGCCGTGGAATATGATCCCATGTTCCAGCTGATCAGACCGAACAACTTGTATGTGCGTGCTGAAAGGCGTGTCAAGTGGCCACCCAAGTCGCAGGCTGCCACTCCCAACGCTTCTGTTTAAACTCAGACAGCTGGTTTATTCGTGCTCCTTTATGCTCCGTATTCCGCTGTGCCCCGATGGATTATAGTTTTGGATTGAGTGTGGAGTCTTGACCATCACTTGCGCAATTTTGCTACTACGTCCACGAAAGCAGCTTTGTTTCAATTTCTTTTTGGCAATAGAGGGTTATTAGACAAGAATGGATGTTTGAGATTGAAAATATTTGTATTTGTTTTCTATAATATATTTAGACTAACTCCATTTCATTTTTCTCTTAATTTCCCTACAGCTCCTCTAAATGACCATTAATTCCCACCCCGTCTCGTATAGCCTGGCTTGCTGTTGTTAATCGACCTTTGTCTCTAATTCTTAATAATGATAGAATACCGAGGCAGAACCCTGATATAGGCTATATAATACCATAGGAGCTAAATATTGTCCTATGTTGGTTGAGATGTGGTGAACCGAATGTAGCCGACATGATGTGCCAGGAGATCAGAAAAATAATCCTTCCAAGTAGTATTTGGTCTGTCTGACTTCTATATGTAAAAGTTTCTGATGGACATATTGGCTATATATGAAATAACAATTATCCAATAGTTTGGCAAGCATTTCTCTAAATCATGATGGTGCTGTCTGGCGATATGCATTTTGTGAACATATACTAATACGAGTCTACAAAAAGCGCTTTCGCTCTCGTTCAATTAATTCTCTGTCCTGCAGAGAAATGAATAAATTCAGTTTCTTTGTCTTTACTATTTACATATTGGATTCACCGATTTATTACTTCATTTCCTTTCACATGGTAGTAGGGTAAGGAGTATCAGCGAACTGTTGGCCTTACGTCGGCAATTCCACGAGGAGCAGAAATAAATCTACTTGTCTGCACAGATGATACAGAGTAGGCCTGCATGTAAGATCCATTCGGGCTGCCGACCCGCGACCCGAGTGGAGTCATGTATTCTGATGATCCTTCTTAGAATCCATTTCGCGCTGAACTGCAACATTTTTCTTGCAGGTAGCTTTGGTCTACCTTGCTAGTTCAATGCTGTATCTTGCCCGAATCATGATGATGCGTCATAATTTTGTAATCATATAGAAGTAAAAATTCCTTCTATTCACCGACAAGGTTCCTTCAAGAATGATCAAGGGCCCATGTTAGCAATCTTTTTCATAAATCTAGTTGATTTGGTAAACAGAGAAGCTGTAAGTATACGAGAGACAAGCTATTTTGTAGGAAGGTTACAAAAAATGGATGTGACATGAGGGATGTAAAGCGAACTTTCTGTTCAAAGATACGTGTTGGTGTCGTAATGTCTTCTTGGAGGTAGGGGCATAATACTCTGGACTGCAAAAAAATTAGGCAGTCAGATTGTTCTATGTCTATATAGCGGTCATGCGATTACTTTGTATCACTGATCCTTTAGTACCTATATGTAACAAGAAAAATTATCACAGAAGTAATCGGATCGCATGAGAGGTAGTGATTCAAAAGAATGGGCTGAGAGTTTCAGGCCCATTTCCCCCAAAAGATCGATATTCACTATTGCATTGCCTCATTTCTCATAAAGTCAACATCCACATCTATGTACTTAAATATTCTGACTAAGTTGTTTTTTAATTGCCGTGACTTCTGAAATTGGTAAGTGGACTACTAAAGGCTAAATTAATGAAGTTAAAATCTGCCTTAACGATCCACGCTAATGCACGCGTCGTATAATAGTATATAGGGATTACTTCGGAGGCAACTATATGCCTTTAGCCAATCAATACGATGGACACCTGTCTCAATTTCTTACAAATAATCCTATTGCAACATTACTGAGACAGGGTCAGTTTATTTACATACAAACAGGGCGCGTCAGATTTGAAACAGATTTGGTGAGTTACATGATCCTTCGCGGCAAGCTAGATTCTGTTCTGTATCGAGGATCAAATCCTATCGCAGTTACGGCAGAGCTTGGGGCTCATTGCCTCGGTACTCGAACTCCGAGCTGTTCTGCGACATATTATGTTTGTTCAATACGTATTTGATCTCGCGTAAGCCCGAATGGGTATTGCGTTGTACTGTCAATCACCGATATACGGAGTACTTAGCTGAGAGACTTTCTTGAATCATCTAACCACTGTTAATAGGAATGCCAACCAACGACCAGAAGTTATCAAGTGCCATTCATAGCGGAACTAAATCACTAAGAGTAATGGGCTCCACTCAAGATTGCTGTATTAGTTCCACTCTGTTCCGAAACAACCATTATACGCATATTATTTTGACACGTAATTATGCCTGGGTCCAGATAGAAGTATGTTCTTCTCCGGTTTTGACATGCACTGTGCTTTGATTGAAGAGTTATACGTGTTGAGATTCATTTTTTTCTCTTCGCCTTTCTAGCCCTTAATCTGTTAATCTCGGTCTCGAGCATTCAAATCATCTGCTACAAGCTAGTAAGTGGAGTAGCTTCTAAAACTAATGTATATGTCGCCTCTAGGAAAGAGAATTCTGACCGGTGGATCTGTGGTAGTGAGAATTTTGCCCCTGTTTACGGGTCTCTTGGCTTGTCCAGGGGCTTTTATTATGCGGTAATAGACAGACAAGCTCGAAGGGCAAGAGAATGCAGGGGAAAACACCGTCATTAGTTGTATTTAATGCTATGGGGTGAACCTCTGATAGAGCTGCCATAGTGGCGGTAGCTGAAGGTAAAGATATGAGACCGTGCGGAGACAGATGGTATAAGTTTAATACAAGTTTCAGAGGAATATTAGTGCCGGTAAGGCCTCTTCTGAATCCAAGAGTAAAGATGCGATGAAAAGTTGCGTAGGAGCATGTATTTGGTTATTGTTTTGTTTTGTTTTAGCATTAACGACCATAAGGTATCTAGTTATCTAGATACACACAAATCCTCATCTGGGCGATAGGTCGGTAGGAGCCAGTTTCCGTCTTCATGTATTTGGTTAGTAGCATAGACGATCGAAGTTTTTACTGCAGGTGTGCACGGGTGAAGAATTAGCCTAGAGAGTTAGGAAATACTAACTCATGCTTTATCATCATTTGGAAATGAAATAACAATATAGATCCCCACTTTGTAGATGATGAATTGTCTGAAATACCGTTTATGATCAACTATGAAAATAAGATACTCAAATAAAAGGGGTGGTGTCGCCAAGCCAGGCATTGCTCTGGCCCACTCAGGTTTTCATGCTACATCCTCTCTCCATATGAGAAGAACAAATCTTGGGTATGATTGAAGACCAATTGGGACTCTTAGAAGAACCTTATAGCTTGGGGACGTATTCGTTAGACCTGGCGGACTCTCACAATTGGACTCTGGCTCTTTGAAGCTGGGCAAATTCTTTTTCCCAATGTGGAAGGTGTAACCGAATATCCTATCACGCCTTGAAACGTCTTGCCTTATTTCAACCCAAGAGCAATAAACAGGCTTGGGACCCTCAAGCTTATTTCTTTTGCCTTCAGTACTCCACGCTCTTCCGTATGAGTAGCCATCCCGGTTGAAGATTTGTGTAAGGGGTAGAAACCTCGGTATATCACGTGACCATAGGCATACGATCTTTCCGAGGTCTTCGGAATCAACCTCAGCTATCCGAGCAAAAGCGGCCTGCATCATGTTCTCACCCTTTCTCGATCCAACCGGAGGCTTTATCGCAATGTCAACGCCTCGCCGCCATCGCTCGGCATTTGCCTGCCAAAACTGTCGTCGGCGCAAAGTGCGCTGCAGCGTCTCAGTGACCGGCATCCCATGCGTCGGCTGCACTCAAGACAGTATTGAATGCATTGTTCATCAGACTCAAGGGCTAAAGTGAGACTCGGCAGGTGGAACTTGCTTTCGGAAAGGCACTGGCTTATGTTGTTCTAACTAATTCTAGGCGGCAACTAAACCATGCATTTGGCCATCATCAACCCCTTCATGGGACTGTTGAGCTTGAGCTTGACCACTCAGTGGCTGAGTCAAGGAGTGTACCGCAATCACTCTCTCCGGCTTCGGTGGATCAGGGACTCAGCGCTGTAACAACTTATGCCTCCCAAAGTGAGAGGTCCAAGGGGGCTGGAGGAAACAGCAGTTCTCGGTCTGCTATTGAGAATCGCGGCAATCCGGAAGAACAGCGTACTGGAGCCGAGATATCTTCCGCAGCATTAGGACAAAATAACCAGGCTGCCAGAGCCCCTTTCTATACAGGTATAATCATAATCCAGAACTCTTGTAGAGATGACGCTTATGCTTGAAGTAGGAGAGGCTCCGGGATTTACATCCATTCTTGATGCATGCTCACCATCGCAGCAATTTGTTGCGCGGCACATCCTGATATCAGAAGCATCAATCTCTTTATCCGCGCAGGACCGTGAGTATCTCCAATACAAGGGAGTCTTTACTCTACCCCAGAGAAGCACTTGCAACGAGCTCCTGCGCGCATATTTCCATCATGTGCATCCCCTCATGCCGATTGTTGATGCCACTGTGCTCCTCAAATTCCATCAAGAGGGCAAAGCTAGTGAATGGAATTTGCTGTTACTATGGAGCATGTTCTTTGTAGCAGCAAATGTAAGTTTAGCGGTTTGCTTTCCTTTGCAAAGCCAGATTTTTAACTAAGTCTGACTCATAGTTTGTTGATTCTCATGTCTGGACGCTTGAGGGCTACTCCTCCCGCAAAGAGATGAAAGCTGCCATGTACTCACGGGCAAAGGTAGGCAGTGGCTGTCCTCCATACCCGGCTGCGCCATTATTAATTGATCGTGGCACTAAAATTAATTGACACCATAGTGCTTGTACGATAACGGTGGCGAGACAGATAAAGTAGTCCTACTGCAGTCGGCTCTCCTCATGGGATTCTGGCACTCGAAGTGGGACGGTCATTCACAGCCGTGGTATTGGATCGGAGTCGCCATTAGCCTCTGTCAAATGTTGGGTCTGCATCGGGATCCAGATTCGGTCAAATTCAATACATCCTTCCCTAATCACCGTCGTCATCTATGGCGTCGTCTCTGGTGGACATGTTTCTTCCGGGATCGATCGCTGAGCCTGACGCTGGGACGGCCACTGAGAATAAATCTAAACGACTGTAACACACCTATGGTCTCAGCTGCCGATGTACTCAGTGATTTGACTCAAATACCAGCCTCAATCGCCAATGGATATATCCCGGATGACTTGCCTCAACTAGCCGATTATTGGATTATTCTAATCCGTTTGAGTAAACTATTAGGCGACGTTCTCGCTCTGTGTTATCAGCCTTTCGGTCCTAGCCCCCTACTCAAACAGATTGAGACCCTTGAAGCAAAAATCCTACAATTCAAGATTCCAGACAGATGCGATGGCGAACAGAGTCGCCTCGCGTCCTTTTATCTATACCATTTACAATTACATTACCAGTGAGTCCCAAATGCTCTTCTCTATGCCTCAGTTCTTTTTGCTTATATATGGTAACAGCGCAATTTTGATCACATTCTATTGTCCTTATATTGCCAACACTCCGTCGGACTTGCCCCTTGCGCTTAAGCAGGCATGGCAAACTGATATACGAAACAAAATGGACTCTGCAGCTCTACGCTCAAACGCTGTCGTTGATAACATTGTACGAGACAAACTTCTCCAGTTTGCCTGCCCTATGACGTGAGTATATTTTCTATAGCTTCAACCTCGTGGCGAGGCATCATATTCACTTATTGCTAGACATGATAACTAATTGCTTGCAGTCCTTCGCTATTAGTATCGCCCATGCATGTACATCTCCTCAATTGTAAATCTGCAGATGCTTTGTCTCGACGTCTCAGCCTTAACAAACTCGAACTTTATTTAATGGTCATGGAAGAGTTAGAAGAGACGTATACGTCCGCTTCCGTTTATCGAGGTGTTTTCTTAGAGGCGATACGTCAATTATATCCCAACTATTCTACCAGCACATCTATGGGCGAATCGAACACAACAGGCTTCTCTCTGCCTCGTACGTCCCCATCGGATGATTCGATGATACTACCTATGATCAATGACGATATTCTTGCCGCACTGTTGGATGAAACATCATGTTTTAATTTTTGGGAATCTTTCAGTGATATTCAGCTAGAACCGTTGCGGCCGGGTTTATGAGGGTATACAATTAGAGCAGTTTATTATTTCTTTCTTTATTTCTTCAAAATTTTCGGCAAGTTGTTTTCTCGATAAGCTCTCTTCTATACCTATCTAGGCAAGACAAAGAGTCAAACTCGAATAGAATGTCTGAATTTACAGAATTGGCTACGGTTTGGGATATACATATAGACTGTATAAATTTAATGACAGTTAAGATGTTGAAAATACCTACTTATTTCAACATGTAGCGACTTCATCAGATGGTTATCTCAAGATTAATCTTACTAAAATTCCAGTCAAATGAAGCAAAATTATGTGTCATTACGTTCAGGAGAGAACACTTCAAGTATGCCAACAAAGCTAGGTTCTTCTTAGCCGAAATTGTCTTTTGATGAAACGCTGCGTATACCATCTGAAGATAAACTTCATACTTAAAATACCTAGCTAAGCGTCTGCTTATCCGGCAACGCCATTTCTGCGCGGCTGTTGGTCTAGTTTTGTATTAAGTGCAGTATATCCAATGAGAGATCTAAATCGTTTGAAGAATTCAACATCGGGCATATTTGCGAACTTGAGGATCTGTAATGTAGTTAATCTGGCCCACCTCTGCCATAGCTTATATAAGCTGAGAGAGGACTACTCCCTAATTTCCACATCATAGCCTAGAATGTAGTAAACAAGGTCTTCATGTTCACCCTCCAGTACTAGTTCAACATCTGTCTTGCCGTCGTTGGACTGGGTTGTCATATTGTAGCTGTTATTAATAAAAAAAAGCGTGCCCCTCGTACTTTTAGCTTCTACAACATGGAATCATGCGGTCTAACCCTTGGTGTCTTTTTTATCGAGTTCAGTGCCAGAAATCTAAAGAAGTGTCTCACCTCAGTGGTTCTACCATAATGCATTACTGCAGATTCTCAGATTCTTCTGAGCCTCGATTCGTTGCTGGAGAGTTAGTGTTTGCATCTCTCTGCAAGAGGGCATCGAAAATTTTCTGATCGCTGAGATATACAGCAAGAAGGAGCGGGTGAATACTGGCCCACTGACGTTACACATACACTTGGTTCATGTTTCTTTTGAGCTAATTGGGAAACACTGATACTCTTCACTAACTCAGCTTGAGCTTAGGAAAGTCAAACTCGCTTATAGAATGTGCTAGTGCCTCGCTGCTCACTATCATTCTAGCACTTACATATTATGAGGCACACATAGAAGCTATACAAGTTTTGAACCTAAGCAAGTAGTTTACTATTCTTCAAAGTTCACGTATATGGGGCGATGACTAGTATGGATAATTGCGTGCTTCTTTCTCAGATACTGATGATGATGCTATATACCTTATATACCTGAGAACAATGGCAGCATCTTAGTGATCCTAGTACCCGGCCACAAGAGTGCTTTTAATCGTTTTAGTAACGAAATTTAGAGTTGTAAATGTTATTGACAATATGCTTTTGAGTCCATGGATAATCGCTTAGGATGTGATTAGCCTGGAATATTTCCTATCTGCTCGGCGTTGCAAGACCCGGCTGTTTTGTCCCTTGATTCCTTAGCTGAGATTGAGAACGGGTAGATGGCACCACAACTGATGGTCTTAATTTAGGTCACTTCTCTATCAAAGATCTAGGAAGCTACTATCTATCCTATGTAGAGATCTTCTTGCCACTCTACTTAGTAGTTCAATTCCGTGTAATAAATGCACGCCATTCCGAAGCGGCCTGTGAATTGCCATAGCGAGCTCCTTGTGAGGCATTTATTCGATTTCCAGAGGGAGACAATCCTCAGGAAATATATATGTCGCAATAGTTGAAAGCTCCCAAATATCGTTTGGTACTCATTGCATATTGGTAGGTTCGGTCAATAATACAATACAATGTACAGGGAATAGATTTCTCCAGATGCTGATTTCCTGAAAGTCTTCTAATTAAGGGAGGTCTGCATGCCTTCTATAAATAAACTCGATATCATATGGAGTGTGCATAGCTTCACTGTTAGCGTTACGCCACTAATACTACCCGCAACTGCAGGCCAATTAGGCACACATTTGATTTGATTCATAGACTTGGCTGATAAGAACGCGTCGCCGCTGTTGATAAGGCCGAAATTTCAAGTTATACAATATTATGAAAACATTTCGACTCACTCTGCTCCGAACCACTGGATTACATGTATCCCAACCGGGTTCTACATCGTGGCAATCAGCACACAGTTATGAAGCAGAAGGGCGCCAATGCAAGTCCTCGCAGTTTTTTAACTAATTTGGACTAGAGAGTGTCCGAAATAAGGTCCGACTATTATGCCCCCAGCTGTGTCACAGCCTTAAAACACTTCCTAATCTAAACTAGGCAGCGTACCAAGGCAGCAGCAGTTTCGGCTTGACATACTCAAATCATCATGACAATATGACAGGCTGATCCCTCATGGTTCAGCTTCAACTAATTCATCAAATTCATCTATCGTGTTCAGTATTAATGACAAAGCCAATAACTTAGCGCCGCCGACAACAACTTAGCGAATGCGACTGGCTTGTAAGAGCCGCCCTCAGCGCAACAGATAAAATTTCTCAGGTTTCCTGCTTTACTTCTGATTCGGCGGCATACCTTTCTGCAGGAGCCTCTGCGAATGGCCCGCTATAATCAACGGCCCAAGGGTTGCGGGACATGCCGTGAAAGAAAGATTCGGGTGTGCTATATTAATACCAGCCGCTTTACTTCTGCTGAAAGCTGACTAGACAGTAGTGCGATCTAGACTTTCCCGAGTGCCAGCGCTGCTTTACAACGGGCAGAAGATGCATGGGCTATAAACAAATTTACAAATTTAGAGTGGTTACCAGCAGCAACCGGCCAAACGATCCATTTGCAGATTCAAGATGTGCTGGTCGTCGCTACAGAGGGGTTGCCAATTTGGTCACCACCCCTTACAGAAGCCAGCCGGAACTGGAGCTTGTACCACAACCAGGGGCATGCATTAGGCAGACGGCCGTTGCTTGTGATGCATTTGTTGGGCCGTTCCTAAAAATGCTCTTCCCTCCCGACACCGATCCGCGCACGTGGATAGCGTTCCCCGGAGGATGGATATGTTCTCTCCCAACACTGTTCCACAGCCGAGGCGAGGCAGTCAATCAAAGTCTCTTAGCGCTATATACGGGCTTTATTGGCAAGAAAAAGGGCGATGTCACACTTATTAATGTGTCCATTGAACTATACGGGAATGCTCTTCGCAGTCTACGGAACAGTGATATTTGGCTCAAGCGGAAACCCTCTTCCGACGAAATTGATACTGCGCTGGCGAGCATTCTTATCTGTTCCCGTATTGAACTACTGGCTGGAGAAGGCAGTAGTGGTGGCTATATGACTCACATTCGAGGCGGCCTGCAGCTTGTGAAACAACTTGGCAAGAGACTTCCAGATACCATTTTGACCACGGCCATTGTTCAAAAGCTTCGATTTCTTGGCGTACGCTCATGACTCTATTGTTATGTACCTCTACTGACTAATTTCTAGTTTTATGATGCTATGAGGCACGAACATTCATACTTTATGGCCCAGTCGCCATATAATACCCTTTGTCTTGCTCAGCCGGGAGATAGAGATTTCTTAATGCAGCGGATTGTTGAAGCGTCTATTGAGTTACCAAATTTGGTGTGTGAGGCGAATAAGCTAAATACTCTATATAATGCAACACAAGATCAGATCCTTCAAGATCAGCTAACCGCTCAACATCTACTCAAAAGGGCTGCCACGGTAAAGGATAAAATAAGTCAGTGGCTGGACCAGATGGTTTCCGTTACGCCTTATCCAACTCTTATTGTAACTCCAACTGTGGATGAGGGCGCATGTTATCTTCGGGGAATGCAAATGCAGTTTTCAAACTGTCTTTGCAGTTGCCTCTGGATTTTCTACTGGTCTCTTGTCGTACGGCTCAGTCGGCTTATCAAGCAACTGCACGGCATATACTTCAGCCTCTCTGCGAAATTATCAGACCACCCCCAGCCGCCGGCTGCACTAGCAGACCTCGCCAAAGATGTCTCTATCTCAGACCAATACGCAGATAACATTGGAATTTCCCTTAGCTCAGCAATTACTGCTAGCACATTCCACGCTCAAGAAGCGCTGGCCTTCCTGTTCAATCTATATTCATATTGGGAGGAAAGAGGAGACATTGAGAAGACAGACTGGTGCATACAGACTCTGAAGAAACTCGAAAATCAAGGTCTTGGTTTGTATATTCAAGTCAACAAGCAACCAAATAAGTGTGCAGCCATGACTGCTGCTTTCCTTGCAGACCGCAAACAAGCCCGTATATGAGGCGATGGTGGTTTTCTCGATTTGTATATCTTTTCGCTATAAAGTATTTAGTATGCGAAGGGATTATTTTGGTCAAGTGATTGGAAATTCCCCCACTTCTATTTATATATATCTCGATGGACTCTTAATTGCTTGGAAGGAAAGAATCGACATTTACTATTGAAGAGAAATTACGCGCAATCTTATTATCAGCTCTAAAGTACATTGGTGCAGCTGATATTCTTCTTAAAAGTTCTAAAAGCTAACAAGACCTATGCTTAATATTTTGTGTTTTAATGTTTACCTGCACTGTACAAGCTTCCAGCCTATGCCTGTCTCGATTAGCCGCATGTGCATATTGCGTGCTACATCTTCCATGTCTGCTGATTCCGGGGCTGCTCGGGGAATATCGAAGCCATGCCACAGTAGTGCTAGTGTCGACGACTTCCAGACACCAGGACTATTTGATTCCATAGCTGTTAACACAGTCAAGCATAAAAATAATATGTTCAGTGCAATAAGTGCTGCCGGAAGTGATAACCAGGGCCAGTTGATCCTAATGCATGACTCCTGTAATATGATAGGTGTCAAAACTGCTGCGTTGTCGACGTTTAGTGGCGGAGGTCCGTTAGCCAGCTGGTCCGGGCTGCTGCGTACGAAATTGGTCATGGTAATTGCAAGGTTATCGAGCATCTCTGCTACTGAAGCTTCGGTTATGCTAGCATTTGCATAAAGAGCCTGCATAATACCGCTTTGACTAGCCTGAGATCCTGTATACACTAGAATTGGTGTTGGCGGTTTATTTGAGAGATCTGATCCAGAAGAGACCCCATTTGTCACAACGGTGTCGTTATAGAAGACTGTCGCAACCAATGTCTGGCCAAAGGCGCCATCAAACCAGTTTGATATAGAATCCGTGGCATTGACTAGTACATCATTGGTCATCTGGTATTGATACAGGCATCTATCTGGGATGCTTGGATCCACTTTCGTGCTATTTATAACAGCCTCGCCATGAGAATCGAGATATGTGAAGCCGTAAATAATCCATTCAGATGACATGTCAATGCTCTGCTGCTCTAGAGCCTGTTTCGCACTGTGTGGTAGGCAGTCCCGTTCTAGCATCCGTGCATAGATAGCCGCAACATTAGTGTCGCTCGGAAAATCTGATGCCCAATTTATGCTAGTAGTAACCTTTTCGGTGAAAGTGCCGTTAACAACTGCCGACTTGTAGGTTTTTATGCAAGGTTGAAAAGAGCATGAAACGGCTTGAGGTTCCGTGGGCTCCCGCCCAATCCACGCCATAGTGAAGTTTTGTGTCTCGCCCTCGGTACTGTCCAGAGCGAGCAAATTCCAGCTATCGCCAACTCCTTCAGTTAAGTTATCAAACCCCACAAATTGAAATCCGCCGTATTCGTTGCCCATGGAAGTGTATGGGTGAGGAAGATACCATCGGCACGGAGGGAGAGGAGCTGTTGCGAATCTAGGTTTGGTGTTTACTGGTAGGCTGCAGTTGCGCTCTAAGCGATCTGTAATGTTTGTACAAATGCTACAGAACCCCACCGAGTGATATGGTTGGTCAAAAACACAATTGCCTGAAGAACATGAAGGTGTGATATTGAACGCTTCGACACCCAAGATTGCAGATTCCATTTGCCTTTGCATAGCCAGGGGGAAGTTGCTCGGAAGTTGGAGGGTGTTGGATCTCGCCACATTCCCTGGCATTGCTCCGTCGGGAATCTGACAGGAATATATTTTGATGACAGCCTGACTGAATGGATCAAGAGAGAGGGCGGCTAAAGACACTAAAGCTCCGAGTGTAACCGCAACCTTTGCTCCTCGGGTCGTCCAAAGTAGCTTGATACAGCCCCAAGGCCCTCTAATAGCATCTTCATAAATAGCTATGTCGCGCAAGGGTTGCTGCGTCGCCTTGAACCACTCCCACTTCATTTGGCCCATACCTGACTAAAGCGTTAGCCTCTGTCCATCTCGCGTGAGTAGTGACCAACATTCAGATGCGATTAACATGAGAGGTAATTTAAACAATGTGACATAGATAGAAACCAGAGTGTTAATAGAAAGACCATAAGGCCAGTCGGGCTGTGGCCGATCAGAGAAATGATTGAGTGTAAGAACAAGAGCGACGAAGACCAGTATAATCATCACACAGGCCAACAACTCCAGTTTCCAATGACTCCAGATAAGGCTAATACGATGTTTCGTCCCAGAGGATTGACTTCCACTTGTCGCATACACTTTAACTATCTTTTTTTGAGCCCCGTTGCTGCCAGAAGCCCCCAAGCCGTTCTGGCCAGCGAGGAAGTTCTCTGTCTCATGAGGGATCTCTTCAATGGGACTTAGATCTCGAGCAATAGCCCGCTTACCCGACTCTCCTGGACTGATTGTTGGCATGATGGTGGATATCCCATAAGCTGCAGAGTGTGCCGAGGTAGTGAGCGTCTTATTGGAAAAAGAAGCGGCATTAAACTGTAGGCAGATTTTGCCACACTAATTGTTCACACAACGTGTTTTGTCGAAGACTTGTGATTGTGATTGGTGAGATAGCTTGAAAACAGGAATTAATAGAAGATAGGATGAGTAACGTGGGCAAGATGGGATAAAACTGGTAAATGATAGAGCATACTGTATATACAAATACATATAGGTTTAAAATGGGTTAACTAATGACAATAATGCTGAAATATATAGAAAGTGTCATTGGAAGATCGCCTGGGCCATTAAAAGGTTGAGCCCATGTATAAGCGCATTTTTCCAACACAATAAAACAGAGACAGTTTTCAGTAGCACTAATGACGGCCATGGGGCTAGCGCTGAGCGTTTTATGGTTTGGGTTATTTTTCGCGAAATCCTGCAGTACTTTGCTTACCAGAGTGTGTGTGGTAACAAAAATAGAGTCAACAGCCCCAAAAGAAGTTTCCACTTGTGAGGAGCCTGAGTCTTTAATACGGAGAGATACAGGTAGCATGACCAAGTCAAATATTGCTCCATACAAAGCGTGTAGTGAAACTGTTTTAGTTGTCTTTTTGAAAGAGATGGACGCTAAATTGAATGGATACTAAAATATGGACACCAATCTGCCCCCTCCTGGACAGAGAGTATTAAGCGCGTCCAGCCTAATTAATCCGCAGGCGTGATCTGAGTAGGCCGAATACTCCTTTCAATTGCATGGGATTCGAGCTAATATGTTCTAAATATGGTACTAAATATAGAAGAAAAACAGAGCGACTAGGCCTCTATTTCAGCCACAATCGTTCAATTCATAAAAAGCTATGTAAATGTCAATATAAAGGTCTATAAAATAAAATGTTAAAAGAAGAGGGTAATATTCGGTATGTACATGTATCGTCTGACCTCTGGCCCTCTTGCATCCCAAGCCCTAGTATTGAATTCTTGTCTTACGTGTTGATATATTTCAGCACAAAGTATCTGGCTGTGATGTACGATATCAGAGTAATAATGAATATCGACAACTCCTGATTTTACAATCAACCCACTAAGTGATTACACAAACCACGTCTCAACCATACCCGCACACCAGCCCAGAGCGCCGAGAAGGAACGTCGCCGCAGCACCTATACCTAATGGAAAGGGATTAAGATCGTGATATAGCATCACCCAGAGTAAGAATAAAGACCGTCAGGCCGCGAGACATCGGCCAGGCTGTGCACGTGGTAATTGGAAATCATTGTGCACCAAGAGAATGATATGCTGGAGATGACCGTGAGGGGAGACAGCACGCTGCGCGATAAGTCGAAACCCTGGACTGATGAAGCGTTGGCGTTGCCGGCGTATGTTTTGGCCTTGTGGAGGATGATCATATGGAAGTAGAATTGAGTGTTCAGGTGTATATAGACCAAATTGTTTCGTAAGCAAAGAAAGCTAACGGCTAACGATACGAGAGCGATAATAACAATGTCACCTATTAGGGAAATGAGCCATCAGCAATAGCCTCGAAAGCGAGACCACCAGAAATACTGGCCACCAAAACTCAGATAAGTTGCTCAATGCTATTAGTGAATGCAATGACTTTATATGGGATACCAACAGAAGTTAAAAACACCAGATGAAAAGCTGACGTTGTCGGTCGCAGAGCCAGAAATTGCTCAAGTTGCTCAATACATGGATAGGAGGCCACATAGGAAGCCGTCTAAGATTATCATGAGAAGTGACTGCTTCAAATTTAAGCTAAACTTCCAACTCAAAGAATTTTATGGGGAAATCTCGTGTCCGTAATGCCTGAAGGCTAGAGGAGCGTCATTGTGAGCTCTCCGTGTGATTTAAGGGGGTGTTTCTGGGTAGCTGTCTTATTGTCGATGGCTTGTGATTTGACACTCATAGTCTTTTCTATTCGTTCTTCAATGTGGCAGAGGGCCGCAAGAAGACTAGGCTCTAGGTCAGGCGTGATGAAGCGCTCCTCGACTGACTCACCCGTTTCAAGCGAGCTAGGACAACTTTGCCCTGAGTTTTATCATCGAAAGATACCGAGGCGGCGATGGATAAAGAATGAATACCTCCCCTCCGATCTATAACCAACATAGGGCTGGCTGAGTCTTGCGGATACTGGTTTATTGCTGCACCGCTTAAGGGATAGAGTAACGCGATAGCGGGAGTCTAGAATCAGGGTGGCTATGCAAATGCTTGTAAAACAATGAGCGAAGACAAGGACTAAAATAGTGAAAATGCAAACAATTACAGCGACAGTTTAGTTCAATATTATATCGCTTAATGAAGATGCCAACGCAAACACGAATTTCTCAGCACGTATTTCCCTTTTTAAAAAATTCAATCAAGTACCAGAGTTCATCATTGCTAAATAACGTACTGTATATAGGTTCGCCAGGTCAATCAATTTATCGGTTACCTCTGGTTACTGTATACGTTTTTGCATATTTAAACCGCTAGTTTAACAACCTTTTTCCGGCTAGGCCGAGTAGTGGCAACCGTATGAGCCTGCTGCGCAGCTCTCAATCCAGCCTCGATAGCCCCGTGAATCCACCCGTGTGTAAAGCTAGCATGTTCCCCCCCAAAGAAGACCCGGAAGTAATTCGACCCTTCAGGGTACGCCCAATCAGGGGCACACATCGTCGGAAGGTATTGACTCTTTTGTCCAGGCCCAAAATAGCAAAAGGCACTTCCACCGGCAAGTTCGTCCGAAGGGAACGCCTGTGATGTGCCCGCCTCCAAAAACTGAAGTGAATCCGCTCCCGGGAAAACGTGATTCAAATTCTCGGCGGCGGTACGCACTCTGTGTTCGGGAGACATGGAGGCGAGGATGGTAGCATCCTGCTGAAAAGTGTAAGCAGCCATGACGGCGCCCCGCTTGCTATTTTTACACTGCGTATTGTCTTTAGTCATGGGGAACATGGTGTACCGGATGGGTAGGTCACTGATCAATCCACCGTCGGTTCCTTGACCATGAGAGGTGAAGACTTTTTCCCACCATCGCTTCTGATACTGGAGAAGGATCTTGGTGATCTGGATGTAACGCACATCACGGATAGCCTGCTCCAGTTTTGGTGTAAAAGGGCGAGACTTGGTGATAGCACGCTGAGCGGTATAAGGGACAGTAAGGATAACATAGTCCGAGGTGATGCTTAGCTTTTTGCCTGTCTCAGTCTCATAGTCAACTCGAACTTGAGGAGTTTCATCCCCAGTAGGGGTGAGGTCGGCGATGTTTGTCACGCGGGCGCCGTAGGTGATATTATCGTCAAGAGATAGCTGTTTCCTATCCGGAGAGATAAAAGCTTTAGGAACTTGATCCATCCCGTGCTGCAGCTGTTGCATCCCGGCTGCTCCGCCAGCTTGGTTGCTCGAGAGGAAGGCGTCTTTCCAGGACTCAATAAAACCATTCTCAAAGACAACGTGTGCATTACCAAGGTCGAATAGACTGATAGCATCGTTGCTCCATTTGGCAACTTCTTGCAAGTATGAACGAAGGGTATACTTATCATAGGCCTCAGTGACTTTCTGATATGCGGTGCGAATCTTAGTCGACTCATCTCCTGGCATCTTATACCACTGCGTGAAGAGAGTGACGACGGGTTCGACAGCTCTAAAAAAGAGTGTGTCGCATGACCAGCCTTTCTCTTCTTCTTTCAAGCCTGGAAAGAGCTTGAGCAACTCGGGATCGCAATTCTCAAGTTTTTTGTCGAACTCGTCGTACGTCAGGGTGGTACCTCCAAGATATCCTGAGAGGTAGATGAATTTGTTCTTCATCTCAAAGGGGAATAAGGAGTCGATGTTAAACTTGTCGATGTATGCGTGCAAAAGGAAGTGGTTTTGAGGAATACGCATCGCACCACCTTCGGCATGCAAGCCTGGTGCAAAGAGAGGGTCACGGAATGTAACCACGCGGCCACCTACTCGAGATGATGCCTCGAGAATGCGGACGTCAAAGTTCGCCCTCTTGAGCTCGTAGCCCGCTACGAGACCCGACATTCCTCCGCCAACAATAGTGACCTGTCATGCACGTTAATCATTGCCCTACCAAAATTCTGCCACCAAATTATGGTTAACTTACAGTAGTACCCGAAGGCACAGCCTGAAGCCCAGGACCATTGATCATATTTAGATAGGCTGTTTGATCTTGGGCGCTCTCGTCAGGAATTTCGTCTTCGTCGGGGCAAGGAGGTACCAGATTTGCCTGGCCAATCCCCCACAGCACCTTTCCGGCCCTGCCATGTATCGAATCTAAGTAGTCTTCCTCCTTCTTGGCGAAGTTTTTAAGGAAGCCTAAGAGAGCAGCAGTTGCAGGAGAGGCAACATCCTTTCGAGCATGCTCGGTAACTTTATTTTCTGAGGTTGATTGGGATGCCATCGTTTCGTTTTAATTCTTTGCAAAAATATCGTAATAGCTCTCTATTGTAAAAAAAAAAAAAAACTTGTAGATGGGACTTGAGCGAGAACGTAGATATATATATCGATTCAATTTTATAAGTAGCTGCAGGCGCCCAGACTTAACGTCACATTTTACCCTGATCAACCAAAGCGTCATGCTTAAGTATGAAGTATTACACAGTAAAGCGCTAAGGACTGCCGGTAAGGGCTTGACGTGTCATTCGTTCCGTCTTGGCATGCATATATTCAGCTCAATAGTATATTCACCCCGCCGCTGATCGTACCCATATATGGAGCTCAATATATAAAGTAAGAATTGTCATACTAAGTACCAATACTTCAAGTAGTCCTGCACATTATTAGGTTAAAGAGAATAATTGATTCGGCTAATTTTTTAATTATTATAAAATATATATATCTCTTCATCTTACTCTTTCATAATACTACCTAGGTAGGCATAATTAAAGAGTAGCACTATTCCAGATTTATATACAACGCCGCTGTTGCTGTAGCCTCTTCTTTTTACAAGAATTATAAAGGAACCTTAGATATTCTCTATGCTGTCTTGCCTTGGCCTTCAACCATATGGTTATCTCTTCTATATCTTTTATACGCATAATACAAAATGCCTTGCAAACTCGCCATCCCAACCATGTCCTTAGGGCACTACTCTGCTGGCCACTCGTTAGAATGCAAACTAGATGTTGCAAAGTCGTATGGATATCAAGGCGTCGAGATCTGCTATGAGGATCTCATAGCCGTTGCTGGCCAGAGTACTTGCGGTCTGGACGCTGTCGGACCTCTCCCACCACCAGATCAGTTGACCGCCGCTTTGAAGATTCGGGCCTTGTGCCAAGAAAGGGGCATCGAAATTGTATGCCTCCAGCCCTTCATGCAATATGAAGGCCTTTTGAACCGGCACGAGCATGACTCTCGTTTCTCTGAGCTGTTAATTTGGATCAAGCTTGCTCGAGTCCTGGGAACAGATATGATTATGATCCCAGCTAGCTCTCTGCCTGCAGATGAGGTGACTGAGGACCTAGAATTGATTGCAAAGGACTTACAGAAGGCGGCAGATGCCGGCCGAAAAGAACTACCACATATTCGCATTGCCTATGAAACCCGCTGTCCGGCCACTCGTATCGACAGATGGGAGTTTTGCTGGGACGTAGTGGAGAGGGTTCACCGGCCCAATTTTGGTATGTGCTTAGACACCTTCCATCTTGCTGGTCTTATTTTCGCCGACCCGGCTCTTCCTTCGGGCCGTATTCCGGGCGGAGAGAAGACCCTGGAAATGTCGATGCAGCGCTTTGTCAAGCGAGTGAAGGCTCATTGCGACAAGGTGTTCTTGGTCCAGATGGGCGACGCCAGACTACCTAATGAGCCTATCGTTCCTGGCAGCCCCGAGTATGACCCTAATCAGCAGCCGCGGATGATCTGGTCTCAGAAGTACAGGCTTTTTTACAGCGAAACGGCTCGGGGCGCGTATCTGCCGATCAAGGAGATCTCCGACGCTATTTTCAACGGTATTGGGTTCGAGGGCTGGGTTAGCATGGAGCTATTCAATAGTCGCATGGAGTGTGCCGCTGCCAATGTACCCACGGAGCTTGCTCGAAGAGGCGCTATCTCCTGGCGCAAGCTGGCAGACGACATGGGTTGGTGGCCATTGCCAGCATGTCCAAAGTAGTACATGTAGCCCATCTGTTTACATGTATCCTAGAGCATATAGCATTCACAAGTTGTATCGTCTCGCTGCAAATATATACTGCTGCTATGATCTATTATTTATGTAGCCTTGTACTATTAAAAATATTACAGTTGATGGCATGCACTGTGCTTTGCTATTACTGTACGATGCGCAATGCTGTGCTTTATTCCGTGGCATGAACGATATATGAATATTCATGTAGAGAACCCTTACGCTGTGATATTCAGCAGTAAAATCTTCACAACTTCAGGGCGAAGTAGAATTTGCAAAGGCCCCCTAAAGTTAATTACATTTCAATTTAAGTCCTATGAATCAGTCATTTACTAGTAACGGATTATAATAAAATAGTAGTGATAACTATAAAAAAATTATAATTGTTAATACTTTGTGTTTAAAGTAGTATAGAGATTGGTGTAATGATACTTAAGCCAAAAGGGAAAAATCGCTATCTTTACTTCGTACACAGCAGTTTACTTAATCAAATATAATATTTTTTTTATCATATTTTTTATTATGAATATCATTTTTTGCTTTATTTATCTTCCTTGCGATAAATGACAGTCGCTTATGCTAGTTTTGCGTTGTATCTATACCAAGGCTTTCGATGGAATTTTGTTCTGTCTTCAACTTTATGCAAGAACTAAGGCGGGGTCGAAATCGGGATTCTGATATATTGTGAGGCGAGTAGACTGATTGGACTGATACACAAAAAGGATGAGTGGATAATATGTGCACCCTTGTAATTTCATCTATATATCTAATAATTCTTGTCTCATCCGTTGGTGTTCGTGGCTGGCTGAGGAATATACTAACGACAAATTGTGGCTGGCTGATCAACGCAGGAAGAAACGTGTCAGAACTCCAGGGATTATATTGGATATAGTCTCCAGGCCCCAGCCACTGCTGCGCGTAACTTTCACATATATTGTGTTACATGACATGCATTGTATTGTGATATACGAATATTATTTGCCCATCACATTAATTCTAGGGATTGCCGACATGATGCATGACCAGTTGGAGACTCCGTTCATCCACCATACCATGTACAATACCGTAACCCCCTCCACGGCTCGGCACCGAGCTGGCCCTTTATTCGTTTCGCTTAAGACCGAACCCGCCACTCCCAGTGCAATCAGCTCAAGTCTGTGCAGCCTTCATTCCGGAGCTTAACTTAAACAAGCTGGCTGCGTTACCCTCCATTATGCAGCTTTAATTTCCTCTCTTGAAATCTTTACCAAAGTCTCGTCATATTACGTTTATTTACCAAATCTAGGGTGTCGCAGTATATCAAGCTAGAAGACTTTTCGCATGCTACTACGCTAGATATCAGCAACAGCCTATTAGAATAGCAGCATCTTTGCCGTAGCTTTAGGCATTGGATATTTTCACCAATCCACGGATCAGAAGTGATGAATGTGTAATAGTGAGGATCATAGGTCTTCAAGAAGGTGTATACATAAAACTTGATAAATCGGCTAGAACAGTGCTTCGTATCTATCTTTGAAGAGATGAGGCTGGAGGCATATCTTTAATGCCGCATTATACAACACTGATCAGCCAGGCTGTATCCAACTTGTGTCGTATGCGACGGACTTTATTGAACTTCGGTGTTCAAAGGAATAAGTAGATATTTTTAAGCATTCTTGCGCAGTGGTGTAAGAGCCTTGTGGCATAAGCTCTGAGTAGATCCGATATACAGAAACGCCGATGGCGGAATAATATGTGCCCAACTGTCTTTAGTTGTGGGAGTTTCAAATCCTCCGTAGAGACATGCCCATCACAGGCTAGTCTTAAATCTTTTGGGTTGTATTTACTGTACTTATGTAGATAGTAGAGAGCTGAGAACTGCGTCTAGGAATACTTCATCGCGATTGGCTTTACAAATCGAAGAAGGGGGGAGAAGAGGAGTGAGATAGCGTGATCGGGCGCCTCTAGCAAGATAGCGGAAGGGAAGAGAAAATTCGCAATATCCTCTCTAGTTCTTTACATAGTCACTGTATGTTAGTCAATTATGGCTCAAATTTTAGTGAAAATATCGCACACCCGAAGAAAAGAGATGATAAATAGAGTTATGATGTAATCGTATAGAATCCCCCGATCATGATTTAATTGTGAATCGATGGCCAATACACATTTTCTAATCTTCTTTCTTAATCCATTAGTTCGTATTTCACTTACTCCCATCGAAATACTCTTACATGGCGGTAAGCATTCTACGGTGACCTAACTGCCTGAGCGGCCTCAGTGACCAGCTATTTTTTTGAACCCACTGAATCCTTACAATTCCAGCATTCTTTTGTACTCGAGGATTCTGAGTCCTTGAAACTTCTGTGGGTATCTGTGGGCTCCGCAATTTCTCTGGGCTCTAAACCCATCAAATTTGGAACTTCCGCCTCAAAGAGGAATCCTTTAGCAGCTCATAACTTTGAGAGATAAGCAGCAGTCAAGGTGGCCAATGGCAGGTGAAGCCGCTGGACGATATAAAAAGTTTACCAACATCAATTCGAGCACTGATACGCCAGCAACCTTTAGAAGCTGGACGAATCCCTTAACATAGAAGGGCTTTATCTAGTTCTCATGATTGAGAACACCAACCCGCCTACAACTTGGCCTATGGTATCTGTTCACCATCTACAGGAATCGAGATCCGCCTTCCGATACAATTACGCTCGTGAGTTCGGACAGTTTCAGCACCATTGACTACACGGCCACGAATCTGAAGACCCGGAGGTATAATGAGACTATATAAAACCGCAAGGCACTTGGCGAGTGTAAAGTGTACGAACTCATCTAGACAGGCGCTCCTGAGTGTTTCTCTTTTTAATGCGTGACCATTGTTAAACCCATCTATGACGTTAGTCTTGCACATAGAGGTATTACTCTAATTAACAAATTTATAAATATTTATATATATGCTAATGTTTTATTCAGAGGTTACTCGTCATTTTGGCGTCCCCATTGCTGTGGACTTTGGCTCCAGCCAGAAAGTCTATTGGCCACAAACAAATAAGTTGGGGTGCGCGGGTGTAGTAGGCGACAAATATATTGTAGTAGAATATTTTTATTATATTGGGTGTGGATTCATGAGACACTGGTATAGTAAGGCAATGATATACATCATAAATCAGACTGGCTTGATACCGAAACAATATTTGAGATTAATATAATTAGACCAACAAGCGAAAATACTGTTCGACGGGCTTCTAAAAGCAGGTAGTCTCCAACCTTGTGGAGTAATGCAAAATTGCCGATGAATATATAAAAATATACATTTAGGGTGATACTCTGCATGGCGAGCTTTAGCAGCTGGAATGATCTCAATGCATCTCATCACTTACAGAAAGAGATGTGAGTGCGGCTATATCTTTCTTCCCTCTCATCGCATATAGGCTTGAATAAAATTGTATCTTAAGATGGTCAATTAATATCAGCAGTTAGAAAGCTTCGCATTTGTTCATTACAGAAAACGTGTACGCGGAAGAGTTATTCTTTTCTAGTTCTTGATTTTCGGTTTTGCGAAAATGGGGTTCTTGCACCTCTGCATAGTCTCTCTAATATGCCACCCTAAGCGCCGCTTAAATGGCTAAAGAATTCGTCACACAGAATGGAACTAAATCTGGGGAATCTGCAGGCTTTTCGTCTCCGCAATTTCCCCAACATGGTCATCGCTACAGCAGTCCGTTCCTGGCCGCTTCTGGGAGAAAAGCCCATCATTTCCTTACTCGAACCATTCACGCCTTGCTCTAAGTCTCTGCTAAGAGAGAGAAAAAACCTGTAGAGCCCAGACCCATGACTCGTATGTCAACCGTAAAACAACCCACGCGGACAAATCCACCGCGTCACTGTGACCCTCACGTCACTAGAACGTCTCTTGTGTGTGCGCCGGCAAAATCCCATCCTTGCTGCTGCGGGCACTAATCTCCACTGCCGTGGCATCGATGTGGAGAAGTAGGCTCGTGCAACTTCCGACAACTTGACTCAATCGCTTGAATCCCCCCACAAATAGGCACATGGGAATATTCGCAATAAGGGCGCGAGCATCCATCTTTACGGGGTATCGTGCGCTATTGCTCTGATGCGTAAGACGCTTCTCTGTTGGTATCTCCATGTTAAAGCCCTTCATTGGACTTGACGACGATCTCTTCCCCACATAGAACGTGTATGGCTGGGCTAGGGCTCGTCGGCGCGACGAAATGGCTTCATCGCTAGCTTGGTAGCCTTGCACGAGGAGGGGAAAATGCGGAGAGCGAGTGCCGGGTCCCAGGGCGACTGTCACCCTGAGTGCGGTCAAGATGGAGACCCGTATTGTGTCTTAAGAAAAGAGAAGAATGGACTGGGGAAGAAGATTAGCTATAAAGGCCCGCTGATCCACTGCTCTTGGAGCGATCTGAACGACATGCCTTGAAGATTCTTGTGGATTCTCAGCTGCTTTCGGTGGTTATTCTGGCACATTCCAGTAAACTAGATTCAAGATGTCGACAAATCCAACAGACGGTGCTGCGATGCAGCCCAGCAAGGGTGTTTTTCGCCAATTTCGCGAAAATCCCTACATCTTTGGCCTTTCAGCTGTAAGTTGATCTACTCAGCCTATATATGTACTTAAATTATACAGCAACATCCGCTAATACACAATAGTTTGCATCTCTGGGTGGATTCCTCTTTGGTTATGACCAAGGTGTTGTATCAGGTGTCCTGGGGATGGAGAATTTCGGTGCTCTTTTCCCCAGAATCTACCTAGACAGTGGTTTCAAGGGCTGGTTCGTCTCTACGCTGCTTCTGACGGCGTGGTTTGGCTCTTTGATGAACGGACCGATTGCAGACCGCTTTGGCAGAAAGGGCTCGATGCTGGCTGCTGTCGTGGTGTTCCTTCTTGGATCCGCCCTGCAAGCTGGTGCAAGCACAATTGGCATGCTGTTTGGTGGTAAGTCTCAGGCTATTTTCTTGCTACGTTAAGGACTGATAGGTAACAATTTGTATAGGACGAGCTGTTGCCGGTCTAGCAATCGGTATGCTTACAATGATTGTTCCCATGTACATGTCAGAGGTCTCTACGGCAGGCATTCGAGGAACTCTTGTTGTATTGCAGCAGTGTAAGTCATGGTCATTTACCCGTTCCATATAAATATCTTACTAAACAAGAAACTCCGTATATAGTGAGTATTACTCTCGGTATCCTCGTCAGCTACTGGCTCGAATACGGCACTCAGTATATTGGTGGCGCTCGTTGCGCCCCCAACATCCCTTACACAGGAGGCACCCCTGATAAGCCGACCTTTGATCCCGAACATGACGTCGGTCCTAACGGCTGCACTGGACAAAGCCAAGCCGCCTGGAGAATTCCCTTTGCCCTGCAAATTATTCCTGCTATCGTGCTCGGCATCGGAATGATCTTCTATCCAGAGTCACCACGTTTCCATCTCATGCGAAAGAACGAAGAGGCAGCTCTTCGCTCATTAGCTCGTCTCCGCCGCGTTCATCCTGATTCCGAGTCACTGAGAGAGGAGTATCTCTCTATTAAAGCTGAGGTTATGTTCGACGAAACTCACTCACGAGAAAAGTATCCCGGCAAGACCGGTGTCAGCCTTTTCTTCGCCGAATACTATGGTTTACTGTCACACTGGCCTAGCTTTAAACGTGTCTTCATTGGCAGTGCCATTATGTTCTTACAACAATTCCAAGGATGCAATGCTCTGATCTACTACGCCCCGACTATCTTTGCACAGCTGGGACTCTCAGGAAACACTACATCTCTTTTGGCAACTGGTGTATATGGTATTGTAAACACCTTGAGCACTTTGCCTGCTCTCTTCCTTATCGACCGAGTCGGAAGACGGCCCTTGCTCATGTGTGGTGCCACTGGAACGTTCATATCTCTCATCATCGTAGGATCCATCGTTGGAAAATACGGTTCTGCTCTCAGCGATCATCCATCTGCGGGATGGGTTGGCATTGCCTTCATCTACATCTATGACATCAATTTCTCATACTCCTTTGCCCCCATCGGGTGGGTCTATCCATCGGAAATCTTCAACCTGGGCAGCAGATCTAAGGCCATGGCCATTACCACCAGTGCTACTTGGATGTGCAATTTTATTATCGGATTAGTGACGCCAGACATGCTCGAAACCCTTAAGTGGGGCACATACATCTTCTTTGCGGCCTTTTGCTTGATCGGTTTGGTGTTTACGTACTTTTGCGTGCCCGAGACTAAGGGACGAACTCTGGAAGACATGGATCGCGTGTTTGGAGATGATGCTGCTAGAGAAGAGAAGGAAAGGCTATTTGCAATTGCGGCTTCTCTTGGTCTGACAGCATCGATTCCTCCGGAAAAGACAGAGGCGATTACAGCTGAGGCTGAGGAGTATGTCTAAGGGTATTGGTTGAAAACCAACGGGATTAGGAGAGAAGCAGTGAGCAGCAAGATTTATTTACATGTAGCTGTTTAAAATACGAATGCCAAAGCTGCAATGACGCAAATGTTCTATATTATTAATTTTTACTTTTTTACTCAGGCTATCCTGTAATACTCGCTAGCTACAAAACTCGGCAGCAATTGCAATCAGTGTCTCTGCAACCTGTACTATAGATTTAACTTCGACATATTCCAGCTTCTCATGTAGTCCGGCTCCCTTCGGACCCCAAAGCAATACCGGAATGCCGCTATCAGCTAATAATGCACAGTCAGTCCAATACGGTGCCCCTACTACGACTGCTTCCTCGCGTAGAGTCTTGGTGATATGTTTGCGGACAAGCTTGGTGAAGGGATGGTCGAGATCAGCTTTGAAAGGTGAGCGTTGGAAGGTTGCCCGAAGCTCGTATTTGAAGTTGGGGATTCTTTCAACTAAGCCATCAAGAATCTCTTTCAGTTCTTTTTCAGCAGACTCTTGCGTCTCACCAGTGACGACTCGACGCTCAATCTGAATCTGCGTAAAAGAGGGGTATGATGAGATCTCTTCACCGCCCTTGATGATGGAGGCATGTATACTTCCTGGTCCAATAATAGGATCGCCGGCTTGCTGTGTCAAATGGTTTGCATACTTGTCTAACTCGACGAGAAAATACCCTGCTTTACAGATGGCGTCGATGCCCAGATCATATCGTGAGCCATGGGCTGCAAGGCCATGGATATCCACTTCGAACCAGACGAAACCTTTGTGTGCGTACATGATTTCCAAACTGGTCGGCTCATTAACGATGGCGCCATCGGCCGTCCAACCAGCCTCCAATACCTGCTGCGTGCCAATACTGGCAAACTCCTCGTCTGCCACCCCTGCGAAGATGACATCTCCCTTTAAGTCTTGCGTTTTCGCATTGGCGAGGGCGACCATAGCGGCCGCCACGCCACATTTCATATCAGCAGCTCCACGGCCATAGAGATTGCCGTCTCGGATATCGCCGCTGAGTGGATCACCCTCATACTCCGTAATGGTTACAGTGTCAATGTGGCCGTTGAACATGAGACTCTTGCCGCCACCAGATCCACGAACGACGCCTACCACAGAGGGTCGTCCCGGGGTCGGCTCGATCCAATGAGTCTCAATGTCTCGGTGCTCCATCCAGGCAGTAATATACCGGGCGATGGTTGTCTCACCAGGGCCAGGGATAGATCCTAACGAGGGGCTGGCCGAGTTGATCCTGACCAAGGTTTGTGTCAACTCGACGGGGTCATCGCTCGCCACGCTATGAGGAATATCATAGTCTCTCACACCTTCCGTGCAAAAGATGACCACAACGGAATCTTTAGTCAGGCCCAATTTTTCTCTATCCGAAGGCTCCAATCTCTTCAAAGCGGCAACAGGAGCGGCGCCGCAAGGCCCAACTTGCACACCTTGGGAGGCCAAATATCCGCAAGCTTGATGAGCCTCAAAATCTGAAATAGATAGGCTTGCGTCGACTCCATGTCGTAGAACAGACCAGGAAATTGATGAGGGAGTTCCGCAGTCTAGACCCGCCATGATACTAGGCGTCTTTTCCGAAGTTGTCGAGGACTCTCCTCTGTTCAGACTCTTCCAGAGACTAGCAGATGTATCAGGCTCGACTGTCAAAACCGCGGTTTGTTTTCCCTTTTGTTTGAAGTGTGTTACGACGGCCTGAGCAAAGGAACCGACTCCCACTGGTACCACGACGAGGTCAGGGGTTGTAGTCCCCAGCTGGCCATCGATCTCCAGCATCATAGTGAGGTACCCATCGACAATCCACTAAAATAGACATTAGTGTGCTGGACACAACAGAGAGAGAGCACATAGAAGGGGCTGGTAGACGTGCCTGTGGAATCTGAACATAGTCGCCAGAGGCATAATCTTGAACCACGATTGCAGTGTCGTCTTGCGCAGCTGCCACTCGGGCATCGGCTACGGCCTTCTCGTAGAAGCCTGTTGAGACGACGACACGGGCGCCCTCTGACTTAATCACGTCGATGGTAGCACTATGCATGCACTCGGGCACGTGGATCTGCGCAGGGACGCCTAAGATGGACGCCATGCGCGCCACGGCTCGGCCATGATTGCCGTCTGTGGCTGCGTATAGGGAGATTTTGGTGGACGACAGGGCCTGTTTAACGGAGTCCAAAGACGAGTCTAGAGGTAGTCCAAGCTTCTGGGCGACGGCTCGAAATGAGCCCCACGAAGCACCCAGAATCTTGAAGGAAGGGAGTTCAAGCCGACATGTCTCATCCTTGAGGTGGATAGCGCCGACTCCAAGCTCCTCAGCCAGGTCCTTAAGAGGAACCAGCTTGGTTGGTTTATAAGACGGCAGCTGTTTGTGAAATCGATACGCTAGCTCGGAGGAATCTGTCAACGGCGCTGTCCATGATTTGGCCTCGGCATTGAAGAAGACGGGGCGACGATTCGCACGAGTCATGGCTAATGAGGAGCGTGATGGGATGTAAAGGGAGAGTATAAAAGACAGAGATATGAAGAAGAAGAGATTAGGAGCAAATTAGAAGAAAAAAGGGCACTAAAAAAAGAAGCTGATAAGTGGATGAAGAGGAGAAACTGAGGGGATTCGTCTCCCTTTTTATTTGATATATCTTGACTCGCCGTTTCTGTGGTTTGCTATTCAAGGAGCGACCCCTCGGCCTGGCGCAAAAGCCATCTCCATACTTCGTACCCGGGACTCCTTTTTGCGCTGGCCTCTATCCCACGAAGCTCTAGATGCGAGCCAATGGCCGGCACTTTTCGATGCTAGTGACGACGAGGACTGCAAGATTTGCCCAAGATGGTAAGTCTCCGGGAGCGAAACTTGGCGAGTGAGCGGAAACCCATCCGATGCGTTGGTTTTTGCTTCTCCTCCTATTTTTTTGGTTTGCTGATGTTGCCTTTTCTTTTCTTTTTGCGCTGTGCTTCGTAATCTGTGCGAGATACTCCTACATGTACTCGGTACTTGTGGTAGTGCGCTGGTAATGTCGAGCGCTGCCCCTCTTTATCTGCAGGAGAGGGCGCATTACACCCACTGTAACGTTTGTGGTCCGCTGTAAAGCGCTGTAAGACGCTATAACAAGAAAAGCCACCGACCTTATCTGCTCACTGTAGAACTGAGCACGAGTAGCCGGACAGCCTGAGGCGCCCTCTACGGTCGACAAGATCGATTCCGTATTCATGTATCATGTACTGAGTACCTCGACAGCTTGATTGGAAATTCCCTCTCGTCCGTTCAATTGTCCTCAGAAGGCGCTGGGTGATTTCAAAGATACATCTGATCTAGACAGAAAAGGCCTGGTTGCCCCTCTTCGTATGTAGAAGAAGGCGTGCTTCTTACCACTCATAGCATTCGTTGACGCATCATCGCCATCGCCATCATCAGTCACCTCACCATGGCCTCACAGGCAAGCACGTCGCCAGATTAGGCGCTGCGCTCGTGTTGGAATTAGGCGCAGACCATCCACTGTAAACGTGCACCCACTGTAAGCCACCCACTGCAAACTACCCAGCAGGCCTAGAACCCTCCATCACTCTCTTCTGCCACTTCTGCCACTTCTGCCACTTCTGCCACTGTAGCCACCCGTACATGTAGTAGGCCTAGTACTTGTAACTCTGCTGTGGCTGTAGATGGAAGGCGCATAATATGCTGCGTACAGGTACATAGGTACATATCTAATCAGAGGGCGCACGTGCTGAGCCCCCCGCTCACTACAGCGATACTGCATCCCCCCCAAAAAGCGCCCTCCTGCTACGACCAAAACAGATGGATCATGTCACTTCCTTAACATTTTCACCCTCCAAGCGTGCGCCTTCTCCGCTCTCCGCCAACCGCGATTCTGTGCCTCGGACAGACGAGGAAAAAAGGGACCCTCAACGGAGACCCCAACGGGAGCTCCAGTGAAAGGCCCGCAGAGAGAAGCCGAGACGCCGACTGGGCACCGTGGTTGCTGGCTGCGAATGCCGTCTGGTGGCCGGCTTGTACGCACCGAAACGCTGTGAGGCGGAGATCCATGTCGAATCGAGGATTAGACTAACGAGGCGATTGGGCTGGACGAAGGCCTGGTAGCACGAGCCTGTATCCTGTTCCTGCAAGGGAGACAGAGGCCCAGACACTTACCGCATCGTGTAAGCGTGGAACCGGCGAGACACTCGCGCAATTGACAGCTGCAACGGCTCGCAGCGGACGGACCGAAGCAAGGCGCGTGTCGTGTCGTGAGACGGTGAATGGGCGCTTACTGTACGCTGCTCCGGGCCAGCATTACGAGATTCCTCGCAGATGGATCCAGCCGTGGATGACGGCTCATTACCTGTCTTTTTGGTGGACGAGGTCGGAGGTCGGGGCAACCTCGGCAATCTGATGAACACGATGAACGACGCCACACATCGCCTCACGCACCAGCCCCAGGCCCAGCTCCAGCCTCACTCGCCCGCTCTGCCTCTCCAGCCCCAAGTCACGGAGCAGCAGCCGGCTCACCATCTTCCGTTCCAGCATCAGCATCCGCAGGCCTCAGACCAGCATCCGCGCCAGCTGCAGACGTCTGTGTCCATGGACCAGTTTGGCCCCTCTTTCTTCTCCGTCTCCGATCCCTTTGCCGGCAGCCCTTATGCCAGTCCTGCCGGCAGGGGCCCCGACTTTACCGCCGAGTACCAGTATGAGTTCGGATCCGAAATCGGCCCCGGCTCTGGGTTTCTCCTCGGCGATGGCTCCAGCTCCCCCTTTGATGGCACCGCTCCGCTCCCATTTGCTGCAGGCCCCGTGAGTGATGTCGGCCATTTCTGGGGAACCGATCAGCAGCAGCTCCAGCAGCAGCAGTCACCTCAAGGTGAGCCCACCAGGAGCCTCAACGCCATCGACGAATTCTTCATTAAGAACGGTGCTCACCGGCCGGCTGTCCCCTGCAACTACTGCCGACGATTGCGGCTACAGTGCCTTATCCTTCAAACTACGTCTGCAAACCCAAACCCCATCAGCTCTTGCTCCAGCTGCGTAGCTCTCTACCGCGATTGCAGTCTTGCTGAGCGGGGCAAGAGAGAAGCCTCTGCTTACGAGACTGCACTCCCCGTCATTGGCCACCTACACGGTGTTCGCGAAGAGGTCGACGGTGCTATTGCTCTCGAAGGGACGAGGCATTGGCGAATCGAGCGAGACGCCGCTCCGGCTGCAACTCGATCCTCGTCTATTGTCTCATATAAGAGAAATAGCACTCGGTCCGTGAAGAAGACGCGGGTGCTGAGGAACTGGTTCGCCACACACCAAGAGCATCCATACCCGTCCGAGGATGAAAAGTCTATGCTTGCCGAGCAGAGCGGCTTGAGCAAGACACAGGTCATTAATTGGTTCGCCAATGCGAGGCGTCGACATCGACTGACCGTCCAATCGCACTATAATAACAGCAGCAAAGTCTTCCTGCAAGGATCTCCCATGCCCCAGACATTATTGACGGGTATGTCTCCGATGGAACGATGGAGACATTCGCCCCCGAACGAGGAGCCAATTTCAGCTTCCGTTATTGAGAGCGCCATCTCCAACCAGCTTGATGGCGGAGATGCCTACGTCTATACCTCTGACGGCAATTATGGTACTGACGGCGCCCCTTCCTCGGCCAGCAGCGAGTCAGCCATTTTCAATCATAAACCTTCCGCCCGTTACGAGGCGTCCTCCAACTCTGGCTCATCTGGCTTCTCCTTCTACCAATCCGATGAGGCAGGCATTTTCTCCCTGTCAGCACAGAGCTCCAACCATGGCGGCGACGGCGATCTGATATCCGGTCCATCGGCGACTAGGGCTGCTATAGGAGCTGCAGCGGAACGCGGGAAAGCGCACATGTTTCAGTGCACCTTTTGTCTTCAGAGCTTCAAGAAGAAATACGACTGGGTGCGACATGAGAGATCCATTCATTTACCTGGTCTCGATTCCTGGATATGCAAAGTGCCTTTGCCTGAGAACCAGTCCCAACTCGTTTGGCGCGTCAATCATAGCGAGCCGGAATGCATCTTCTGCGGACAGACATCACCAACGGATGAACACCTTCAATCTCACGAGTTTCAGTCGTGCGCCGAACGCCCCGTGTCAGAGCGAACGTTTACTCGCAAGGACCACTTATGGCAGCATCTACATAAATTTCACCGTTGCCGGAAATGGGACGGGTGGAAACCGGATCTCCATCTCTTACAACATCGACAAGACAAGTTTGAGAGCGTATGCGGCTTCTGCCAGCTCAAGACGCATAGCTGGGACGAGAGGGTCCAGCATTTGACATCCCACTTTCGGCGCGGCGCAACCATGATTGAGTGGACTGGCGGCGATTCTAGCATAAGCGGTGGAGACGGTGGTCGTGGGATGCTGTCGAATAGGGGCCACGCTACGCCTCTTAGTGGTGATGAAAGCGATCCTTCGTTGTCACTATTTTCGGTTACGAAAATCTAGCTTCAAGCTTGAACCTTTAACCGATTGGAAGGGCACGACTATTTGGCCTTTTCTTCTTGCAGAACTATCTTGTACCTTGGATAGTTCATATATCTACTCACATCATGCATTCATCTACTCACGTCATGCATCTATCTACTCACATCATACATCTACTCACATCATACATCTACTCATACCATACGTCTACTTATATTATGTCATATAGAACTGGGAAATGTAGGGGAAATTATTGGAAATATATACCCATTCGTTAATACAAATCAATAAACATAGATAAAATCTTCATTTTGCAAGTCCGTCACATCGTCAAACGCCTTGTCTCCAACATTCTCATCTCCCATATTGAGAATCTCCTCATCATACTCATTACCACCTTTATTCCTATCCATCATACTCAGATCCCGTATCACTTCTGACTTGCCGAGCTCTCGCCGTCTAGCCGCTTGTCGTGTGTTGAGGACCTTGATCCAAAGCATCCCTGTTACAATTAAAACTGCCAACACCACAAAGAGTGCTAGATTTGATCGTAGGCCGCGATCGTAGCGTGGCTTCTCACTGGGCTTAAAGAGCTGTGGGCCTATGATATTGCCGGTACTCGCTCCCACAAAGAGCATAGCAGTAGTTACTTTTCTCTTTGTGTCGCCAGCGGTATTCTGCCCCGACCAAGAGTAGATCAGAGGGGAGATGCCGGGGTAGACGGAGATGATGTAGTAACCGACTAAGAGAACGGCTTTGTCGGATGGAGCACGGCCTGTGACGAGGAGTATGACGCAGCCCGCGATGGGAGGAAGGCAAAGGAACAAGAGAACGGCGGACTTCATGTGTATTTTGTCAGAGACCCAGGCACCACCAAGAGTGGCAATCATCTGGACCGCGCCAAAGGGGATATTGAAGAGGATCGTAGTAAAGGAGTCGAAGCCAAAGGACTGGATGATGAGGGGACCAAAGGTGGAGATGCCACCGCTGGGGATACTGTCCAAGGTTAGTGTCAGTGGTATTTTCAACATACTAGAAGTGGAAACTTGATAGGACTTACGAGATGGTGAGCATGAGGCAGAACCAGAGCCACGTCTTTGGGTCGAGCATGGCTTCGCGGACATGCTCCCATTTCCAGATACCTGAGCCAATGCCCATTTGGTTCATGCGGAGACGCTCAATGGCGATAATCTTTTCGTTCTCATTGAGGAACTTGGCCTCCATTGGAGAATCCGGCATAAAGAAGCTATTTGCGAGTGAGCAAGTTTATTTGGAAGAGGGTCAAAGAGAGAATCATTCAACGTACTACATGACTGTCGAAAAAGCAACGGTGATGCAGCCACAGAATAGGAAAATGATTTGATATGGTCGGAGGGTAGATTTTATGTGGCCGAGGCCGTATGTAAGAAGACTTCCGAGCTATAACACTGTTAGAAAACAATCAAGCGCTATAAAGATTGTTGTGTGCTCATCTTACCATGTTGACAACTCCAAGCATAGCGTACCAAGACGCGTTACGGGTTGTCTGTTCTTTTCGGCGGTACCACATCTGCACAACTGCAATAAACGTCGGAGCTAGTTCAAAACATTAGCCTGTATTTCATTATTGCGATCATCATAATCATCATCATCATCAAAGACTTACCAACAGAGGCTTCGAATGCTCCCAATAGCAATCTCGCCGCCATCAGTCCTCCGAAATCTTTCGCCGCTGTCATCCCACACAGCACCACCCCCCAACAAAGCACCATCGTTGCGCAAAACTTGCCCACCGGCAACTTCACCAGTCCGTACGCCACCAGCGGTTGGAATACCAGCTGTGCGACATACACCACGGAGCCAAGCCATGAAAACTGCTCGCCTACTAAGTGCGTGTCGTCGATTAGTCCGAAGACGGAAGCGTATGAAAGAGTGGTCTTGTCAAGGGACTGGAGGCAGTAGACGAAGAGGATAATGGGGAGAATGCGGAGATCGATCTTGCGGAGGACGCGAGCATTGTCGCTGGGAGTGACAATGATGCCGGCCTGGTTGGCTTGTTTGAGGAACTGAGCGGCCTTGTCTCTGCCCGTAAGACGGATATCAGTGTTGGGGTTTGGGACAGGAGTGATGTCGCTGGTGATGTTCTTGGAGTTGTCTTGGGTGGTAGGGGTTTCGAGATGAATGATATCAGGGTTATCTTTTTGAGTAGCCATCTTAACGGCGCTTTCTGACCAACACAACGTGATAGAAGCTTATGAGTTTGGTGATGTAGCTTCGGCCACCATACTTCACCGCTCCAGTTGTAGGCAATACCGTATGATATTTATAAACGCTCGCATCTCACTTGTTTCTTCCCCGGGCTACATGAAAAGGGACAAGCATAGGCCGTGAAAGCGCCACAGAACCCCATGGGGGAATCAAGGCCTTGGGGAGGGTAGAATGCGGGGAAGGATTCGTGTTGTTTGATAGGCCAACCGGACATGGTGATTTTTCTCCGTCGGGTTTTGCGCCTCTTTCTCCGGTTTAGATTGCCCCTCAGCGGGCATTGCTCATATTTATCCGTTTGATGGTCCCTAAGGCCGTAATGAGGACTCTGAAAGGAGAATGATTATATTAGACAATTAATCGTATACTCTTGAGCTAGGAAACTGTAGTCGGTGGATAAATAGAATTGTAACAAAGCTGAAAATAAAGCCCGAAATCGGTCTTCATCCCCACGCAACTTGATCCACCTCATTGGGGGACCACCAGTATAATCTCCAGATACATACACGTGTAATGCCAACATATAAACAGACTTCAACACCCTTCATCTTGTTTTTGCAAACAACTGATTTGCCTTCCTTCATTTCTATTTTATAGATAAGACCCTTTTTCTTTAACTTCTTATAAAGAAACGTTATTCTATCGTAACGATGCCTCAACAGGAGCGCGTTCCGTCGACCTGGGTGGACAGCACTGCTGCTTCAGGCAAGCTGTTGCAGCTTGACTCTGCTGATCCTCAACTTCCCTTCCAATTCACACTCGATGCTCTACGCTCTAATGTGTTTCGGACAACGTTCACGTCCAAGACACACCCTTTGCCCCCTCATCCCAGCGTCCCTCTTCCAGAAAAGCAGGTAGAGGCTGCTACCGTAAACGTCTCGTCCACCAGCACCAAAAAGGAGATTAAAATCGGACCAATCACCGCTATAGTTGACTGGGCTGAGTCTTCGCCTCTGCTATCAGTTTCTCTTGAGGGCAGCGAGAATGGACCTCTCCATGAAGATTTGCCAAATCGCTCATATGTTGTTGACGGCGAAGGCATTGCCCATTACTCGCGCTACAACAGAGATACCCTATATGTTGGCCTAGGAGAAAAAGCGGCACCGATGAACTTGGCAGGGAGGAAATTTGAGCTTTCAGCAACGGACAGCTTCGGATACGATATTTACCGCACTGACCCTCTATATAAAAATATTCCGCTTCTCATAAATGCGACGCCAAGTGGCTGTGTGGCTCTATTTTCAACGTCTCATGCGCGGGGCTCATACTCTATTGGAGCTGAGATGGACGGTATGTGGGGTCGTTACAAGGTGTATCGACAAGACTACGGTGGATTAGAAGAGTACATCATCGTTGGCAAGACTCTCAAAGACATTGTTACGACATACGCTGGTCTCGCTGGATATCCTCTTCTTGTGCCGAGATGGGCGTTTGGGTACCTCTCGGGTGGCATGAAGTACTCTATGCTCGATGACCCTCCAGCTTCCGAGGCACTGCTTGATCTTGCTCGTAAGATGAAAGAGCATGACATTCCCTGCTCAGCATATCAAATGTCATCTGGCTACACGGTGGCAGAAAAGCCCCCGAAAACACGCAACGTTTTCACTTGGAACCGTCATCGGTTCTCAGACCCAGAGGCTTTCATCAAAGAGTACCATAAACTTGGCATGAGGCTAATAGCCAATGTCAAGCCTTATGTTATCGCTAGCCATCCAGAGTACGAAAAGCTCAAAGAAGCTAATGCATTATTCATCGACCCACACACGAAGAAGACCGCGGTAACTCGACTTTGGAGTGCTGGTGGTGGTGAAAGCGCCGATGGTGGACACATTGACTTCACTTCTGCTGCTGGCTTTAAATGGTGGTACGAAGGTGTCAAGAAACTGAGGCAAGAAGGAATTGATTGTATCTGGAATGATAACAATGAGTATACAGTCACTGATGACGGGTGGATTTGTGCACTGGATCAGCCTTCTCTCACTTTAAGAGACGATGTTAAGAATAGGCCTCAGATAGGCCTATGGGGCCGTAGCCTACACACAGAGCTTCATGGCAAAGCGTCTCATGACGCCCTTGTCGATGTTGATCCAGATGTGCGGCCGTTTGTCCTTACCCGCAGTGCGACGGCCGGCACTATGAGATATGCCTGCAGTTCATGGAGCGGTGATAACACGACCAGCTGGGCCAGTATGAAAGGAGCTAATGCTCTTGCTCTTAACGCGGGCATGTCTCTGCTGCAATGCTATGGCCATGATATCGGAGGATTTGAGGGGCCCCAGCCATCTCCCGAGCTTCTCCTCCGGTGGGTACAGCTTGGCACTTACTCTCAACGCTTTGCAATCAACTGTTTCAAGACCCTCAACGAAAACAACATTGGAGATGTCATCGAGCCATGGATGTATCCTGAGATCACACACCTGGTCCGAAAAGCAATTAAGCGGAGATATGCAATGATTCCCTATATCTACTCATTGATGCTGGAGAGTCATCAAACAGCTATTCCACCCCAGCGATGGACAGGTTGGGGGTACGAGGCGGATCCAGAAGTATGGACAGCACCAATTACAGAGGGAGAGACACAGTATTGGCTCGGCGACGCTTTGTTGATCGGTGGCGTATATGAACCTGGAGCTACTCAAGCACGAGTCTACCTTCCCAAGGCCACGGATGAAGATGAGGGCTACATAAATCTCAAAGCTCCCTATCAGTACTTGGAAGCAGGACAATGGGCCACAATAGATGCGGAGTGGCACGGCGCAGGCATTCCGGTGCTCGCCAAGGTTGGAACAGCCATCCCAATTGGCAAAGATGTGCAAGTTTTGTCTTCTGGCGAGAAGGAAAATGTAGCAGACCTTCCGTTGGATGATTATCGCGCGGTCGAAATTTTTCCGCCTCGTGAAGGCTCTAGTTCGAAGAGGTACGAGACGGTGTGGTATGAAGATGACGGTGTATCTGCTGTGGCAAAGAACAAGGTCTCCAAATATAGTATTGTATACTCAGTTGAAGGGTCTACAATCAAGGTTCAATTTTCTAGAGATGAGACGTCTGGATTTGCAGCATCTTGGAAAGCGCTGGTTGTTGTGCTCCCTCCTGGAGACTCACGAGTGGTTAGTTCAAGCGGTGGCCAGCAGGTTCGTGAATTGGGCACCGATGATGAGGGAAAAAGGAGGTTTGAGCTTTGTTAGAATAGAAAATTAAGGCAAATAGATTTCATTATAATTAAATACTGCTCTTCCCATTTATAATTCAGCTCTCAGCATCCGTTGGCAGCCACCCGAAGATGTCTTCCCCACCATTGAGAGCCTCGACAAGAATATCATCAAGCCACGCGACACCGGTGGCTGACGAGGAAAATAGGGTGAGGCCGGGGAAATCCCACTCAAAGATAAACTGTTCAGGGACAAATGAGTCCAATTCCATCCGATTTTGCGTACCGAAACCCGGCGTTCGTCGAGATGAATAGCTTTCGTCATTCGTGACGCTCAAAGCTGCATCATGAGCCTCGTAAGTTACACTGCTAAATTTTTCAATGCCGCTTTGGAGAAGCTGCAGATATTGCTTTCCGGTGTTACTTCGACTTCCATTGTGGCTGCCGCCACTGGCTTCGTTGAGCTCGGTGAGGAGGATATTACCATGCGCAACGAGCTCTCTGCTGGAGCGCCCTTTACTCTCAGGCAGGAGAATGGATAGCTTAAGAAGCAGTAGATAGCAAAATGCGCATTTTGCCCAGACGAAATCCATTGCGAACCGGAGATTGCGGATATATAATCGCGGTTCTTCGATCATGATATCCAGATGCTCCTCCAAGGCGTCTTTTGCCATGGCAACGACCGACCTTTGAGCGATTGACATAAAATCGACATTTTCAACCCCAGACGCCCGCACGACGCGGCATAACGCCATATTCTCAGCCCAACATTTTTGAACACGCAGGTTGACGATCAGCCAGGGTGATTGTACTTTGTGCTTCTCGAAGATGTGTGCCCAATCATCAAACCATATTGCAATGTCAATCCTAGCCTCACGGACCACATCCATCATACCCTCATCATCAAAGTCGGTGTGACTAGCTAATGAGTCGTAAATTCTACCACGAATGACATTCAGCTCGACCTGAGAGAATAAAAACAAGTCGAGTTCATTTGCAGCGGGACTTTTTAAAATGATTCGAGATCTTCGAGAATCTCCCACGAATTTAAAGGTTGGTAGATCTGCAGCATCGACATGTAAAATGTGCCCTAGGACGAACAAATGGAGCCATGTCCTAGCTCTTCGCATTAAACCGAGTGTATCTTCATCAACATTCGTTAACGTCTTCCCTCGCGTTGCTGGTGCTACGGATCGGTTAATCATCGCATCGTATGAATCGGGGAAGTTCAGATCAAGTGCCATGCGAGTTGCAGCTGCGACTAGTAGAGATCGCTCAGACGCATAACAGGAGCGGACCAGTACGGCTTGGATAGTCTCTAGCGAGGCCATAGCAGGCCTCGCCAAAGCATAATTTAGCATTCTCTTAACATGGAAATCCAGCATGTGCCATTGCTGAGTGTCAGTTCCCGTCACGACACGGCAACCAATTGTACATATGGCAGTGAAAAGCAGGCTGCTTCTTTCACGAATACTCTGAAACGAGTCGTAAAGAGAGTCGAATATTGGGACATAATGATCGCATCCTTGAAAGAAGATGGCGAAATATTGGCTGGCCTGTTCAAGACTAAGCAGCCCCGCGTCCACACAATCCGGCAACGTAATAGATCCGATTTCGAAGTGTGACTTGCTGGGTTTATTAGACAGCGTAGTATCTGTAGGAGACTGTGTGTGTGATGGACGTATGAGAGACCTTAGCCCACCAGAGTGGATATGATCTATTCCGGCTGCTGGAGTAGAATATGATTGCGCTAATTGGATAATATCGCGGGATGTTACTGACTGCTCCAAATTTGGCAGAGCTATTGCATCAGTGGTTGGCTGGCTCTTCTGCAAGACCGTGTCGAGGTTTGAGTGACTAGCCTCAAGATGAGAGCCAGTTTGTGCTGATGATATTCCTCGAAGTTGATCTTTTAATGCTGATACCTGTTGCTCAAGCTCCTCTATTCGGCTTGATGAGATAGTCAGCAGTGCATCAAGTGTGTATATGTCAGGGGATTGATACTGAAAATTGCTCGGGGCTGTTAATAACACAACACGTACACTTGGTGAGCCTCTTTCGGAGGATCGATAAAAGCACAAGTCTTTTTCAGGTAACAACATCTAGTGCAGCTATTAGCTCGAGTCCAGACAGACAGAATGTCACTCTTCCCATTCCTCGTATGGTGAAGCTATCACAAACTTACCGTGAGCACGGTCTTTTACCATCGCATTTAGCCTTGGTCTAAATGTCAACTATTGTTTTTTATTGCAAGCTAAAAGCTTTAAGTTGCATTTACCTTAGATCGGCGGCATGCGCTACACGATTTCTGTCGGCGAAGTGTCAGTGACGGAGCTTTCCGAGCTACAGACATTAACGTGACATGGTGGCGGGCCGAGGACCCCATGAAAGAGGCCTGTGAGTATATCTTTAATGCTAATACGGATTATGCTTACCGGAGTCCTCTTCTTGCGGATACGTGGGGTATCTGACGACCTCTGCTCCATGGCTAAGATCGGCGAATCGCATGTAGTTGAGACAAGACAGGAGGCTGGAGACGCGATCTTGTCCATTGCGCCCTACATCATGCTAGCGAGAAACGGCTAATGGTATAGTGGATCGTATAGCTGATGCAACATTAGAAGACAAGAGCTGCTTTTCATCACGATAAGGTTATCAACACGATGGGCCCTGTCATCAGCCTTAACTTGAGAAGCACGAAGCTCCATGTCAAGCACCACAAGAGGAGGTTTCGATGGGTGGGGGGTTTGGGTCGACACTGTCGTACCTGTGGCTTGATGACTAAACGGCGCCGAGTGTACGAAGTAACTGCTTTTGCGCTTCTCCCTGCTGGCTCTCCATATGACAATTGCGCATCTACTTCATTATGTTCAGCTTCTCAGAGCATTTGTTTGTCCGACGATGCATTAGTTGTAAGCAGCATTCAGGTATTACAGAGTATAGTTCCATGCGACTCGTACACTGTCACCCCAGACTTTGCAGCTTCGTATCCCCAAGTGCAACTTTCAATCCTTGTCAGCCGATAGTTTGCCGAACTAAGCTTATCCAGTGGTGGAAAATTCAAAGCTCAAGCTACTCCGCACTTTTGCTATCAATCAAAGGGCCCACTGCGGAGCATGGGAAGAGATACGGGATGGATGGTTGGATGATTAAATGATCTGCACAAGAGGGAGAAAGCCGTGACTTGGCAGTCTGGGCATCATGATCTTGCTTCTTCGCGGCGATGGCATTACCATAGCTTAATGAGTCCGTCGGTGTCTGGCCCCTCCTAAGAAGCCGACCAATTGCCCTTTTAAGGACATTATGCTTCCAACGTGAGATACCAGGTTAATCCATATCGTCTGATATGCTTACTTGCATCAAGATTTAGGGTTAGAGCAAGTAATTGCGGTAAACAGCTATACAACGACCCCTGTCCCTGACCGTCTTGCTTCCCCGCTTCGATCAGGAACAAGCTGCCAGCATCTCTCAAGCCCAAATCTGGCTGCAACCTCACCCACTCGGTGGGCAGCCGAGGTTTTCTGTGCTTTGCCAAGTTAGTAAGGTAACGTTGTATTATATCCTGGCATCATTCGCCGCCCCAGACTCTGTGGAAATCATGATCCATATTAGACAAGGAACGTCGAATCAAGTGGTCTGGATAGGTAGGACCGCGTTGCTGGAAGAGTTATACCGGATCAGTCATGCAATTGACCTTATGTGGAAAGAGGAATCGATGTCCTCGTTATTATAAAGAGGAGCGACGACCCGGGGTCAGAGAGAGAAGGAAAGCTCTGGACTCTGTTCAGACCTGGGAAGACGTCTAGGGTTAGAGGTTGGTGAGCATCGCAACTCGAATCGCGTCTACGCTATACCCCGGCCACAAAAATGTTCGGCCACGCTGTTGCTGCCCTATTGCTGAGCAGTGGCCTCGCCTCTGCAGCTGGCACTCCGTTAACCTCTAAAGCTGGTGATCAGGTCGCGATTCCAGACTGGGACCTTAGGTCATCGTCCGACATCAGCAAAGATCTCAAAGGGCTGTCTAAGCCCGGTGTCGACACCTCATCGTGGTATCATGCTGGCACATCGAAATGCACCCTTATGGGGTGCTTGATCAATGCTGGAATTTACAATGATGAAGAATTGTGGTACTCCGACAACCTCAATAATTTCAATTGGGGTCAATTTTCCGTTCCTTGGGTCTACCGCCAAGAGTTCGCGCTGTCTCCAGCCAAGGGCAAGCATTTCCTCCTACAAACGAACGGCATTACTTCCAAAGCCGATCTTTTTTTCAATGGCAAGCAGATTGCCGACTCTGATTACCAATCTGGTGCCTATGGTGGCCGCACCTACGACATCACCAGCCTCGCCGCCAAGGAGAATGCTTTCGTCGTCCAAGTCTACCCAACTGACTACCTGTACGACTTTGGGCTCGGATTTGTTGACTGGAATCCATACCCGGCTGATAATGGATCCGTTTGTCTCACTTTCTCGTCCCCTTTGACATTTTTCAGCCTTGCTAACGAGAATTTCGACAGGGCATTTGGCGTGATATTACTGTCAAAGAGACCGGCTCGGTCTCCATGGGCCCAATCTCAGTAGTGGTTGACATTAATGTGCCGGTCGAAAGCAGCCCTGCGGATGTTACCATCCGTGCTGAAGCCCAGAATCTGGAAAGCTTCGCAGTCGTTCTTAACGCTGCGGCAGTTGTGACTGGCGATGCTTCATGCACTGGAGAGTCAATCAAGCAAAGTGTCAAACTTGGTCCTGGAGAAAAGAAACTTATCGAATTCAAGAAAACTTTAAAGAGCCCGAAGATCTGGTGGCCCAAGCAATGGGGTGACCAACCTCTATATAACGCCAAAGTTACTTTCTCCGTCAATAACGCGATTTCAGACACGGCCCAGACCAACTTTGGCGTCCGCAAAGTCACCTCTTTTGTTAACCAGTACAATGACACTCAGTACAGCGTCAACGGCCACCCTTTCCAAGTCGTCGGTGGTGGTTACGGAGCTGATATGTTCCTGCGGTGGGATAGCCAACGCTTTACCAGGATTGTTGAGTATATGCTGGACATGCATCAGAATACCGTTCGTCTTGAGGGTAAGATGGAGCAACCAGAGTTCTACGAGATTTGCGACAAGTACGGCCTGATGGTCATGCCTGGCTGGGAGTGCTGCGATAAATGGGAGGCTTGGGCTTATAACGACGAATTAGCGATCTTTCCGCCACCTATCTGGGACGCTGGAGACTACGAGACTGCCAACTACAGCATGATTCATGAAGCTTCTGTGCTTCAGCCTCACCCCAGTGTGCTTACATTCCTCGTTGGAAGCGACTTCTGGCCGAACGATGAGGCGGTTGCACTATACGTCGATGCTTTGAAGAACGCCGGTTGGCAAACGCCCATCATTGCCTCTGCGGCTAAGCGCGGATTCCCAGCAATTCTTGGTCCTTCTGGCATGAAGATGGACGGTCCATATGACTGGGTGCCGCCCAATTACTGGTACGACACTGAGCCTTCTGCTGATCGTTTGGGTGCTGCATTTGGTTTCGGCTCTGAATTGGGCTCTGGTGTCGGAACTCCTGAGTTCGGCTCTTTGAAGAGATTCCTCAACCAGAGCGATCTGGACGATTTATGGAAGCACCCCAATAAGAATCTTTTCCATATGTCAACTAATCTATCTTCATTCTATAACCGAGAAATCTACAATGAAGGTCTCTGGAAACGCTACGGCGCTCCAAGCTCTCTGGATGACTACCTCATCAAGGCCCAAATGATGGACTACGAAGCGACGCGATCTCAGTACGAGGGTTTTGGCGCTCTGTGGACTGCCAGCCGCCCTGCAACCGGTCTCATCTACTGGATGCTTAATAACGCTTGGCCAAGTCTTCACTGGAATCAGTTTGACTACTATCTTCACCCTGCAGGCTCTTACTTCGGCACCAAGGTTGGTTCCCGTATTGAGCATGTCGCGTACAACTACCAAAATAAAGAGGTGTGGGTCATCAACCATTCGCTTGACCAGAGTGGCTCGCGCAAGGTTGATATTGAACTTATTGGCACCAATGGCAAGCAAATCGCTAAGCAGTCTGTCAATTTCAACACCAAGACCAACTCGGGCTTCAAAGCAGTCGACATCTCAAGCCAGATTAACACGCTTTCAAGTGTTGCCTTCTTGCGCTTGGTCCTCTCTGATAACCACGGCAATGTCTTGAGCCGCAATGTCTACTGGGTCACCAACACAATTGATAAGCTCGACTGGGATAACTCGACTTGGTACTATACTCAGGTTACCGACTTTGTCGACTACACTCCTCTCACTAAGCTGTCTACAGCCCAGGTCTCTGTTACCACTGGCCCTGGCAAGCCTGAGCCTGGGGTTCCAGGATCACAGACCCGCACTGTGACGCTCGAAAACAAGTCTTCTGTGCCGGCTGTCTTTATCCGCTTAACCCTTGTTGATAAGAGTGGTAGCGACGTAAACCCCGTTTCATGGTCTGATAACTATGTGACTCTATGGCCACATGAGAAGCTGCAGCTTGAAGTAGGAGGATGGGATGGAAGTGGCGACAGCATCCAGGTCAGTGGTAGAAATATTAAGGCTAGCACTGTGAAGCTGTAGCGGCGTGATTCGCTAGAGTAGCCGTCTGTAAAAATACGAAGTAATCAATAATGAAGTTATGATTTTTTATTCCTTTTTTTTTCATCTTTGCTGATTAACTATGAAATTTTGTATCTCAAAATCAGAATATATTGATTATGTCACTTTAGGAGACTCCTCCTATTATCATATCTCGCTCTTCCCTTACAAGCTCGATAGAAACGTCTCGTCATTACCATCGTGCAAACTCATACAAGGTATCGGAATCCCTTTCTCATCCTCAAGGCTTCATCTAGATCCTCCAGCTCGGCCTGAGCTGTCTTCTCTGTAACATCTGGTTTTGCCTCCCAGGCCTCCTCGCCCGCCTCAAGCTTCTTATTCAAGTTGTTGAGAATCAACTTGAACAAGAAGCAGCCAACGATGGTAACACCAAACATGGACAGAACGATGCCGTAGCTCTTACGGTAGCCGTTATCAGACAGGGCCCAGACATAAGAACCGGCCACATTACCAAGCTGACTGAAAGCGTTTACCATGGCGATGGCAACAGCACGTTTAGCGGGTGGGCGGGGGAATGAAGAGCTGATCCAGCTGTAAAAGACGATGAATCCGGCATAGGAACCAGCTTGGAGGAAGAGAGCGACGTAACGGGCAGCGACATTGAGGGTGGACATAGAGATGACGAAGCCCAGGAGACCCATGATTATGGGGCCGATGATGTGGTAAAACTAAGACGATACGTTAGATTCAAGTTGCATATACTAGTACATGTGCAAGTGTACAGGAACAGCCTCGACTCACCTTTTCTTGTGTGCGATCGGCATTCCATGAAACGGCGAGGGAGACGAGACACGCGAATACCCAAGGAGGGGAGCTCAAGAGAAGAGTGGGAACATAGCCAAAGCCAAGGGTTCCGGTCAAAGTCGGCTGTCAAAGTTGTTAAAAAAAAAATCCATGTTAATTCTCTTGCGCGCGAAATTGCAGTGCACTTACGAAAAAGGCGTTGAAAGAAAGGCCGACGACATAAGCCGTCAGTGTAAGCATCATGAGATACACTTTTATGTCCTTGCCGCACATAATAAGGCCGTCAAAAACGCCCTGCCCAGTAGAATCCATATCTGCTTCGCCAACATCCTCAAGCATACGCAGCTGAGCTACCTGCTTCTCCTCTTCGGTGAAACCACGCGCATTGGTGGGCAGGTCAGGCAAGATAAATCCCGCTGACAGTGCAATCGCCATAGTGGCAGCACCCTCGATGAAGAACAGCCATCGCCATGCAGCATGGCCCAAGACACCCTGCATATTTGATAACACTCCGGCAGCAACAAGTGAAGAGAAGGCGTTGGAGATAAGGTTACCGCAGAAGAGCAGAGCATTGCGGGTGGTGAGTTCGCGGCGCGTGTACCACTTGGACAGAATAAGCAGAGCACCTGGTAAAAAGGCAGCCTCGACAAAGCCCAGGAAAAATCGGATGACAACCAGGCCCTTGAAGTCCTGGGCAATGCCAGATAATGTCGAGATGAGACCCCATAGAGTCATGGCGCAAGAAATGTATATAGATGGTCGCTGGATGCGGTTGATGAACATGTTGGAGGGGACTTGCATGAGAATGTACCCAACATATAGAATGCTGAGACATGTCGCATACTGGGTATCATTGAGTTTGAGGTCTACCTGCAAACCCTTCAGACGCGCCGCGCCAATGTTGTTGCGATCCAGGTAGTTCATGATATAAATGAGAATGAATAGCGAGCAGCGCGTATCAAGCTTGCGCTTGAGACTCTTCTCAACTTCAGCTCGTCGCGCGGGATCCATGGCGGCCGCTGGGTGAGGCTTTGGCAGGTCATTTGAGGCGGCATGCTCGAGGTTCTCAATATTCTGCTTCTCGGCGTCGAGGGCCAGATCATTGGCCCGGGAAATGTCGTCGGTCATTGTGAACAGGTGGGAGGACTAAGAACGAGCTTGGGATGTCTATGCCTCAAAATGACGATTCCTGGACAACGAACAGCAGGCCAGGCCCTTCCACGTTTAAAAGCGGGCAGAGTTTTTTATATAACACACGAGCACAGGCCCTGGGTAGCATTGAGGCAACAGACAGATGCTACTTGTAATGGTCACATGGCCGGGCCGGGCAAGGGGAATAATGATTCAAACAGCGGCAGCGTTGTATTCAACCCCAACCCCCGCCAACATACACCTTGCCAGCCCATGCTCTCCCCAACTTTCCCCGGCGGTATGGAGGTATGGAGACATGGAGAAGAGATCCCCGTTTCTAGGCAGCCTAGATGAGCATAGACCATCCGGAAAAGGGACACCCCCAGCTTGCCTCACGAGAATGATTGCCTGGATGCATCATAATGGTGGAGTCGTCAAGGGGACCTGAGTCAAACTCGCAAACCATTGGCGGCGGCTCGAGATTTGGAGAGCCGATGGGGTTTGCTAACGAGAAGATTTTTTTTACTTTAATTTCTTATTACGTTTATGGTCTAATTCAAACGACTCGCTGTTTCAATAAAGGTAGTAAGTAGTATACGATGCAATTTTGTTTCTACTATACAGTAAAGAGCCCGGTTACAAGATCGCGCGAAGTATGGAAAATTCTTTGTATGGGGACAACGCCACTTTTGGCGGCATTTTCCCCCAAGCTGCTACAAGAGCCGCGCCCATGTGGAGTCACCATTCTGCCCGTTTCTTTTCTTTGCCTTCTAGACTGCAGATCCCCTTGTCGCCTTTACGAGTTCGAGCTTTTTCTTAAGCGGGGACGAAAACAGGGAAAAGAAAAGTTAGAGACCAAATGCAGGAGCCACACGGATGATCACACCGATTGCCATACAGTATATCTGAGATGCTAGTACTTCGTAGTACTACTGCAGTTTTCGAGTCAGTCGTCCACATTTAATCCGACCAGCTTGGACGATCCCTTTGTATTTCCCCGTCCATTTTGCCTTTCTTGAAATCTATATCCTAACCTAGTCTGTAGCAAGAGGTATGTCAATGTTTATAAGAATAAAAATAAAAGTAGCTACCAGTAGCTGTCTTTCGGACCGTGATCGTCCGCATGCCGTCGGTTCAACAACAGACGAAGCGTCGGGCTATATTTGCTAGCCTGTTCACATGATTGGTGGCCAATCGGCCCTGGCCTCATTGGGGAATATCACGACCCCCACGCTTACTTTGGCCAAGAATCCTTGCCCGGAAGAGCGAACCAAAGCCGCGGATTCGATGCCTAGCCTGGTCGGAGAGCCGGTACTGGCGTCATGGTGGCCATTTCGCCGATGGAATGCCGGAGATGGAGAAGTGTCTGCAGTGTCTCTGTGCCCGTTTGTTACGAAGTTTTGAGAACATGGTTGATGGGCAAACGAAAACGGGTGATGTGCTCTCCGCATTTCTCTATTTAGCCTATTATACTAGGCTCAATTTCTCCACTGAATTAGGTGAATTATCACCAGATGCATAGTCACATTTATTAACCTTGTACGAATAGTATCGGTAACGCTGCCTCCTAACCTCAATGCGTGCTAAAACATTATTTAACCACGAGTAAGCAGCCAAAAACGTGCCATTCAGCTGACTCGCTTCCGACGAACGAAGAAATTTCTATGCCTCGTGAGAACCATTTAGGCAATAACCGCCGGAGAGTTTTGTCGTTGTGTCGGAGTCTCCCCGAATTAATACGCTAGACCGTCCCAGGAAATATAATATGTCAAAATCTCATGCAGATGTGTATCCAGGAACAAAAGCCGCTTTTCTTCTTTCTTCTTCGTAGATAACTCATTCATGTATTCGGGTTGTTTGGAGCATCGTGGAAGAACTTCTAGTCCTACGGAACACGCGTTAACGTCACGAGGATACTTACAACTACGACTAAAGCACTCAGCTGGGCCGGGTTGCGCGTTTCTTAATTCTTCGAGAATATTCTTCTTGTTTGTAGAAGCAGAGCACGCTGGTCCTAATGTTTAAGCTAGCATTAATAGAGTTATATTTTTCGCATCGAATTAATATCGCAGAACTTCAACAGCTATGCTTCTTCAGACACAGTTGAGTTTATACGAGACTCGTGAATCACAACTTGACAGAGCAGAACATCTGGCTATTTATTATTATTCATTGCCAAGTTTCGATCAATGTAGCAGACCACAGCTTCTCTCGTCTTCAGTGTATCCTAAGATTACCCTTTTGAGACTGCAAGGTTCGCACGAACGATGTAGAGTTGAGATACTCTTCCGGGCCCTTGTCTTGGTAGCAACCAACTCATGTGAACTGACGTCTAAAATATGATTGAGAGTTTTGAGAAGAAAGTAAAGCCACCTGGGCTCCTATTCCTTCTGTTCTGTGTGTGAAAGTACAGATATTCTGAAAAGAGTGGCCCATTCATTTCCGGCAAAGGGTTCTGCCTGGTATACCATTGGAAAACGTCGATTAGTTTTCTTGGCAGTTTGATCTCACCCGATGAGAATTTCACATTGGTCGAGCCAAGCTTTTCTCACTGTGAGCTTTCAATCAGCCGGTTGATTACCTGCCCACCCAGGCCATTAATGGAGTACATATCGATTTTGTGCCAAGTTGAGGCTTGCGCCCGCAAATAGGGCGTACTCCGCGCTAGAAATTACTCAGCTACCGTAATTATACACGTCTGGTACGTGCCCTGACAGAGAGCAAATGAGACAAATATTTTAGTTAAAATCTCGCGTATGTCGCAATCAGTCTGGTATTGAATATATAACAGCGATAAACACCATACTTCTCATAGGAGAAAATATTCAATGCTTTTGCGCAGTGCTTAACGGGCGCGTAGCAACGCAACTTCTTTCTCAACAATGCCAGAGCATTTATGACTCAGTGCGATTAGCGGGGGCCATTGTAATGAATATCCTACTGACAAGAAACACGTCTAAAGTTTGGATGCGAAAGAAAGACTTGTAAAGACGAAAAGCAGAACAGCTTGTAACTATTGCGCACTATAAACCTACCTCAGACACTTCAAATCTGTTTATCGGGAGTTGGGCATTTTCAGAATAAAAAATTTATCTACACAACGAGAAGCAGTCCAATTGGTCAGGCTGTTATTATTAACCAGCGCGTTACGCTCATCCCACTATAAGGTGCGGTGCGCTAAAGTGGGATCATTACAAACACTAATAAATGTCGACTGCTCTGTCATAAGAAAGCAGAAGAATGATAAATCAAGAGCTTGTCAGCATCATCAATCTTCGGATTAATAACAATCACTCACAAATTCATGACATAGATAATAATTGACGCCAATATCTTTTTCATTTGCATACAAATGCTGATTTGTAACTGCGTCCGGCCTAAAAAAAGTCGCGACGGGCTATTATAATCATAGGCTGCATATAAAGTTGATCCTGAGACAGACTTGAAGTGGAACTGTGATCAAGTTCTCAAAAAACACCGGTAATTGCTGATTATTACATCGTCCAATTAAGAATAATTCATGGCATTCATCAACTACCAACTCCATAGTTAATCTATTTACACACTTAATAGCGAGAGAGAGTGCTCATTAGCACCGACAATACCCGCTTGTTCGGTATTACGACGGGCTCCGAAGCGACGCATGGCAGCTAAGCACGCCATCTAACTCCTCACAGAACTCCAAACAACGCTCAATTTCATCGCATCTAATCTATTTTCGTCTATCTACATTTTTTTCGATTTCACGCAAGTAATCAACAGTAAACAATGGCCAACCCGTTGAAATACAAATACGCTTCGCCACTGGCTGGTTTTGAGAATGCCCCCCCACTCTCCGATGAGAAGAATGAAGATGGAAAGAGTTTTGCGAATCCTAAGCGTGAGGCCTTGAGTGAGTCTTATAATAGCTTCACCGAACCGTTGGATAACGGCCGGAGAGGAGGCTTGTGAGTTTATCATCTTATTGTCCTCTCTTTCCTTTATGCGATGTTTGAATCATCTTGATCAAGCGCTAACTGTATCCAAAAGTGATATCCATATCTATTACTTCCAACAGAACAAAGAGCAAACAAAATATGCACGTGAGCTATGGGAGCGCATCCGACGAGAGTGTAAGTAACTAGATGCTGTCTATCGTTGCTCCATAATTGTACTGACTCTATCTACCACTAAAAGTCCCGGAGCTGAGAGTCTACACCTTTTGGGATCGGCCAATCGGCCCACACCCGGTCGCCATGTTTGAAGTTAATGTCTTTACTCCTGCCCAGTTCGGAGCATTTGTGTCTTGGCTAGCCGTCTGGCGGGGCCCCCTCTCGGCTCTTATCCACCCCAACACGATTGCAGAGGAGGGAGTGTCATCTGCTGAGTCTGCATATCGCGACCACTCGCAACGAGCCATTTGGATGGGCGAGAGGTTACCTCTAGATTTTAGTATATTTGCTGCCTCGTCTTAGACGGTACATATAGAGCCTCGCACAATATCTTTCCCGCTCGGTATCACTCTTATTAGCCCTCTCATATCAGAGCGTCTCTGCATAAGTAATCTTTACTGTATTCCTTGTTTTGGCAGTCGGTGGCTTTAAACTTCATGTATTTCAAATCATATTTGATACAATATAATATTTCAATATCCATACAACTGACCCTCAAAAACAACAGAGCGTGGTCAGTCCATTTAGAGCTTCTAGTTTCCACGAAAGCTTCGACCTATTTCTAGGCTATCTCCCGCTACTATCTTAGGATACAAGCTATTACTAACCAAAATCTTTACCCAAAAACGGATACACAGATGCTAATCTGGTCTTTCATTACGTGAATTTAATCATCAAGGCTATGCGACTGCGCTGTATGGCGTTGTCTTAATCTAATGGAACTAAAAGATATCGTGTAGACGACTGCCTTGTTTCTTCTCTTTAATGTTTAATATATGTGATTAGGCTTTTATATACTCACCATTCTTTTAATGGCTTATCAGAAACTATATGCAGACGTATCCTATAATAAAGAGATACAGCAAATTCATATCTTGCACCATGCATCTTGCTTCCGTATATGTATATATGTCAGTCTAATGATTCCTCAGCACGCTGCCCACACCTCTACCATCAAGTCACGGAATACATCTTTAGAAGCGGCTCATAAACAGTATCCTAACTGATCTTTGACATGATATTGAGCAGTACATAATAATGTGCGCAAATAAGCTTATGGTAGAAAAATTAAAGCAGTCTGTAGCTAAAATACATTGGTTAATCAGGGAATGTTGAACCTAGCACGAACATCAGCCGGTAGATTGGCTATAAATTCTGCTTCTCCTCCTGGAGGGGGTAAGATTCGTCCATATTCGGCCATTTTGGGAATATCGCAAATGTAAACCCAAAATTTTGATTCAGCAACTCCAGTCACTTGGCTACCCTCCCTAACTATGCGCTCAATAATTCGCGTCTTTTGCTCGTCTGAGCGACCGGCCCTGACGTCTCCACGAACCCAAATTTGATCGACTGTCACTGGTTCCGCGTTCAAAAATTGTTGACTGGGCTCAATGTCTTGAAAAACCACCTGGCACAAATAAAATGGTATGTTCGAATCTTCGCAGTGAGTAGCGGTAATAACTCGTGCTAGCGCTTTTTTGCCTCTGGTGATAAAGCATTTTTAGATGCAGTTACGGCATATGTTGGCATGATGAAGGTTGAAGGCCACTTGCGTGACTTTGTTATATTGTTTATTTACTGAAATTTTCAGCTTGGGCTGTAATATTCGATCCTTTTGCGTGATGAAATCTGTGGCAAATCAACATCCCAATATTTGCTTGTGGTAGCTCTATATATATTTCTTCAATCTCCATTAATCTTTGAATGGAGTTCCACAACCAAACTGTCTGTAAACCCTGATTCCAAATCAAAGCCTTGAGTAAACTGGACCATAAAGTTTTACAGCGACCTTATTAATTCCCGATCGCCGAAAAACGTTCAAATGCGCATCCAAATGCGGGGGAGGCTGTAAAGCTTCATCATCTGACTAGGTAAACGAGACACAGCGCGCGAAGCATCCAACTGTTATGACATCAGGCTGTCCCATACTGAGTCAAACCCGAGGTTATGGTGTTCGGTGCAACGGAGTGGCCACTAGTGTTAGACTGTAATAACAACAGAATCGGGCAACGTCTTTAGTAATAAATATATGCTTTCAGATTAACCATGGATATTTTGAATACCGAGGTAATTTGTACTGCTCTTATTAGGGAAAAAAATCGGAAAATCGCATCGCGTTGCCAGGTGTTTCGAGCGGTTGAGCTAATACACGCTTTTGCTAGCATTGGACTTGATGCTAGCGTTTAGCTTACTGAATGACTACTCGCGCTAACATCTATGAAATTACCAGCTGAATGCAGTATCCCAAAAATATCCACTTGATATGATGTCTCTAGTCTCTATGTTGTTTAATTTCCTGCTGCGGTGGTAGACTGAGCGTTCTTAAATCCTCGAGGCATTGTTACTACATAGGGATTCATAGGCAAAGGTGAGATAACTACAGAAGATAGTGTAGTTGTAATTAAATAAATATAATATCGTCTATATCTCACTCTCCTCAGAAGATCTCGGATTAGCCGATGCTTCGTCTGTATATATTAATAACGTATAGGAATTGCGTTCCTCGTAAAAGCAATATTTCCATGTATCGACATTTCAGAATGCAGAGCTAGCTTCCAATTTTTTCGAGGGAGGCCGAAGTATCGAAGTATCTGCGCCTTGCTTTATTCGCTCTGTGATTATGGTTTCAGATCTAGGCAGCGCGCGCTTTTATATTTCCTAATTGGCTGCATCTGAAGCACGTTACTGATCGCTACCTAATAGGTACCACGTAGCTAGGAAGTATACGATTAATTTTTTAAATATAGCCAAATATCGCTCGTGTGCTCCTCATCGCGATTTCACGTCTCGAGACTCTCAACGCCCATTCGTATTACAGGCAGCTGGGAGCTTGCCTTGCTCTTTGATCGGCTTGACCATGATTCCACTCTGTAGGTCGATATTGTGCGACTGGAGAAGGCCACACTTTCTTAGCAGGAGCTGGCCTGGAAGGTAAACATAGAACAGGGCGAAGAAATTAATATTAGCACCCTCGGCGCTGCATATACTCAAATAGAAGTTGAATCAGATAGCATCCAGGAGCTGCCACCTTCAGGGTTTGGTAGCCTCTTACGCCGCACAGGCAAAAACCTGTTATAGTTACGGTCAATGGCATTGCATATGGAGAGGTTTTAAAATTACATTCAACTGTGACCTAGTCAATGCTGGTGCTATCACCAAGCTTTCTGTCTCAGAAGTGGAGCGTGGTATACTGGCGAAGAGGCTATTTAGAGAACAAGTCTTTCATATAACAAATAAACTACTCCCAGTACTGATACCTCTTTTCCAATTGGCCACGTCAATTTTTATGTCAAGTAGACTGCCAAAGCTATATGAAGGAAGCTCGACACTCACTGGGCAGCCCAGGTTTATATAGTACCAATTGTGTAAATAAAAGATACGGTGATAAAGTGGCATAATTAAATGAAGAGCAGCCATCAGCTGTGATATCAAGTCTTTGTTAGGATATACGGCATAGATACCTCGTACAATTGCACCTAGGCGGCATTTCTACGATATATACAGTCCAAGTTCATAATTCACATAGTAAAGCGCATCCAACCAACCTCCGCTACTCCCAATCTGAATCAATTCACCTCCTGGTAATGGCCCCGTATAGGATCAAGGTTGGGAACTGCGATTAATGATATGTATAATAGTCATCAACGTTAAATGAGACGCACACTTCTTTATTTTACACCACGTCGAAATTAATTTAACTCCCCAAGCGGTGGTCAGAAAAAGAGGGACTGCAAAATGAATAAGCACATACAAATTAATAATACTAAGTATATGCACACAGTTTTCAGAGCTAACTGTAGATTTTTTTATGTGTATATTTATGTCGGTGTGTGTTCAAAACGTTTCCATTCCCTGTTTTTCTGACCACCGCTTGCTCCCGCACAACAAATCGGGACGAGGGGCATCGTTAGTGTGTGCCTTGATAAATCGGGGCCGAGCTGCCAGTCGGTGTTTAGCGGGAGGTATCCTCGGCCGAGAGAAGCGTAACTCCACCTGCGAGAACAAGCGGCTGATTAAGGGCAGCTGTGGAGGTCATTTACTAGTAGTATCTTCAAACCAGGCTTCTCACTGTGATTCTAGTTCGAGGCTGCTTAGCATTTCCTATTTACGGAAATTAATCCTATCATTGAGCAGCGTCGTAGTGCTGCCACGCGAGTACATGACATAAACTCTACCTTCTGCCTCTGAGTATTAAATCCGAGCATCCCTCGCTCTTTGCAGAAAGTCCGAAGACAGATTGGACACAGCTTCTAAGAGCATGGGACCCAGGTTGGATCGAATCTAATCCTAGGTATCCTCATAGATTTGTGAACAACACAGCACGATTTATCGTGAGAGTCAAATTCACGGCTTTCTGAACCATTCACATTGACCTCTTACGCACCCCTATTCGACTCTTCAAACCTGTAATATTGGCAGTGACCTTCAAATGCCCAATATTAGGCAGATAAAGACTTGCAATCGATGCCGCCTGCTGAAACTCCGCTGCGATAGGATCAAACCGTCATGCGAAAGATGTATTCAAGCCGAAGCCTGTTGCTCATTTCTCCTTGACCTCTTGTCAGAGCCAGCTTCAAAACCAGATCCTCTCATCGCCGAGAGCAATACTACGAACAGGACTTCTTCGCGCTCAAGCTCCAATCAGTCGTCACCTCCAAGTGAGGAGCCCGCACCGCCATCTAATACCATCGTTGCTCAGAAAATTTCCAAAACAATTAAGAGGAGGCAGCGCGCGCATCTCTCTTGCACGCGATGCCATCGACTCAAAGTCCGGTGCGACAAGGAGCTTCCATGTTCACGATGCCGTCGCTCTGGCTGGGGTAAACAGTGTACATATACTCATCGAGTTGAGAACGACTCATCAGCTAGCGATGCTGGACCGGGTATCGCATTCGTAGCGGCACACGAAGATCCCAGAAATATCGTTACGACGTGGCATACGCGACGCCGGGGCGCGACCCATTGGAAAGCACTTGTGTCACGGGTAAGAGACCCTATTATCGTCATTAATAAAAGAAAATTCGCTAACAGAGGATGCATATAAAACCTGTAGCTCGAGACTTCAGCCCGCAATATGGGGCATATATTTTTTCACAATGATGACATCGATGCGCATCATGCTGACTGCTATTCCGACCTTGTTCTTCCTAGCAATTTCCCCTTCAACAGTCCGGGCGCCATTAAATACTCCTCGCTCAACAAGATCCACAGTCTCCTATACAGTCACCGTGAACAATGCATGTCTTTTGTCGATAGCTACCTTACTTTATACCAACCCGTGCATCCTATCATCGACCCTACTCGTTTTGTTGATGAGATCAGCTGTTTCTGGAACGACCCGACACAAACTGACGTCTCTTGGCTGTCATGCTTTCTCATGATACTGGCGCTAGGTTGTTTCGCAGTGACTCGAGATCCAGAGCTGACAATTGAATTTTGCATGGCGGCCGAAGCCTGTTTGGCCAAGACACCATTCATGATCCGGCCAAGCATATCGGTAATGCAGACATTTTGTCTAATGGTTCTCGCTAAACAGTTAGCCAATGGCAACTGCTGGTCTTTTGATTCGAGCTGGACCTTGATGGGCATCATTGTGCGTCTCGCCGTTTGTATAGGCCTCCACAAACCCCCGATCTCGACTCCAATCGACGATAATGCGCTGGCTTACTCCGATTGGCAATCTGGCCACATCTTATGGGTAACGATAGTCTATTTTTGCATACAAACAGCAGCGGTTACCGGCATGCCGTCTCTCATCTCTTCAGATGATATCCTGCAATTAAGTGTGATACAAGACGTGCCACTGCCTCATGTTGAGGGAGTTGGTCCATGGCTAGCACTATGCGATTCATCTCCCACCATATGCAAAATTGTTGCCAGAGTCAACGCCGGTACAAAGATAGCATCATACGACGAAATACTAGAATACAATGCTGACATCAGACGGCTCATGGCTATTTCCTTGGATCATCTCGACAGCAGCAACTGCGTGCGTGCCATCCTTGACATTTTCTTTCGCCGTATCCTGCTTGTACTTCACCGCTGTCACGCTCTGCTTCCAAATGCCCCCGCTTTATATCCCGTCTCATATTGGGCTTCTCTCGAGTGTAGTTTAGCAATACTGGTCCACCAAAGAGATCTCTGCGAGCACCGGGGAAATTCTGACCATCGAGACTTATTAGGTCGACTGTATAAGCTAGACTTCTTCGCTGCCGCTCTGACAGCCGGTCTTCATTTGCTGCGGAGAGATGCACCGCTGGCGGATGGATTTGGCATACCGCCCAGGCAGACAATCCTCGAGACATTGGAGACCTGCACAGAAATATGGAGCAGAGACAAGGACAGGTCTGCTTGCTTTCGTTCTGGTTATAGATCACTAGTAGACATTCTCACCATGCTGTCTAAAATGGATGGTACGACGGGCCGTGAACTGCCTCGCCCATCGGCGACGTGTACATAAAAAACATAGTATTACTACTTATTCTTCTTCGGGCACGCCAAACTCGGCCAGTATAGCTTCATTGTGCTGCCCTACTGCTGGAACCTCCCCAATATTGGTATGCGAAACATCGTCTACACCAGGGGGCAGTAGCCCAGGAACGATTCCGCTCGGCGTTTTTATCTCAATCCAACGTTCTCTCGCTCGCAGCTGGGGATGTTTCCACACTCCTTGCATATCATTGATGCTAGCGTTGGCAATGCCCGCTCTATCCAGCCTCTTAATAACCTCATCCGCAGATAGCTCCGAGAAGCAAGCGCAAATAATCTTCTTCAATTCCGCGCGATTATGGCTTCTTAACGAGTTGTTTGCAAAACGCTCATCTGTCGCCAAAGCTGCATCTCTCAGTACGTCACGACATAAAATGGTCCATTCTCGTTCGTTCTGCACGCCCATCATGACAGAAGCTCCGTCAGCTCCTGTTTCAAACGGCCCGTATGGATAAATTGTTGCATGAGATGCCCCTGCTCGGGCTGGCCCTGGCTGTCCGTCAAAAGCATAGTACATGGGGAAGCTCATCCATTCAACCATGCCCTCCAGCATAGAAATGTCAATGCGACGACCTCTTCCTGTCTTTCCCCGCTCCAGTAGCGCTGCCAGTATGTTCGAGTAGGCGTACATTCCTGCTGCAATATCTGCTATAGATATACCCGTCTTGCTTGGCTCAGTCTCGCTACCTGTCACGGAAAGCATACCTGCTTCACTCTGCACAAGCAGGTCGTAAGCCTTCTTGTCACGGTATGGCCCGTGAGAACCATAGCCTGAAATATCGCATACAATGATACGCGAATTCGTCTTCTGAAGCTCTTCATGCGAGAGGCCTAATCTTTCCGCTGCACCCGGCGCCAGATTCTGTACCATGACATCCGCTTGAAGAAGGATTCTCTTTAAAATCTTTAAGTCGCGTGGATTTTTTAAATCGAGTGCAAGGCTTTCCTTGGAACGATTGGTCCATACAAAATGCGATGCCATTCCGTTAACACGCGTATCGTATGCTCTCGCAAAATCGCCCACCTCGGGACGCTCAACTTTTATGACACGAGCGCCCAAGTCAGCCAGCTGGCGAGTACAAAAGGGGGCCGCGATGGCCTGCTCCAAAGAGACTACTGTAATACCGTCCAGAGGCAGGGCTTTGTTGCGTGTGGTAGCTATGCTTCGCCATTGAGAGGATAGAAAGTGCGGTTTGATATGGCAGTTATTCGGCTTCAATTTGAAACTCTGATGAGAATAAGTGTAGAGAAATCTGAGTGGTTTTTGGAGAGCCTTGCAGTTGGTAATCGTCGACCATGGAGGCGTCATCTTAAAGAGATGCAATGCGCGATTCCAAGAGAGGCGGAGGAGGGGCTGGTATTATATCAGTTTAACATTATAGCGTTTATATATAATTTTAATCATTCAGCAAATTCAAGTTCCAAGATAGCCTTTTCTTTGTATTTGGGACTCTTACGTTGATGGTAATAATACATTATTAGTAGAAGTTAAGTAGGCTACTAGAAATGGCGCCTCTTTTAAATTGCCGAGAGACGTAAGTGGGGTTTCTGCACAATGGAAAAGCAGTCTACTACACAGCCTAATACATTATTATATAAAAGCACTACATTTAAATCTAGCAGCAAAGAGTCATTTAAGTATTCAAATGAATGTAAGAAATGTTCCTATGTAATAAGTTATTTTTAAGGGGTTATATTGTTCGTTGTTTTATTCGTATAGGGAGCGTTTTCGTATAATGTTTTAGTATCAAAATCCTGTATATCATTGTCCCCTGTTGCCAATTAGTCTTTCAGTATGTCTCTTCTGTGAAATGTATGGTACATACCAGTAGATAAAGGTGGTTGGGTTGTAATGGGTGCAGTGGCTGAATTTGTTGTAGTGGAGGGGGCGGTATAAGAAGCAAGGTCAACAGCCCATTCAACGGTACCGCCAAAGTTAGCATAATAATACAAATATCGTCGGTATGTCATCGTATCATTGCCCATGTAGGAAATCCAAGCGCCGTCAGGAAGAACGGTTATATCTGAGTTGCTAGAATCGTCGTGCCAAGTCAGAGCCTGAGCAGAATTAACCTGCAAGCAGTCGAGTTAGGTCCAACATAATGGCATGTAGGGTCAGTACAAGTCGGATCGACCATGCCAAAGCTCCGGCCGTAGCTAGCCACTCCGACTATGACCTTGTTACTCGATACTCCAGCCTTTGTAATCATTGACAAGGCGTTCACAGTCTCCGTGATGTTTACGTGGCTTCGCAGACAGTCTCCGTTGGAGCACCCATCTTGGCTGTTTGGGCTGCCGTATTCCCACTGCCCATGTAGGTCGTAGGTCATGAAGATGATGTAATCCAGGACCCCGGACATTTGCGCAATGGGAAAATTCCTGAGATACCAATACGAAACTGGAGCAGCGATCGATATGGTTTTACCCGCTGGGAGGATAGAACGCATTTTTTGTAGGAACGCTAGATAGTTTGGTCCATCCTCAGGACTTTCGGGAGGAATACCTGGAATATCTGTAGCTCCGGGATACTCTCAATCGAAGTCGACTCCATCCAACCCATACTGCTCTACCAAAAAAGCAATGCTGTTCGCAAACATCAATCGGTTCGCAGCTGTAACGCTACCTCAAAAAATAGGATAGGTATCTACATCGGAGAGAAAGACCAGCCGCCGAAGGATAATATCCGCGTATACGAGGTCTGTTGCGCAAATGCTTCGAATTGATCTTGTACAGCGGACATATCGACGGCATATGACGGGGAGATACCACCAAATACGAAATTAATATGCGAGTACTCAGAGGGAATCTGATCAACAGACATCGTCAGGCAATGGCGTTGTTAGTTAAATCCTTCGAAGTAGCCAATTTTGAAGTATTCAGCTGGGGGAGTTCCGTTGTTCGCGATTCCGGTGCCGCAATTTGAAATGCAACTGATTGTATTCGGTGCTCCGGTGCCAGGCGCTCCCGTAGGTGACTGTGTTATTGTGCAAAACTCATCCGTCGTACCACATTGTCCCCAGATATCGCACTATTACGATATGTTAGTCGCCATATTCCTAGCACAGGAAAAGGTAAAGAGATAACCAGGGCTTCAGTAGGGTATAAACAAATAGATGCTACCTACGCAAGCGTTTATTGGGCAGGGGTTCAGAGATGCTATGTTAGACCAGTTGCTCGGCCGCTGTGTCCCTGCTACCTGGGGACCATACACCGTACCAGCGACAACAGCCGGCATAGGAGGAGTTCCCGTGCTGAGGCAGATACTAGCATTAAGTTGTATGCCATTACATCCCATTCAGCCGCAAGTCTGCGTGTTATACGTCTCAATATCGTTAACTATAGTGTAATTATTGGAAGTAATAAGCTGGCAGTAGTCTCCGTCTTGTATAATAATATAACTGTAACATGTACCGTCAGGGTTCTGCTGAGGGGTCAGGTTCGGAAGCAAACCATACGAACAGCATACTGGCTCTTTAGGAACTAGTGTTGAACAGAGAGTTGAGCTGGGATTATACTGCGTGAACTCTATAGGCGTGATGTTGCACCTCGCTGCAAGACTAGCGCATGAGTCGCCGCTATTGACGAGGATATATGAGCAAGTTTACCCCATTGCCAAAGTAAAAAGGTATATGTGATAATATAATCTTAGAGAATATGTTCTAAATTACAAGCGCTACGTATATAGACCTTGAGGGTCATACGTTGTGTCTACCAGCAGCTGGGCTCATGCTTATAAGGTAACGAGACTCTTTAGTCATAGAACTATAACTACGAGGTAATTTAACCAGAAGTAATATTTCTTTTCTTCCTTTTCTTCTCCTCTATTCCTTTAAAAAGACTGGCTGAGAAAGGAAGGTTATTCCTCTATAAATTAAGATATTGGGGTGAATCCTACATTGCACAAGGCTGGCGCGCGGGGAATATACTATCTTGTGGGGTTTCCTGGACTACTTATATTCAGGTTGTTGATAATGACCGATAGCCTTGATTTATAAAATTTGTAGTTGCATCCTTTCTTCCTCCTAGGGCAGGCCGTTTCAATGAAAAAATAGAAAGTCACCCTCTTGCACTAATATAATTGCCTTCCTTTATTGGTCATGCCAGTTTTTGTTATTCATAGTGCGGCAGCTTTTACGTAACTTCAGCAAAGGTGAATTCGAATTTTGAACTGGATCTTCTTTCTATACCTAGTATCTATACATTGGAAGTTTTCAGGTAAGGGCACGAACGAGTCATGCATTCTGCAATCCCCTTCCCAATCTCTGCTCACAATACGTCTTGTATCTTTTTCGCTCTCATTGGAGTTTGAGGATCCATATGATGATTCATGGCAATCAACTTACATGGCAATCAACTTAGCGCCGCTCCCGTTCCCAATCTTACAGTCGTATCTCGCGACCTTGAACTAGCTACTCCTCTTAAAGATTTAAACCCCCGCGCAGAGCCTCGCCGTTGCCAAACCAAGGGCTCCACCAACTATACTCATCACGGTGTGGCACTTATGAGTAACGCGTTTATACTTGCTATTACCGTGCAATGGAACCTGTCAGCTCAAGTCCGGCCAATATCACTGTGGGTAAAGTCTCCTACAAAATTCATTCTCACCATACTGGCGATGTGATAACCATTCGGTCAGTGCAACGATGGGACTGGGTCAAGGAAGAAGGACAGTATCTTAGGATATTCTGGCGCTGTCGCGAAGCATTGCTGGACTGATGGCAACGAGAGCGAGTAAGTAACACTCTGTAATCTTGATATATATCTTTCTGATATACCTAGGGCTAGAATATAGATTGGCTGATTTGATATAAATCACGATTTTGGGCCGGAGGGCTTGAAACAAAACGGAGAAGAGGTATGTCTTTTCATAGTTGTCAATCATGCTCAAGGCGCGTGCTGTAGCAAGAGGCCAGTCTTACCACGATGCATTAAACTGGCTCGCAATACAGATTTAAGCATTGGTCTATAGAAGATAAGAAAAACGAGAATTGATACCGATATTCCTCCTTGCAACCCATTCAAAGCAAAAATGTTAGTGTTGAGCAGAATGCTTCCCAATACTGTTCCCTTGATATAAAGCCACATATCTATCAAGTAGCGCATTCGCTCTCGTTTCGTTTAGCATGTGTGCCAAGTTCTAGTCTATAAACGCCTCGCGTGAACTATGCGGCAATTTTTCTCATCTACCCTCTCAGCCCTACCCATCTCCCACCCCTCTCTGGATCTTTGAAAATCTGGCCGAAGGCGCAAAGCCAGCCGGCTAGTTCGGCGCCAACACACAGATAACTTCGATCCATCCCGTAGTGACGCCGACGATGCCTCTTTCCACCTTCACGCTCAAAGCTGACCCTCCATAAAAAAAAACATGCGAAAGATATCGCCCACATATTAATAAGCCTCCGCATTTTGTTAAAATGAACGCAAGATAAAGTTAGATGTAGATTCAAAGGCGTACGTGATCGGGGTCCGCTCATCTCCACAATTGATCTAAGCCTCCGGGTATCATCGGACCTCTGCGGGACTTTATTTCACGATAACATGGGGTAGCGTAAAGGTTATCACAACAAGAGTTTTGTCTGTAAAGAGATAAGCAATTCGGCCATGAAGTACAGGGTTAAAAAAGAACTTTTTAAAGAAAATTGTTCACGGAGGGGCGGCATAATAGTCATAGGTAGAAACGCTTAATCTATTGTAGCTCTACTCTTTTGAAATTATCATACAGTAATAAACACATATCTTCATAAATAAATGTACAGTTTCATAAAAAGCGCTGAGCAATTTACTCCAGAGGCGCGCAGGTAAAAGCACCACGGACGCTGCCGTTTTTATATTGGTTTCTCTGAAGCAACGAATTAGTCTTCGATCGATAACATGAAAATCAAACGGGTGGTAAAAAGTAACACTTACAATATCAACAACACTGGCATATGTTCCACCGACCAGCACAACAAGGCCAACAATCATGGAAATGCTGCTCAGGATCAGGTGGACAAGGTTTTTCCGTTCAAAGAGACTTCCTTCACGGAGAAGCACGAACCAGAAGATGGCGGGGAAGTAGTAGGTGAAGCCTGAGATGAACAGGGACGATGAGATGGACAGGAGATCCGAGAAGAAGGGGATAGCCTCGGCGATAACCCAAGCGATGATGGTGATAGCGGCAAGAAGAGCAATCCAGGTGGCCCATCCCATAGGTGTGTTGATGTACTTGACGATTGAGTTCTTGAAAATACGCCCGTGAATGAAACGTCCCACAACAGTGCCGTTAATAGAACCAGAGATGAAGATGACAGGCAAGCCAATGCCAAAGGCAATCTTGGAGACGACATCGCCGCCAGATAGCAGGGCGGGAGACTTGACGTCGGGTCCAACAAATGCATAGATCACGGCACCCGTAATGGTGTAGATGGCAATCTCGATAAGACCAAGAGCCCAGATCGACTTCTTATAGTCCTTAGGGGTGTGCATCTCGTCCATGAATGAGAACTGGCAGATGGAAAAGCTGTAGGCGAAGACAATGTTGGTAATAGCGATGAAGGCATCGGCGAACGACAAATCTTCCTTAGGCCATGCAGACCAAGGAACGGATGACAGTCCACCGGCGGAGTGGTTGGCCTGGACACCGGTAGCAATCATGGTGATGCCAATAGCAAGGACGATTGAGACGAAGTCGATGTAGCCTAGAATGGCAATTTCGGCAAAAGACGGGGGAATAGACACAAGGAAGAGAATGATGGCAGAGACGACTCCAAAGACTAGAGAGCAAGCGGCGTTGTTGCTTATGTTAAGGAAGGCAATGGTACCCGTCAAGCAGTGAGATCCGACAAGCAGAATCAGTTGTAGAGCGAACATGCCTCCAACGAGCTCATATCCAAAACGACCAGCAACCAGTCTGCCAGCATCAGCATAGTGTGCAACCTCGGGGAACTTGATCTTGACCATGCCGACGAGATCACTTGTGTAGATGGCGAGAAGACCAAGGCCAACGGAGAGAATAACACCAGCGACCATGCCGAGAGTCGCAAAAGCGCCAGGCAGAGACAAACTACCGAGAGCAATAGCTTCGACGATGAGGACGACGGTAAGACGCTTCCATCCTAGGCGGTGGAATTTCTCCTCGCCTGCTTTTGTCTTGGCTCGCTCAATGTCCTCACGGAACTCTTCGCTTGTTTCACCGGCGATGGGTGAATCATCGAACATGTTGGAGTTGGGGACCTTCTTCACATCGTAACGACCCTTTTCAGACCCCGAAGGGGACGTGATGGATGTATCAGACATGACGGATGTGTGTACAAGGTATGTCGAGAGAAAAGGGGGGTATCAAACGTCGAAAGTGAGCGACGCAGTCGGCGAGGAGAGAAAAAGAGAGAGTATATATAAGAAAGGGGGAAAAGAAAATCGAGCTGGTACCCAAGAAGATGAGACCAAAGCCTATTTAACCCGCCGGTGTAGATGGATGCGAGAGAGGAGGAATGAAAGAGAAAACGAGATAAAAAGTGCGGAGGTGGAGGCGGACGACGAAGTTTAATACCCAGGCCAGGTGGTTCGTGCAGATCCCAGGACGATCCCCAAGTTCCTCGACCATTACGTGCCATATTTTCTCACGTATGGGCTTGTTATCAATGGCCAGCCCAGTCCACAAAGGGCCGAAAATGGAGCATGGGCAATCATCCAAGCATTCGTCGAACAAGCTAATAAGGTCGCCAAAGGGTTGAGCAGCCAAGCAGCCCAGAGGAGGCGACCGGGGTGGCCGTGTCGTCGGAGCAGAAGCGCCACGGAGGGTGTGGGCGTAGAGCCCGGTTCCAAGATGGCTCCTAGATGGTGAGGGTCGGTCTCCGGCCACCGGATCTCGCCCAGAGGCGTTTCCTCGTACGATATGCTGGCCAGTGCCTTGATAGAGTGCGTTTGTAGGGGCGAGTCCAGCTCATGCTCCGGGTTCGGTGTTCCATGCTATGCATTCTCCATAGATAAGAGAGAAACCACGAACCCATTTTGCTTTGTTCGAAATGGAGTGCCTTGCCTCGGGCATCTAGACTCTGCCAGCCCTCCACTTTGTCCTTTTTCGTCTACTCCGTAGATATGAGATGCACATGCAGCACATGCAGCAGAGAACGAGGCTCGTCCGCAGAGACACGGTTCAGCTCAGCTCATCGTCTCCTCCACTTTCGTTCATTGAGGCATCCAATGCCCATCGCAGTCCCCTATTCGTATCAAGCCGTTACCCCAGACCTCCCCGCATAACGACATCGACAGCATCTGGCGTCAGAAACACTGGCCGCGTTTCTCCGCAATCTTGTACGTAAAAAGAAGTCATCGTGGCCAGCTGGTCGAGGCAAACCTGGAGGTGAATCTGCGTTGTCCTGATCTCGGGCCTGCCGTCTTTGCCGACTCCATGCGGAACCCTGAATAATAGAGTCATGGATTGTCGTTGTGGATTGTCGTTTGTAAGGAAGCGAGTTTCTGCCAGGTGGGTCCCGCTGGCGGCTCAAGGTTTTTTTTCTGTTATGTTCAAGGTTCTTCTTTTTCTTCTAGCCCGCACGCCAAAACGTCATTGTGATAGGGCAGCCGCCGTTCCCTTTGGTCCAGTTTCGGTCAGCCCCGTATTAGCGGATCCCCTAGCAGTCCACTGATTCCACTGATCCCACTGATCCCACTGAATCCAGCCCACTCCAGCCACTGTAGGTTCCATCACAGGCCCACCGCGTGTCCACTGAGGCCACTGGCTGTCCACTGGACACTCGCTGAAGCAACCCACCGCCGCATACAACACTGGAAGATGGATCCCGCTGCGACTCAGGGCCAGTTTCGATGTGTCAACAATCCAACGGAGATGGCTCGGGCGACCAGGTTTTGCTCGAATAATCCCTCGTCATGGGAGGCGAACGCTGTGGCCAACTGAGATTCTCGTATGAGTGCCCATACACGGACAGATCCAAGGACGGGGCATCCATTGATAGCGAGCATCTGCGTGGCTACCTAGTCGTGCTTGGTCGCCCGGGGATCAAAGCTGGCTGCAGGTTATGACTCTCTTCTTTTTTTAATCTCGTTTCATCAATGCGAGTAATGTCGCGGATGGCTTGAATAACGTCGATAGCGGTGCCGGAAATAAAGCCAGACGCTGCTCTTTTCGGAATAAAACTTGACACTGCCGAACGTGCAGCCAGTATGTCGATGATGCTAGTAGTCATTGGGCAGAACTTCTGCACACCACCTTGCGGCACTCATTGCCGGCCGCCAAGTTTGTGCCTTGCGTAAGCCTCGCTGGACCAGGCCAGGCATTCACATCAACTCCTACCACATGTAGGTACCAGACCTTACGATTACAGTGGGAACGGACCCCAAAGTCTCTGTGCAGGTACATGCAGCCTGCTACTGCTAGACGCTGCTAGCAAGGCCGCTAGCGATTACAGGCAATGTTAGGTGCCCAACAACAACAGGGTACCCAGGCGTGAAGCAACTCGGTTAGTGGCTGCTGCCTCTTCCAGCAGGTCTAGCAGGTCTAGCATGGAGGTCTTAGCACCTGCGTCTAGCCTGGGCCACAGGGCCTCTTAGCGAACCTTACGGGGGCCGAGCCGCTGTGCAAACCCAGCCATCTTCAGCCACCTTTCAGACCGGATCTCTTTTTTTTTTCACTTCCATCTTTCCGCCGCCAAGTCACCTGCAGTAGTCCCTCCTACCATTAACCTTTTGCGGCCTAGGCCAGTCGCGCTACTGCCGGCGATCACTTCGATGCGCCTTCTCGAAAGCTACCTAGAACGGAGCTATTCCAAACATCGTATTACTCTGCCGTAATCTGCTATTCTCATCCGTTGCAAGGTACTCGGACTGCTCATCTTTGACCGATTTAGATTCCATCAGCACCATGATTTTAGCTTCTTGCGCAGCTGACAGGCGCCCTCTCCAACACTCGCCGCCCGTTAATCTTGTTTTGGGTCATGTAGTCCGAGCATGTTGCCAGAAATGGATCTTTTCACATGTGTGTGCCTCCCTCCATCACGCTTGGAGGCGGGCAAGGCGGAACAACGGAGGGCATCTTGGCCCGTATAATTCCGCTATCACCGGAAGATATGATTGGTGAGTCCAGCTGCTCGCTCCAGTCTTCATCTGCCGCTGTCCCATCTGCAGTGGCACTCGTGTTTTGCCGTATTGAGCACTGGCCTGGTGCCCTGGCCTACTAACGTAGCATCACGGCCAAGTACCGTGACATGTCCTGCCCCCTGTCACCGAATTGCCCGTACAATACTCCGTAAGCCACTCGAGGTTTGATGTTTAAGAAACGTGTAGACTGCATTTTCTCAGAGCCTGATTAATGCGGCTTCGTGACATAGGCGAGAGGCAAAAGCAAGCATACTGTGGGCAAAAGATCGTTCTTCTCATACTAGTAGCGCTGCATACAAGTAGTGACAGTTCGCCACGGAACGATGCAATTCCGCCCTCCACAGACATGACCCCTACTCCATATTCCTTTTATTGGATGAATCGTAATAAGACTCCCATTAGGCTGGGGTAGCGCGGTGCGGACATTCAAGATGACAACAGGTTATTCAACAAAAACTCCGGGGTCAGAGAGCCCCGTCTGGAGCCCCCAGAAAGACCCTTGAGGCACTCCTTGTACGCCGTAATACTCTTGTTCGCCATTCGCCGGTCTAGAAACCTATGGAGTAGACTATTAGATAGTGTAGCGAGCTCCGCCGGCGTTCTCCATGATTTTTAGTTCAAATTATTTCAAATTGATATTTCAAATATACATCGTTCCACTTCATACATTAGCCTACTTGAGACGACAGTCGTAGCACTGCTTCTCATTAAAACAATATTTGCTGATGCCTTACTCAACATGACAGCTTATTTGAGTGCGTTCAGGTAGCAAACGAGTTCACCTAAGCATTCTCAAACAAAAAGAAAATTCCTCGTTAATGCAGCTCAGCCATGTTACGTCAACGGGGCTGCCCAATGAATCCGGTGTTGCATAATGGCTGCACTAAGACAGACATCTGTGCATAGACCACCAAGCATATGCAGACGATAATAGCTCGCCTCAAGAGGAATTCTAATCGCTCACGAAATGACAGGACCAAAAGCCAACCCACTTCGAGAAAAGAAGCGAAATAACAGACGAGGGAAAAAACTAAAAAAAATCCCAACAAGTACTAATAGTAAGTAGCCATAGATAGTCCAAGCTGATGGCTGCCTGGCTGCAGCAGCCTGAATAGCGTTGCATTGAGAGTAGAACTAATTTTGGGAACGAATCATGCACATGGCACTGCTAGTTCGTAAACAGGTCACAAATTCCGAGTCAACTGTTGATCACCACCAATGCTTACCTATCTGCATAGGTTTTCAGATAAGCGACTGTTCGACACACTTACAGGAACTACACGTAAATAACAAAGATGGAGAACTCATCATCTGATTGTCAGGCGACAATATAACAGGGTGGTTTGGATAATCGGCTTGCATGATCTCCATTGCTTGCTTGTTTGCTTTCTCCTTCTTTTTTCGAGGCTATCTTTACATGCGTCAGTTCATGCAAGCCCACACACACCCAGAAGTTGGAGGGTTACAACGGAATATTGGAAGCATGTATTCCACGCCCTTTGACCCCTACCCATGTACCAACGTAAGTAAGGCCCCCCGCAAAATAGAGTACACTAGCTAGGTATTAGAGATAACGTGCGATTGAAGAATGATATGTAGCCAAGAGTCGACCTAATTCAAGTATTGATCGTGGTATCTTTTCCATTTACGGACTTGGTTGCACGAAGCTGCGAAAATGGACAGATAGGTATAGGGTAGGTAAATATAGTGAGACCACGAGCAGCTAAGCTTGCACGTGCTTTACCCATTTAGGCCATCCTTAGAAATCAAGCTAAAAAATTCTTATCTTATCGGCATCTAAATTTTGTGTGTAGCGATATTGCCCCTCCAACACCAAAAGCGACGTAGAAGTATTATCAAAAACGTCTTTGCCCAGCCATATCAGCCCCGATTATGCTCTGCTGTGCGAATTTACCGTCAAACAGAACTTGAATATCGCACGAATTCATAAACCGAGTTTACTGAATACGACGACTCCGCCAGATCGCTAAACAAGACGCCAACATGGCAGCCCCGCTGGCTCAACCCACTGAGCCAACTGCCACTCCCGTTGCCGCAACGGCCAAACCGATTCACAGCCTCGTCCTTGATACCGGTCCATTGATCAAGAACGATCCTCCTGCCAGTGTTCTACTTGCCAAGGCCGAAAAGCTGTACACCCTCCCCATTATCATCAGCGAAATCCGCGACGCCGCGACCCGGTCTCGAGTCGAAACGACGCTATTACCATTTGTCACCCTGCGATCCCCAAAGCCCGAAAGCATAAAGTTCATTGCCGACTTTGCGAAAAAGACTGGTGATTATGGAGTGCTTAGCAGGCCAGATATGGAAGTGCTCGCACTGGGATACGAACTGGAATGCGAGAGAAATGGCGGCGATTGGAGATTGAGGAACACGCCGGGCCAGAAAAGGGTCAACGGACGGCCGCAGCAGGACAAGCCATCGACAGATGAGGCGCAAGAGAAACCAGCGCAAGAGGATGAAGCTCAGCAGGTAGTCAATTCTGAACAGAGCTCAGAGGGCGCAAATGATCAAACAGAAGCCCAGCCTCAACCAGATACCGAGACAAGTCTTAACAATGACCTGCAGAGCCTCAACTTGGGAGCCTCGAGTAACAGCGAAGAGCGATCTGAGGAGCCGGAAACATCAGAAACAGTTGAAGATACTCCCGAGTCTGCCTCGTCTGTAGCACAGCCTGAAGAGGCTTCAGAAGAATCTGACGATGAAGGCTGGATCACTCCCTCCAACCTCAAGAAGCAGCAAGCCATAGACTCTGGCGCAAATGGCACCAACGACAATGGCCCTCCCAAAACTCTACAGGCTGCCGTCCTGACCTCCGATTATGCCATGCAAAACGTCGCATTGCGCATCAACCTCAATCTCGTTACACCAGCCTTATCCCGCATTACATATCTCAAGACGTGGGTTCTGCGTTGTCACGGCTGCTTCAACATCACCAAGGACATGAACAAGCAGTTTTGCCCCAAGTGCGGTCAGAGCACCCTTACCAGGACAAGCTGCTCGACGGACCAGCACGGCAACTTTAAGATCCATCTCAAGCAAAACTTCCAGTGGAACACCAGGGGAAATGTGTTCAGCGTGCCGAAGCCGGTACATGGCAGTGCCAACGGGAGACTGGCCAAGAATGTGGGTGGCAAGAACAACTGGGGCAGAGATTTGATCCTGGCTGAGGATCAGAGGGAGCATGTCAAGGCGCTGGATGAACAGCGAAGGCAGAGGAACAAGGATCTGATGCACGAGGATTTCCTACCGGATCTTTTGACTGGCAATAGATCGGGAGCGAACGGTAAGATCAAGGTTGGCGCGGGACGAAACGTGAACTCCAGGCGGAAGCGGTAGATGGTGATGAGAAACCTGTCGCATTTATATATAAAAGAGGAACAAAGGAAAAAAAGGGAAATAAGGTAGGAAGAAAAACATTCGGAAGTCAATAATGATAGCATGAATTCAAGACATCAAACACAGTCATGGCAGAGAGCAGTTGTTGTTTGTATGTGCCCTTGACGAGGCTTATATTTATCTGCGTAGATGCAAATGTGCCCAAGTACACGTAAACAGCTGATATGAAACATATAATCTCCCACTACCAGTCGCCTAAGAAACGCCAAAAATCCTTTCCCGAATCATGGAGAAAAAGTTTCCAATTCCAGATATTTTTGACTGCCATTCATCCAGTCAAAAAGCTTTTCAGACTCGCCCACCTCTCTCAAAAGGAGTCTCTTGTTGTTGCCCCCCCTCCTTCTCCCGAAACACACAATGTTCGCCCATGTATTCTACGAGGGAGGCTTTGAAGTCAGAACAGAAGTCATCGTTTGGCCTGGATAAGCCGACGGGGACTTCTGGGCGAGTGTTTTGCTCCGTTTATCTCTTGCCGCAATCCACAGAAGAGGTTGTCGGATAGATTGCTTCAGAAGACAGGCTCAATGCCTCTCCCCAAGCAAGCCGCTTTTTGGCTCGTTGATCGCCCGACAGAATCTCAATTTTAGCGAATTTACATTGCCTCCGCCTCTGAATTTTTTTTTGTTAGACAATGGAAACGAACAAAAGCTCGACCACAGCATAGCTGCATGGGATTTACTCACTCTGCTGCGTCAGGAGCAGGGTGAATCTTCGCTTCAGCGTAACACGCTGACGAGACCACTTGTCATCAGGGGAAAAGCGCGCAGGGTGCGCAGACTTGGTGACCTGGCCGTGCGCGACCTTCTTGAGGGTGTAGAGGCGGTTGCCGCTGGCGTCGAGGGTGTACATAAGATGCATGATGGGCGGTTGGGTCTTGGGGGATTTTGGGAGCTCGAGGTGGTTTATCGGTGATGTGGAAGTGGGAGTAGAAAGGATTTAATATCGCGTAGGGTGTGGTATGGCGCACCAATTGGTCGTTGATTCGCGGGTTTGGTGAAGGTGAAGTTTTTGGTGATGCGCCTTTGGCCTTTGGAAAAAAAATTGGTGAGTGGAGCCGAAAATCGACCTCCCCATTTTCCACTATCGATAAGCTCACGCTGCATGGCTTTAGCCGACCCACTCTTTTCAATTACCCAGAGCCAGAATCAAGAGCGGATGGATTCGATTGCTAATATCAGCAATGTTACAATAGACACATAGATTGCTTATCAAGTATCGTGTAAAAACAGTAGAGTGCCACTTTAAGTAGTGAACATCTTATTCTTCAATGAACGTGAAGGGAAGAGACTATGCAAAACTATAAAAGATCGCAGCCAACAGTATACTAAAACTCGAACAAATGTTGAGGTAAGGAGGTGAATAGACCCCCTAGAAAGGAATGTCTAGAATGAAACTGAGAAAGGATCTTCTTAAGATCTAATCCAAAAATCCAAATCTTTTCCACATCCCATTGTAGCCGTCTGGAAGCCATTGCCAGCCGACACCCCATTACATCTCCTCGCCCACGCGGGCCTTCTTGTCACCAGCCCATCCTTCACGCTCATAGAAGCGGAACACGAGGTCGTAGTCCTCGAAGTCATGCACAATGCGATCAATGCGGCGGTATCCGCGCACAGAGTCGATGAGTCGCTGAGCGGCGAGGCCCTTGGCTTCAAGGTTCGTCAAACCGTACGGGTTACCACCACGGCCCTTGGCTTCGAACAAAGTGACGCTGAAGCGGCCAGGCTTGAAGATTTCAACGACATGCTCGATGATCTCCGCGGTGGTACGCCCGCTCTGACCACTTGGAACATTGGTCTCGAATGAAGCAAACGAAAAGCCAGTCTCGGGCGTTACGTGAACGCTAAAGTAGTGCCCGGCGTTGTTGCCGCTCTGGCTGTCCTCCTGGTTTGCTGGAGGTGGAGGAATGATGCCGTTGGCAGAGAAACCACACGGGCTGAAGAGGTAGGAATCAATGCGGGCATCAGGATAGACCGAGGTAGGGTACACGTCGGCAAGGCCACACTGCTCCGACACAACGGTGCCCAAGGCGTGACCTTCCGTGGTCAAAGCCTCGATTTCGTTGAGCTTCTCGCACGGCTCATGCAAGTCAGATTCCATGCCGTCGGCAAAGACGTCGACTTCGTCAAGCGGAGTCGAGAGCCCGCCGAGGCTGTCAGTAGCATCATGACGAGCCTTTTTGGCTTCACCAGACAGCTTATCACACGCGACCGCACTCGCGTGTGACAGATAAAACTGCTTGGCATTCTCCGGATCGAGATCCGTCATCAACAACTCGAGCGTCTCGTCACAGGCGTTTGCCCCAGGCCCCAACTGTCCAAAGCTGGTGGGAATTGAGAAACTAGTGGGGGCCACTTCGTTGTTCTCCGAGTCAGGAGTCAGGGGCGGAGTGAACGTTCGGTTCGGCGACGTGATGTAGAGGTACCAGTGGTCGCCATTCATCTTCCCAACCATGTAGGCGCTACCGCCATCGAACATGTCGTCCAAGTACTTGACTTCCTGCTTCCAGCTACGGTGGGGGCCATGCTGCTTGTCAGGAAAGAGGAAATTCTTGCGACTGTAGAACACTCGGTAAGGAGTGGCGATGGCCTTGATTTCTTTGACCGATGTAGCGTTGCCAAAAGGGAAGCCTGCATGTTCAGCCGCAATGTGGAGCATGCGCTGGAGTCCAAGGAGCAGAGTGGTGGTTCCGCAAGTCTTCAAAATGAGTTTGTGAGGGAAGACGAACATGCTCGACTCGGAGAGCAGATAGGCGTCAACGGCCTCGGACTCGAGAACCGAAAGAATCTTGCAGTTGACCATGTCAAGCATGCCCTCCCAAGTCTCAGCGGATACAGCCTTGAGACCAGTAGGTCGAGCGCCTGTGGGCAGCGCCGAAGCACTGGGCGCAAACCATACCTCTAGCAGCTTTTCAGGTCCTGATTATTTGTCTGTCAGCCAGCAAATTCTACGAGGAGCAACGCAAATGAATGTCAATAGAAATAACATACCTTCAAAGGCATAAGTGGAGTCCAATTCCGCGGCAACATCGTGATTGATTGTCAGATGGGGAGTTGCCGACGAAGGGGAAAAGGTATAATTGTTAGGAACTGAAAGGTTGGCCATTTTGTCTAACAATTTGCTGCTGCTACAAGCAGTTCAAAGCGGAAGAACGATTTAAGGAAAACGCTGTGATGCCCGTCCGACGATGAGTCCGCGGAGCACTAGCTGCCACTCAAACAGACTTTGCGGCGTCTGCTTGAGAGAGTAGGCCCACAGGAGTGTGGTGAGTCCAACGACGCTGGCGGAAGCCAGCAACAATGGGGATTGTGTGAGAACGGCTAACGTCGCAAGAGGACGTTAAGGAGGCCGGGGAAAGAGAGGGTAGAAAAACCGCTTCTGTGACGAAATGTTGCGCGGAGGGTTATATTTCCCGATACTCAGGGAGTAGTATCGAGAGGTGTTGTTTACTAGGGGTAGACGGGTGGAAGTCGGAAGCTGTTCAATATCTGTGTTGCTTGGAGGGGTGCTATCGAGGCCTAGATGGAAATATAAGTCAGCTTTCTATATACATCACTTTATACATGGAGCTCTAACAGCTCGAGATGGAGACGGAGAAGTAAACACAATCATACTTGGAAGGTCGCGAAAAGAGGAATCGCAGGAGATCAGTTGATCGCATAGAAGGCCAAAGGAAGAACCAAAGCAGGGTCAGTCAGGCCACTGAAGAAGCGGCCGGTTGAGAGTGTCTTTCGAGGACAGCCAAAAGTCTAGCTACTCATATCCAGTAATATCAAATTACTAGAGGTGAATTACAAGAGGCTTTTCCCGAATAGACAAGCGGTCGTGTGACGGGTCTCGCTGCTTGCAAATTGGAGGCGCAAACAGTAGGGCGATATTTTTCCTAGCAGTTTTTTTTTTCTCTCCCCGCGGGGATGCTCAAGGGTGGACGAGACTGTCGCTCGTTGGTCGGCAGAACGTGGCTGGTGGAGGAGTGGATGCTGTGAAGAAGTAACAAGATGGACGGAGGGGCGAAGCAAAGTTCGGTTGCGGGAACTGAGTTTGGAATTGTTTGTGCGGGTTTGGGATTTTATTTTGGTTAAGAGGTTTGTGTTTGTGTGATGCTCGATGCAGCCCAATCGGGAGCAGGTGATGGGTACCCTGCAGTAGTACTTGGCAGAGGTAGCCTGGACGCCAGGTACTGCAGGCTCCACTAACAGGCAGGGAGTCTCAAAGAGAGAGAAGAAAAAAAGATAGACCAAGAGCTGCCAATGACATGGCCATCTCCCCCTACATTCAAACGATGTAATGTCATGGCTGAAAGGTGAGACAAAAGACGTGACGGAAGATGATTTGTCGGGTAATGCATGAGAATTGTCTAATTTCCTACGGACATTTTGTCTTCTTTTTACGCATCTGCAAGCATCGTGTACAAGTGCCTATCAATAGGTGCTATACCTTAGGTCCTTACAGCTGGACTTTGTAGCTGCAGGCTTGATATCAGCTCACGATCTCTGGATTTTTTTTTCAAGGTCCCCACAACTAATGGCCAGGTACCTGGTATCACAGCGCGCACGGCCAGAAGCGGTGCATTTTCTTTTTCTCTCTCTCGCTGGCAAATCAAATCAGAGCGCTAGCTAGAGGCAAGCGATGGACGGTGGGGCTGCCGGAAGAAGAAACCGGCTGAAAGTGGTGGCTGTTGGAATGACGGAATTACTGCAGAAAGACTGAAGTTATTACTAGATAGATCGCGTTCTAGGAAGCCTTAGCAGCACATTGTGTTGAGGGGATGCTGGCGCCTCTTTCATCATTCTCGGTGTTTGTGCTATGCTACCCAGGACCGGCAATTGAGTTTCTTTTCCGCTGCTGCACCTCTGTAGGAGAACTAAGATGTATTACTGTCTCTTTCGAATAAGGTACAGGGTAATGATAAGCAGTATGACAATGCAGCAGCTGCATGACCACATGTAAATAGGTGCTTGATGTAAGATAAAAAGAAGACGCTTCGCTCTAGGCTATTCAGGGCCTGTACTTTGTGCAGCTGCAGGTCGCGTGCTGGTCCTATTACGCAGGCACACATTTACTCGTCCAAGTGGAGACCCGGCTATGTACGAAGTATACGGAGTATGTAGCTAAACATTCCTTTTCATCACTTATATCTGCTTATTGGCAAGACTCATCCGGTGCTTTAACGCATGGGCGGCGTCCGGATACTGACTAGAAGAGGCATCAAGGCTTAGACCTCCGTCCACGTAATAAAGACAGCCTCACGGAAGCGCCCGCTCTCCAAATGAGGTCAGGCCGTTCTGCATCATGCATGTCTCACAGGTACAGCACCGCCATTGCTTTATTACATCCTATCAGGATCAGGGACTAGCCAGCAAGTTAATGCAGCGTCATGTATTCTCTATCCTGGCAATCTTCTCACCGAGTTCTGCGGTGATGCCTGCGAATATATGGAAGAGCGAACAGTCCTTGTATTTGTCCACCAGCGTCCCGTCATTGTTATCGCGGGGGCTGTCCCCTTTCTCATCACCCTCTGGCAACAGCGTTGATATGTCCCGACCATTGACCACTGTCCCGACCGGATAATATGGCCGTTGGCCCTCTTCAATGAGAGTAATAAACTGTGTATCGATCGGTACGGAGCCTAGGAAAGGCACCTTGAACTCCTCTGCCATGGTACGCCCTCCTCCGGAACCGAAGATATCGGTGCACTCCGAGCAGTGTGGACACACGAAGCCGCTCATGTTCTCCACCACTCCAAGCACGCGAATGCTGGTCTTGACGCAAAAGTTCAGCTCCTTGCGCACGTCCGCAGTCGCCACAGCCTGAGGCGTCGTAACAACTACCGCGCCAGCCACCTGGCCAGGCCGAGCGTCTCTTTGCAGCGTTTCGGCCAGCGATATGTGTTCGTCGCTTGTTCCGGGCGGCGTGTCGATGAGGAGGTAGTCTGTTTCGTCCCACAGTACGTCCTTGAGAAACTGTCGAATCATGGCCGTCTTTTTCGGGCCTCTCCAAACCACTGCGTCGCCTCGTTTAGGCAGCAGGAACCCCAGGCTCATGGCATGTAGGCTCCCCAGTCCATTTTCCGGCTCTGCCTCGTGAACAAGAACAGGCGCCCATCCGCCTGGCACTTGGGTGACCTTGGACGCTTCGATCGACAGCATGCGTGGGATGGAAGGGCCGGTCAGATCGACATCGAGGATTCCCACCGAATGGCCGGCGAGCGCGAGGGACAGGGCCAGCTGCGTCGTCACCGAAGACTTGCCCACGCCTCCTTTGCCGGACAGCACCTGTAGTCGCAAAAGCACAGATTAGTTAGTGCCCGGTCATTGTGGTAAGCTGCAGGATTCAGATGACGGGGATGACGGGACACGGCTGAGCCTCTGGCGGACGTACCAGCACAATGTGCTTGACCTTTTCCAAACCCATGGCGATTCTGCTGCTGAACCTATGCGTGGATGGCACATCAGGAGCGCTGACCAGCGAGGCCAAGAGAATGTTTTTGAGGTGTTCTCGGCAGCTGATTTGTAAGATTGACAGGCGGCGCGCAATCTGGCAAAGCGCCGATCAACGGAGAGTGGCTTTGACGGCGATTTTTGCCCCGCCACATTCAAATACTGCCTGCCCCGCCATTAGCCCCTCCAACAGTAAAGTTGATATCGATTTAAGCTGTTTGTGTGTGTGTGTACTTCGTATTTTTGTATACAGCTTCAGCTACATGTACCTATTTAACCAAAAAAGTCTTCCATTTTTACATACATGTACCTTATAATTGCCTGCTCGGGAGCCTAGTGCCTCAGAGTAGTTATAGAAACCCCAAAATTCCTTCATTTTGCAAAATCAAGCTGCCAGTCTCCACTCCATGCCACCGGGTATGTTTCTTCTATTCACGTGTACCTCCAACCATTTCTTGTCCACCAAAAGCTACATGTATGTGTCTCCCTATTTCTTCGAAGTTCTATGTACTCGAAACGAGCTTCATGCTCTATGAATCTCCTCCGATCGGCTGTCTTGTGCCTTGTCCGCAGATTTCTCCTCCTGTGGCGGTTGAGAGTCCTTTTGCGCGCATGGTTTGCCTTTTGATGACGCAGGCAAAAGCTGAATGGACCCTTTTTGGTATGCTACCACAGGTCGAGTGCCATCACAATATCCCAGCACTTCAGGTACATAGTCAGAGTTGAAAGTTAGTGGTATGGAATCGCTGAAGCGGACAATGGGACCGCCTTCCACTGTGAATCCGATGAATTCAGCCAAGACTGAATTCTCGAGGTCATCTTCGAGATTCCCTTGAATTGTGTTCCTAAAATATCAAAAATTGTCAGAAAGTATTCAGCTGGAAGAGTATAGATGGATCATCTTACACTTCGCTCATTGACGGAGCATTGCTCTTCATTATGGAACCATCCCTGATCTTCTTGACTCGCTTCTTCGTACAGTCATGAATGAGATGCAACAAGCCAGCGATAACGAGGACGGGCGTTCCTAGGGCAAGCGCCCATGGCCTTGAACTAATGGTTAGTATTTTCTTTCTTTGTTTAATTCTCATGTAGCTGGGAACCAAGAGACGTACGGGTGCCTTCTGTTTCTCAAAGAGTGTGCCATGGCGAGGATAATACCCATCATTGCTATTAATGACCCAACCTGAATCATGGTCCAAGTGGACCAGTACAGAGATATCAGATTCTCGCCGTCACAGAATTGCAGTGCCAACAGGGTAAAGGCTTCCATAACAACCACGGCGGCTGATACGATTACACAGCCGAGGCACATCAGCATGTACTTGACTAGGCTTCTTGAACGTCTCTGTGGCTCATGGCTGTATTGCTCGATCGTTTCTTGGGCTCTTTTTGGAAGACTGTGTTAGCACACACGTGGTTATGTGCATGTATTTCAACTCAGCACGCAAAAGGGGGATGATGTACTTTGTGTATGTCCAAGATGCAATGAAAAGAATCACGAGATTGAGCACGAACATGAACCAATAGATGATTTTGAAATGCCATCGGTCTAGTTCGGATGCAAACTGCGCATACTGCTTGCACAGTTCCTCATCTTTCATAAATCCCTGGGCCATGATTACCACTCCGTCTCAATGCCTGGTAAGTCGGGTACGCCTAGAGCTAGACGGTGAAAATGAGAATGAGAGTAAGAGTAAAAGATGATGAAAAGTGAGAAAGGAGCTAGTGGGTGATTATGCTTCTGGGTTAACGACGTTTTATGCCACCCGAAGCCGAAATTGCGCCTGTCACTGTTGAAAAGGCCTGGTTGGTGCGTTTGTGAAGGCAATATGGGTTTGGGTGTACCCCTTTATCTATACATCCTGCTCTTGATCATCAACATCTTTATTACAATCTCTTCTTTGGGAATTGGCCGCTAATCACTCCATGCATAAAGCAGCTCCCCCGGAGCAGAACTAACGGAATTTGGTTTAAAGTCACACAGACGCTCCGTGATAAGCGGCGGTAGCATCATGTGCATTCAAGGAGAGCAAGAGAAGACCATGTGCAAACAAGTACTCTGTATGCGTATGGAAGTTCAGCTGTTTATCGCTACGAGGCTGTGCCGACTGATGATCTGCGTTTAGCTCAGGCCCCCAACTTCTCCAAGCTGTAGCAGCAGAAAGTAGTTGACGTGTGGCGTATTGGGAACGGTTGATTCGTCAGGTCAAGAAGTATACCCGTGTGGCGAGCACCGCCGGCCGGGAGCGGGAACAGAAAGACAAAGCTCCGGGGAGGCGCATATGTTTGGGCAGCGTCCGAGAAACTGCACATTGATCATTCGCATATCTATGAATGTGACTAAGGGACAAAAGTGAAGAGACCAGCGTAAACTATGTAAGGGTATTTATGCTGTTAGTTGACAGATGAAATGGATTTTCCGTGATTTGGGTATAAAAAACTATGAGCGAGTCGTGTCTGCTATATCAAAACATCATTGTACACTATCAATTACGCATATGAAGAATGTTGTTTGGATACAGCGTTGGGTGAGCGGCTGGCCTACGCACTGATGTTTTCTGGGGTTACACTTTCCACTCATCCTATCTGGTCCGAAACCAATCCCTTGGATCGTGACTGATAGTATTGGATTTGCCCTGTTGCCCTGCATGTTTCACTGTTGTGGCGTTAAGCGTGACCAGTGCTATTATTGGCATGCCCGAATAGCAGCCCAAGAAGACTCTAGAAATCCTGCACCACGCTTCCCAAAAATTCTCTACTAGCACATATGGTATAGTAGAATCTATCAGTGATCATTTCCTTTCAATCACTGAGTATCATAGGTACATCTACTCCGTAGTCTAGCTTCATTGCCGATTCGCGGTTGGTAGCTTGTTTGCGCGGGGCCCGGCATTTCTCACTTAAGCATCCGAGTCGGGAGGCTAGCTAGCGAGAAAGGGGCATCCACGTCTCCATCCTTGTTTGCAGCCTTTTCAGCTAACATTGGCGCCAAGCCGCGAGGTGTGCAGTGGGCATTGCCGACAGGTTTTACGGGCTTCAGCTCAGAGTAAAATGCATGTAGATTCAACGCGAATCCGAAAATATTACGGAAAGATAAGTAAACGATGACTCACGTTAAGAGGGAGGTCTTGGCATTGTTTGAAAGTAGCCTAGATTGCCATTGTTAGCGTTGCGGACGGCCGACGTGTTATGGAGCCTAAAGGGCGTGCCCATGGACGGCTTAGATTCCTTTTCGCTCAGATCAGGCCGTCGTAATTGTTGGATTTAGATCTGCCCGAGATTTATCTGATCCGTCTTTTAAGCTTATTTGTACTACACGTCTTTCTGCTCCAGTTAAAGATGTGGTTCTTGCTATATTATAAGCTATGAACTTCTCGAGATACTCTCAAAAGTTAACTTGCTCCTGGTGTATGGTCAACTTTGACTTCTTCGTTAGTAATTGAGTTATCTACTCTGAGCCTGAGAGTACCATAATATAGCTACTGTACCGAAATTGAGCCACAAGGCCCGCCCTCTCAACCCAAATTTTAACAATAAGGCTAATTGTTGGAGAGGATCAAGGTGTCTCAGTTGATCAGTGCTCTGCTGGGATCTGGGCTATGAACAAACACGGGTCGGATTGTATGCACAATAAGGATGACGGCGACTCTTGGCGTACCCTCGAGATGATGATTCCCGTTATAGCACTGCCACACAACCCGATAGCCCTGTAGGCCTTCGTCACACAAAGAAATGGATTATGGAAATGTACATCTTCGATTCCGGACAAGTGGCAAAATGGATGTACCAACGAAAGAGGGCACTTGGAAATCTGGATTTTGATTAGGCGCTTAAACCTAAAGATGTACCGGCCCCCAATTACAACTTCGAGGTTTCAGCATTCCAGATGCGGGGCAGCCAAGAAAAAGAAAAGAAAAAGTAGCCTTTCATTTATGAACAAGACTCATACTTTCATAGGCTGTGTTGCCAAGGCCTGCTTATCTCACTTTGGGCGTTGAACTCTTGAAGCAAGGGGGAATTGTGACTGTAGTAGCGGTGTGGATTTGCAACAAAAGAGCAACAGCGTTGCCACGTACGCTGGACTGAACGCAAAGATTTCGATTATGGCTAGAAATGGGGTAATTTTACGATTAAAATAGATCTACTTTGCAGTATAATACCTGTATGAGGAAATAGCTGCTACGACGTCTTGAAAGATTCGGCCCCCAAACCCATAGAGTAGGTGTGACCGGTCTCTCCGCAAGTGTCCAGATGTTATCTTAGCAAATAAGCAATTGACCACTAAGTGCCAAAGCACTGGACGGAGTGTTGGTGGATTAGTGTTGACAAGCTGACTAGGATTTCTCCTTGGCAAACAATTTATTGTGTGCTAGACAAAGTGCTATCCTTTCCTATAACCAAAATTTTGCTGGTCCTCTGGTCACTCGGTTCAACAGCCTCTGTAATGATGCGCCCAGCATGGTCGTGCTTCTTATCCCACTCCTCAACTTCAGAGTTCAATACCTTGATTAGTTTATGGCTCTTCGCACCATCATCGAGAGTAACTACTTCTTCACGGATTTTATAGCCTCGGAAATAAGGAATACCGTGAATCCAAAGCCAAAAGTAAACGACACAGCCCAATAGACTGCCATAAATTAGTAACCAATCTGCCAGTCATCATTCACGTACGCAGGACTGTAACTTACATGCCAATCGAAGTGACTACATACGTAGCATACCAGAAACTTACATCACCGCCAGTTGCGCCCCCTGCAGGAGGATACCACGGCATGATTAGTAGATAGAGATTCTTGAGGATACTGAACCCAATAGCGACATCCCAGGCTTTAAATGCAGGCCTTGGTAGATTGAGGGCCTTTCGTTTGTATCTTACAATGAGGAGACCAACACTCATTAGGAAGTCGAAGAACGAGCCAGGGTAAACACCAAGGTCGCTGACTGCAGAATAGGTTAGTATAAAGAGAGGAATCATGAAAAAGTCGAGATAGGCTCCATCATCACGTACCGAAGTTGAAGGCATCACCAGCAGGAGGTCCGAGGATCATTATAAGAGTGATGGCGTATTTGAACAGATATGGCCCGAGAGCAGTACCAAAGGGGTAAGTTGAGACCCAGAACTTGGTCCATGGGAGGACGCCCTGTCTGCCACATTCGCGAATGACCCTCGAGCTCCCAATCAACACCGCCACCAGATTACCAAAAGCACTGATGGCAATCAAGAAGTTGAGCGCCCTTACACCGTTACTGTCTCCAAACACGTTGATAAAAAATAGATTGGCGACGGTAAGCTTGCCGTTGATAATGTCTTCTTTCGGAACTGATTGGCTCATATTAGAAATAGAGAAGTTTTACGTTGTAGAATTTTGATAGCTTACCAGCAGAGTAGTAGGCAACGACGGTGAGAATATAAAGAACAGTAACGGTACATATGGCAATGAAGCCATTGCGACGGATCTTCTTGACGGGGTTCTAACAGAAATTGTAAGAGGGTGAATGGATAGTGAATATTAAAGATCAAGTTTCAAGCATACCTTGACCTCATTAGCAACATTGAAAGCATTTTCGAACCCCGCGTAGGAGAAAATAATTTTGTATAAACCGTTCGTTGTCCCATATGCGGTAGCTTTTCCTTCAAAGGAATTGTGAAAGTTGGCCGTTGGATTCTGAATTCGAGTATGTCCTCCAAGAACTACAAATCCTGTTATGGAGATGAAGAGCAATGTGCCGATTTTGATGAGGCCGACTGTGTTGGCGAAGTGATACGCGAATCTATTGTGCAAGATCACAGCTGAATCACCAGGTGAGCTTCTGCATTGTACCCTGTTTTCTTTGCTCTTATGAAAAAGGCACACATACCGAGAACAGCGACAGTGTAACCAGCTACGGCTACTCCCTTCAATTGCCAATCAGTTGGAGTATGGCTTGTCATTTTGAAAAGATATTCGGCCAGAACTATTCGTAAATTCGAGGTTAGATACTTTAATTTGCTCATTTTCAGTTCGCATATTCGCATGCTTAAATCAGCTAGTCACTTACCGTAAGAATTTCCGCTGCTGAATGATAAAATCACAGTCTGAAAAGCAAATGCGGTTGACATTAACCAGCGTGGTCGTGGGAACGCTTGTTCAAGGTACACCACCTCGGCTCCAGATCGCGAGGGGAAGTAGGCAGTGAACTCGAGGTACACAGAGAATGCGGTAATCGAAGTTAAAAAGCCAAGAGCCCACCATATCAAGCTCAACCCAATGCTGCCAGTTCCAGCAAGGATGGTTGAGGCTGCCAGAGTTTTTAGTCATGTATATTGAAGAGTGGAGGGAGGAGTCTACTCACGAGTTGAAAAGATGCCTGTGCCGACCATCTTACTCACATTCAGAAGTAAAATTGTGATGGGTCCAACATTGTATCCTAAGGGCGACGACTCTTCCACTGGTGCACCAGAGGCATCTTGATAAGATGTTTCCTTATTGTTGGCTGCTTTCCCTGCGACATAATACGTGCCTCCGGCAACGAGTTCAGAGGGATCACTGTCTGATGTTGATCCTCGCTCTTCCGCTTCAGTGAATTGCGGCTCTTCACTGCTTTGGAAAGGTCGCCGCCAGAAGGACGGCATTGCGGTTGAATGTAGGTATTTAAGATGTCTAGGTGTAAATTAAAAAGCAAGTTGAGATGATATCAGAGGGTGAGTTTTGATCAGAGGTAATTGGCTACACGACCTTGTCAATGGGCTTGGTATATTAATTAGGAAAATGATACACCAGCGTCATGCTTAAATAAGTTGAACTGGATTCCGGTGGTCATCTTCCTTTTGCTTGCGAGGAGTACCACACACTCTCAGCTCTCTCTACAAATTGCTACAAACAGACGATCTACACCCTCAGTGTACCATTGATGAGGGACCTTGGCACTGCGGATCCATGACTAGCGGATGTGATACCATTGATGGCGATGATACAAGGCTCTAATAACGCAATAAACACAAGTATTCGCTCACAATTTCTCGGTAAAATCGCTTCTAGACTCTCTTGATCCTCGCCCGCATGTATTCTGGAACACAAAGGGTGGCATGTATGCATGTGAACCCGTTATCGCTGTGTTTCATATTACACTAAGCTCTTAATCATACGCGACTTCGCGGTGCTTGTTGGATTTGTGGTGGACCAGGCTCATTCATCGTGGAGAATACAATAGGAAACTCTCTTTGTAGCTTAATTGCCATATCCGAAAATGCCTAAGATTGAATATGGGCTATTTTTTCTGCAAGGTTTGTCTACCATGTCGCCATATTCGCAATTGTGATGTGATGTGGTACCAGGATTCTGTTACAGGCCTTGACCTGCTATGTTGGTGGACGATTATGCAAGCTGATAATGCATGTGCAACTAAATAGTGGGAACGATCGGCTTGTGACCTGGTCTGGATGCTACGATCTGGGAGCTGAACAATTTTGAGAGAGAGGTCATGCCACTTTAAGAAGATGCAGGGCGGCACAGGCTTTATCTTTACGAGAGAAGATCTGAGGAGGATGAGGGTGATTGGACGTAACTATCTAAAGCTGATCTAAAGCTGATGCACTACATGCCAATAAACGCCCACCCTTAGAAACAGCCCTTCAGTATGAATGTGAAGGTATAGCCCCTGCCCCCCCGTGGGGTATAGTCGGCTAATGGCCCTCTCCAGAACAACCATGCGTTGTTTCTCTACTCATATTTCTTTTCAGTAGGAGTTCCGTCACTAGCACTACGGACCCTTGGCTCTAATGGGAAGATTGAGTTCTCCGGCTTAACATCCTTGTAAACCCTGTCCCAATTACCACTCAGCGGATCGGGTGTCTTCCAGGCCAGCTCGGGATCACGCAGCCAAAGACGAATGAGGTGGCGTCTATCAACAAAATACCATTAGCGGAGATACGAAATATTAAATCGTAATTTCATTCATATAACAAATACACTCACCTCTTTTCTTGCGAATCCCGAAATTTCTCACGCGCATGGAAGATGCTCAAGTTGTTGGCAAACTGAATGTCGCCCTTGTGGAAGTCAAGTGCTGCGCGATATTTTTCGGCTGTGAAGTGTAAAGCATCCAGTGCCTCAGCCTGAGCTTCAGTAATTGGAGGAATATCAGCCGATCGAGGGAGGCCCCAATATCCTGTGAAGGTCCGTCGTGCGTATTGAATGATGAGGCGTTGAGGAGCATCCTCAGTGGCGGGCTGGAAGTATAGAAGAGGCCTCAATGAATGAGTCTTGCCGCGCTTTCCAAATCTTTTATGGGTTAAACGAATTAGCTACAGTATCCACATGCTGTAAAACTCTCTTGGCTTTCACTTACTCATCGACAGCCCAAGGCTCAGCCAAGGTTCGAATAAGATCGGGCCGGGTGGCTGCGAGTTCATTGTATACATGCCAACTGCTGGACAGGAAGCTTTGGCCGCCTTCTTCCGGCTCTCCCAGAGCGAAGAGAGCAATCACATCACCAGCGTCAGTGTGGAAGACTTGTTTTTCGGCTGTGTAAGCCGGTGCGCCTATCTTGTGAGGATCAATTTCCTGAGTGAGATCTTTGATATGTGCGAGCACTACGTCGGCCGGCTTCCCATCCCATTGGTAATCTTGGCGGCCTCGGATGGGTGCAACATGAGAGGAGAGACCAGCATAGATGATGACATTCTCCTCACGACTGTAGTTGTCAACTGGCACGCCTTTGACGACCTTGAAACCATGGCCCAGATGGACCTCTTTGGAGATCTCCCGTAGAGTATCATGTAGCTTGGGTAAAGGAAATGTCTCTTGGGTGATATAACCCAGGCCCAAATTCAATGCTGTTAATTAATGATGGTATGAGTAAAGTCTTCATGTAACAAACTTTTTTGATCGAGAGGCGGCTTGAGGGACTCACATTTGAAATGACGAAGAGCTTGGTCGATCTCAGCAATGTTGCTTTCGGTCAAAACATAGTTCCAATCATATGTCTCGGCCAAGTTTCCTCCATCCCAAACTAGATCGGATTCAAGCTTGGCGGGAAAGCCCTCCGGTAGGGATTTTTCCAGCTTCTCGCTCTCTTGACGACGTTTAATGCGGCTGATGTAATTGTCATAATCGGGGGCATATGCAATGTCCGGCTGTCTGGGAATTTGAACAGCGGCGGCGGCCATCTTGAACTTTAGGTTGCCTTTTGCAATAAATCAGAATCAGCTGGGCTGCAGGGGTGTCTTGATGTAGGGGTTCACGTAGGATATGGTGGTTTGATCGTGCGTGTAACCGCCGGTGATAGCGACTTTATTTGTTTGCTTGCTCCTATCGGCAGATGGCTTCACTTGACAAATCACTACTCCGCCATCGGCTAAATAGCACTATGAACACTTATACTCCAAATGTCGTCATGATGTTGGGTGAGCTTCGCCCATCATGATAGGGCATTAGTCTCGTTACCTAAGCCGGAAATCACCTGCACTCATGTCGCCATCACTAGCCAAAGGCTCGCAATCCTGCATAGCTTCTACAGCCGCTGCTTGTTACAGACTGCGCGGAAACGCATCAACCAATCTTGCCCTGTTATTAGATTCTTAGCTATCATTAATTCCACAATAGCCCCCGCATACATGCCGCACTCAAATCTGCATGACTCTCTACGTTAGCCGTTGTTCCTAACGGCCCACATCAGTGGGCTTGATGTCGAGAGTGCCGCGGAGATGACTTGCATGATGCACGCTCAGGTGCAGCCGTTCTTCTCTTGAAACGCCAACAGCAAGCAATACGGAATAACGCAAGACAAAAATGAGCCAAAAGACTTACCAAAAAAAGAATAACCTCTTTGAGGTTTGGCGGATCTCTCCCGCCGGGAATTGAACCCGGGTCTCAAGCGTGACAAGCTTGCATACTGACCACTATACTACGGAAGATGTGTTCAGGCGTTGAAGCGCCTGTTGTAGGTGGATCTTGGCGTGAGGCTGTAGCTTATTCTGATTAAGTTTGGCTGGGATAATATCTAGGATTATTGCATCAAACGCCCTCCGTGCTCTCCGCGCCTGGAAAAGAGCCATGGTTCCCATTGACTCTCCGACCACTACTGAATGAGTTCTTGACGTATACGGTATTCCTCGTTGAGTAGACTCAAAAAGAATCCAAGGCCAGCCGGGCCAGAGCATGCCACTCGAGCAATGCCCGGATTTATCCACTAAAGCTACCTGTAGATCACGCTTGTCTAGACCATCAGGTATAGACTTGATGGTATCGACTAAGCCTGCGGCGTTGGCGCCCGTAAGCGGTGGCGTTTGGCGCAAGATTAGGGGCCAGGAGCCATGCGATTTTTGGAATACCCCACAGCTACTCCTACCACTTAACTGGGTGACCTGAAGAAAATATAGGGATTGTGATATTCTGTTGAGTAGTGGTTGTTTAGATTGGTAAAGCTATAGGGGGGGCAAATGAATCTAAGACCAGTTCCCAAATCGTGATCCAGAAATATGTAAACAGGAATGCTTGTGTCAACATCCTGTAATCACAACAGAACTAGGCTAGGAGTCACAAGAGCCGATCTTGACCAGATTGTCCAGTTATAATTATACCAACTAGGGCAACAGTGGTTGTGATGGTGAAAGTTTGAAGAAATCGTAAATGCCCATCATGGCAGGACTGTATTCGTTTACTGCTTTAGAGTATAGTAACACATAATAAACGATGTACTAAATAAGCAAGCTAAAAAATTAGTGGCTGGTAAATGAAACGCCGGTAGTACGGTTCTTTCGCAAGCGGAATGATGGAGTTAGGGGGAATATACGCTTCAAAGGCAACGAAGACGCGACACGTTTGTATGCTCCCTTACTCATGATGCACTGCCTACGAAGGCATCTATAATAATCGGACTGCACTCTGAATCTGCTCTCCGTATGAGGTTCATGAGGCCGTAATATTATCCTCGATATCGCATCGGCGCCAATCAGCAACGGGAACTTGAGCTATAGCTGAGATGCCACCTCCTCTGACACCTTCCGACCAGTAGCTGGGTAACAATATCAGTCAAAAAAGCCTTGATATAGGAGCTATGGATTATCCTAAAATGATCTACTCATTTTGGCGATCGATTCCTCTTGTCCGCTAGATTTCATTTCTGTCCATTAGGAATGTCATACCAATTGAGGTATTTGAGATAACCATGAGATTTAAGAGGCTGATGGTGATGAAGACTGGTAAAGTGCATTTCCAAAATTGCCACTCCGAATTTGGCGAGTTAATGCAGTCAACAGCGAGAAGTTCTTATTCAAGTGGTACACCTAAAAGTAGCGGCTTCTTTTTTGGGGCGTTGTCCTTTATTTTTGCCTGGGAAAGGTGAGGTGTGGTCATAGGCAACACCTGTATAGATACAAAGGGGTGAAATCAGATAGGAGCAAAACTATACGAATCCTGGGCGAGAAAAAAATGGATGAAAGGCATGAGTTTCCCCATATTGGTCATCATTAAATCACTATCGATATTAAAATAGAGTGGTGTTGTAGATCAGATACGCACTGAGAGAGAAATGAATATGTTGCTGAAGCCGGATATTCATCGAGGCCATTTTCGTATTGTCCTGGTATGTGATGACGCTCATAAGGGAGCTTGATTTAGATATAATAAATTAGCAAAAACAACTTGTGAATATCTGATCTTAGTGGATTATACGACGCCACTTACTCCGATAATTAAAAGAGTTCAGTAGTACAGGCTCAGCGTGTGATTCATTCTGTGGTGAGAGCTGGATCATGGGGTAAGCTTACGGCCCACTCTCACTGCTAGTTGTAGGTTCATGATGACATTAGTTTGCCTAGTACACAAGTATATATATTCTAAAAGCTAGAAGTTATTGCCAGCCGCGATTTGTCGTATTGAAAATTACCGAACTATTCAATACGCATTGAAAAAAGAATTTGTTTATTATTCTTTTTTCCTCTTTTCATACAGTCCCTTCCACGTATTTTAATATTAGGCTTGTCATTTTCTGCAACCGCACCAACGATGGCGGGTACCATTGAAGAAGGCGCCGCAGAATCGAAGACGATATGTGACGTTATTGAACGGTGGGCTCTGAATCAACCTGATCATATTGCAATTTCCTTTGGAGAAAGAACAATTACGTACTCTGAGCTTGACAATGCTACGTCCTATATTGCATGGCTTTTATTGGAGAGACAGGTGCTATCTGGTGAGAAAATTCCTGTGCTGGCACAGAGAAGTCCGGAAATGGTAATTTGCTATTTGGGCGTTCTTAAAGCAGGTGCTTTATACATACCTATTGATGTGGAATCTTGGAGCAAAGATCGTATCCAATCGACCCTGAAATGAGTATCTGCTCGTGTCATCCTGAATACTAGCGCAAACGAATATCCTGGATATGAAGAAATTTCACTTGGCGAAATCGAACACGCTTTTGTGCCAAATATAAATGGGCCCTGGCCTGACAAACTTGATTGCCCTTGGAAACGAATCCAACCCAGTGATCTTGCCTTTATAATCTTTACTTCCGGCACGACATCTACACCGAAGGGCGTTATGGTTCCTCACAGTGCAGTCCTGAATTATGTTCGACAAGGAGGAGAAAGAACTCCTTTTAACTTGAATGCAACTCCTGCTGACGTAGTTATACTGATCTTTTCTCCTGCTTTTGATGCCTGTACGGCAGTCACTGTGTCAACGTTGTGTAATGGCGCTGAGCTCAGGATTGCCACGCCGTCTGATTTCTTGTATACCGCTACCCTTTGTACCATCATGGCATGTACGCCTTCTGTCTTGGCAACAATTCAAGATCCAGCGAGTTGTTCCAAGGTGCGGTCAATTATGCTGGGAGGAGAAGCACCGCCCACGTCATTAGTTCGCAAGTGGGCAGCATCTTTGCCGACCTCTGCAATATATAACTTCTACGGGCCTACGGAAGCCACCTTTGCTTCACTTGTCGCACGAATCTATCCAGATAAGCCAATCACGCTAGGGTATCCAATGTCAAACAGCCAGGTGTTATTGCTTGATGGGGAAATAGAGTCTCACTACGGAGAGATTTGCATAACTGGACCTGGCTTAGCAAAGGGTTACTATGAGAATGAAGCTCTCACAGCCGAGAAGTTTGTTTATTGGCGTGGCGAAAGGATCTATCGGACTGGAGATTTTGCGCGATTGACGAACCACGGGCTAGAATTTGCCGGACGAAAAGACAGTATTGTCAAGAATCGCGGCTTTCTCGTCAATCTCGATGCGCAGGTAATTCCCATGTTGAGTAGTGGTCTAAACGTCATGGCGGCTACGGCCTTTATGCATCATGATCGCCTTGTGGCCTTTGTAACGCCTGAAAGTATTGATGGTGTCGCGCTGAGGAAGGCCCTTGCTTTACAATACGACTCTTTTATTGTACCGGATCTGATTCGCTCTGTGGAATTTCTGCCACTCACTGGTAATGATAAGATCGACAACCGTGCTCTAACAGCGTTGCTGGATGCCGAAAGCCCCCATGCGGCTGACATCGATTTATTACAAGATATATCTCATTACGAATCAAAGATGGACATGCTGAAAGCTGCGATTCTTTTTGCTACATCTACGCCGCTATCGAATATCACAGATAATCACTCTTTTACAGAATTAGGCGGGAATTCTTTAGCAGGATTGAAAGTGTTATCTTTTTTGCGAACAAAAGGATACCACTTGCAGCTCGGACCACTTTTTGATCTACCAACTCTATCTTCTATCCATGATACAATAGAGAGGCTTGACGGAGTAGAAGATGAAGGGGGTGGTCTAACTCATAGACCAACCCCTACTACGGGACCAATGACGTTCCTTCAGACCAAGATGATTCGAGCTGCATTTAGGAACCCAGCTGTGAACTATATGTTATTACGCATTTCCATACCTCATACAGGCATTATGTTTAGCGGAAGAAGACTTCAGTCGGCATGGCGATGCGTTATCGAGAGGCATTCAATCTTTCGCACAAGCTTCAACCTCAAAGACCAGTTGCAGGAAATACGGACAGATCTTGATTTTGAATGGAAAACTGAAGAAACGACCAGCGACAAATTAGAAAGCGTTATCCACATTCGCTCCCAAGAAATGCGCAAGAAGATTTCTTGTTTGGAGCACGGAGAACCATTTATACCCATCTCATCATATCGTCTAATCACAATTCCCAATGTTGCTTCTTCGCTATTAGCCCTTGTTCATCATAGTCTAGTGGATGGCTGGTCATTTAGTGTTATGTTGGAGGAACTTCGGTCGGCGCTGGATGGCAAGTCGCTCCCGAGCCCTCCGCAATTCATGGACATTGCTTTGGCTCAAACACGGCTGCAACAAGATACCCAAAGTATCGCTTTTTGGGATAAACTCTTAGAAAGAAGCACAATACAGCCGCAGCTGGGGCTTCCGAAGCCGTCGTTGGATACCCCAGTGGCTGATTGGTCTAAGAGTTTACAAATTAACCTTGGTTTTGGATCAGACGAATTTGAAGCCAGAGCGCGCCTTCGGCATATCACGCCAGCAACGATGATATATACCGCTTGGGGTATAGTATTGTCTAGTTATAGTTTTACAGACAGCGTGGCATTTGGAACAGTATTTTCGGGAAGAAACATTAATGTGCTAGGTGTTGATCGAATTGTTGGGCCGCTACTCAGTACATGCCCGTTTCCTCTTGAGTTTAAAGAGGGACAATGTGTGGCCGATGCATTATCGATGGCTCAGAGTCAACTTCTCCAAATGCTTGAACTTCAGTGGTCTGCCGATAAAGCGGTGTCTAAAATGTCAGCTGAAGGGATAGCCAGCGTGTTTCAGACACTTGTGGTCGTGGAGTACGATCTTCTGACACTTTCAGGGCCGTGCGAGGCACTGCCGGAGCCATGGGGATTTGAACGAGAAGATATGATGGAGTTTGGCATCTCTCTGCTTATTGAAGCGGAGGATGATAATAGACTTCGAGCTCGCATTTTGTATGACAGTTCGCGATATGCTGAATCGGGCGTCACCGGCCTGTTAAACCATTTCAAGAATGCGATCAACGGTTTGCTGGACTCCAAGAATACTCTCATCCAAGATGTTCGGAATGGCATTATTGTGGGACGAGAGAGGCAAGCCCTGTTAAATCAACCAAAAGCCCCATTGAGCAGTTATCAAGGCTACAACACAGTCAAGGATGCATTTGAAGCTTCCGCGGCGCAGTGGCCAGATTTATTGGCATTGGAGAGTGCAGTCCACGGCTCGATGACTTACCGAGAACTGGATGAGGCTTCTAATATACTAGCTAATCATCTGAAGTCCATCACTAGGCCTGGAGATGTTGTAGGCATCCTTACCGATGGCTCCCTTCACTGGGTTGTGGCCATCTTATCGGTACTAAAAGCAAGCTGCATTTGCTGCCCTATCGATGTCAGCCTTCCCACAGCGCGCATCGAAATGATCAGGCAGCAAAGTGGTGCCATCACTTTTATTGCCACGAATCAAAATTGTGCGCGGGCGATTCGGGATCCCTCAGATAGCCATATCATCATTTACGAAGAGGTTTTAGTGTCTGGCGAAGCAGTAGTTTACCCACTTGAGACCATTTCGGAGCCAAGGGATGTCATCTATTTAGTCTTCACTTCAGGAAGCACTGGCATCCCAAAAGGTACAAGTTTTAAGACCATATGTACAGCTTTCAACATCAATATTGATACTAATTCACGTTATAGGTGTTGCTTTGCATAATCATAGTCTACTGATGGTCATAGACCATGAACCTAACCGTCTTTTCTCTGGACCTGGTCGTCGCCATGGCCAAGTTTACGCTCTGGGTGAGTCATACATGTTAAATTTATAACCCTTTTCTCTTTCTCTAACATACTAACCCCCTTTTTTTTTTTGAACAGGCTTTGACGTAGTTCTTGTTGAAACTTTCGGCACAATTTGTTACGGCGGTACACTGGTGTTGAAAGACCCTAGTGATCCTCTGAAGCATCTCAAAAGCGTAGACGCAGTGTATTCCACACCATCATTACTAGCAGCGTTGTCGCCAGAGGAATATACAAACCTAGATACAATTGGTCTTGCTGGAGAGGCTGTTCCTCAAAGCCTCGCAGATGCATGGTCACACAAGCGCCTATTTAACTTTTACGGACCAAGTGAGGTGAGCTACTGTCTATACTACCTGTCAATTATTTCATAGAAGAGTGCATGGTGATAATAACCAACTTTTGATAGTGTGCGCCTATATCAACTGGGGCTGAGCTTCGTTCTAGCGACGAGGTTACTATCGGTAAACCTGTCCCCCATCTGGATGTTTACCTATTAGATCACCGTGGATGCCTGGTTCCTCCTGGAATTACAGGGGAAATATACCTTTCTGGAGAGCAAATGACGTTTGGTTACTGGAATCTACCTAGTGAAACCAAGAATGTGTTTCTGCCAAACCCTTTCTTCGCCGGCAAGGTTATGTATAAATCGGGTGATCTAGGCTACTGGACCGAAGACATGAAAGTGGCTTATGTTGGGCGAATTGACAACCAAGTCAAAGTTCGAGGATTTCGAATTGAGATGGAAGAAATAGAACGAGCTCTTGTGCGGGCCAATCCTTCCGTCCAGACTGCCGCTGCCATTGTCGTCAATGGTTGTCGCATTGTCGCTTTTGTGACACCAATCAGCATCAATACTTCTGCAATTCGCCATAAACTCAAAAAATTGCTACCAGCTTATGCCTGCCCTACCCAGATTATGGCTCTTGATTCTTTGCCTCAGTCGTCGAATTTTAAGACAGACCGCAAAGCACTCCATCTACTGGCTACTGAGCATGAAGACCCGGGAGATGATCCGACAACACCAACAGAAAAGATTATCGCAGAAATTTGGAACCAAGTTCTCGATCTCCAAAATGGTGTTAATAAGCGGCAAATCACTAGAGACGATGATTTCTTAGCAATTGGTGGAAACTCTCTATTGGCCATTAAGGCGGCTCGATTACTCTCCGAGTCTATCGGCCATCACACCCCCGTGCCGCTTCTCATCAGAGAAACAGTATTATCAAATCTTGCACAGGCAATTGATGAACATGTACCTAAAGAAGAATTGGAACCTGGGTTTACCACTTTCAAGTCCTTCTTGTCTGGTCTATCTGCGCCAATAAGTTTGACAGTTCCCCAAATACCATCGCAGTTGGAAGAAGAATTATACCTTTGGCACACTATATCCAAAACAAAGTCTCTTTTCAATACATCATTCCAATTTATTATGAAAGGGAATGTCAATGTTAAATTACTAAACAATGTTTTGGTCTCCATAATTCAAGAAAATCCTATTCTTCGAGCCCGCTATGTTCTCAACGATGGGTCATTATTTCGCTCAATCAGCGATGAGATTACCCCACCGCTAGTTTTCTCTGAGAGCTCATTTAACACCAAGAAACTACAAAATTTAGTCGATAAGCCGTTTGATTTAGCTCATGATCAACTGATCAGAGTGGTCATCTGGCAACAGGGGGATGAACCTCCTATGACGAAAGTGTCGCTCTCACTGATTACACATCACATAATTACAGATAAAGCTTCACTTGCCATTTTGCTCCAAACTGTGAGTCAAAAATATGAGTCAATAATTAATGGTACTACTTATGAGGAGCAGAATGGAGAAGGAAATATTCGAAACGGTACCTATATTGAATGGACACAGTGGTTTGAGAAGAATACACTGCCCGTGACGTCTATAACAAAGACGAAGCGGGAATATTGGAAACATTTCCTTGCAAGCATGCCAAAAAATTCTTGTTTGAAGAATCAAGAAGTGCAAATTCTTGGTCATGAAATACCTTGTTACAAGTCCATCCTCATCCCAACCGGGGATAACGAAGGCTTTTCACAACGAATGGTTCTGGCTGCAGCTTCGCTCACGCTATTTGCGATTTTTGGTAGCAGCGAAATTGTCCTTGGCATACCATATATGAACAGAGATGAACCTGGCTCGGCGAATATTATGGGGCTTTTTCTCGATCGGCTGCCAGTGCGTGTAGCGCTCAATAAAAGTAACATGGCCGACTCAGCTCGCCTCATCCGTGATATTATGTCAGAGGTCAACCTTTCGATCGAGAATCAATTACCCTATTGTGAAATTCTTAAGTTAGCAAAGAATCGGAAGTGTCCTTTTGAGGTTGTGGTGATTTACCACTGGCAGTCAGATAATCTGCAGCACTGCCTTCGGATACCTGAAGCTCATGTTTCAAGTGAACGAATTCGCGCCAGAGGAGCTAAGTTCCCTCTGCAGTTGGAATTTAGCGAGCAAGATGACGGACTGCATTGTGGAATCGAGTACGATGCCCGCTCTATCTCTCCAACACAGATGGCGGCTATTATCTCTTTAATCCCCAAGGTAGTAAAAGGTCTTGCCTTTGGCTTGGCACCGGCCGAGATTATTTCTTCATTCAACCCTTTGAAGCACTGCAATCCATTGCGAACGATTACATCTTATAAGAATAACATTGATAAGGTTCGTGAAGCCGTTTCTGAAATATTGGGCATACATCCAGCAGAGATTACTCCAGAGACAACACTATTCGACCTTGGCGGAACGTCTATAACAGCACTTCGCCTTCATTATTTATTAAGTAAAAGGGGGCTGCTTGGTGACTTGCGCGATATTTTAAGGGGACCTTCGCTGCGAGAGATTGCTTGGATATTCCAGTAAAATAAAATTGCATTCCATCATTAAACAATTTGAAGAGCAAAGACATTGGCCCCGTATTACCGCTGTGTTCTAGGATCTTGTATTTACAAACAAGCTATAACATAGGGTAAAAAATTAGGTATGCTCGTATACTTGCAATTTTTTTACTCCATCTCGACTGCCTTTGAGATACTATTGCATACTAAAGCTGGTTTCCAGGACGAGTATAGCTGCGCGTCAAACGATTTTCGGCCTCTGCATACGGCTGCCCAGCTTCATTTCGAGCCATATCATTAATCCACTGTTCGTTTCCAAGAAGTTCAAGCTTCGGCCCTCTCTGTCCCCATTTCATGGCCAAATAATACCAAGAGATGGCGTTCCCTACCGTCCCCACCTCGTCACTCACGCCAGTTTTTGCGGCATGTGACATTCTATCGTGCAGCTTGAGATCTGTAAATAGTTCCATCAGACGACTCGCAACAGTCTTCCAGTCTCCCGGCTGAACAAGATATCCATTAATCTTATCCTTGACCTGAAGGGGTATCCCACCGGCAAATGTGGCGATGACAGGACGACCCGCATGGAGTGCCTCAGAAACCTTGATTTCGAAACCTTCGTAGGTTGAAAGCTGTAGAACCACATGAGCGTTGGCCATGAGACAATTCAGCAACTGGTCGCAAGGATCTAAGCGCATTACGCTGACATCGCTCATAAGCCGAGGATATCGCGTTTCTAGCTGCGTCATGACTTGCTCATAAATGACAGTACCATCAGGATCGTCAACAGAGGCATTACCGCAGCTTTTTTATTCATTAGAGTTTGTATATTGAACCGATTGGAAAGCTTAAGAAATCTTACATGACAAGCTGAGGAATATCGATGCCTCCATGCTTTTCAAGCTGCTCTCGAAAACACGCGTACGCATCCACCACGGTTGGTAATCCCTTGGCAGGATCAAAACGAGATACTTGGATGATATATTTCCCTAGCATTTTTTAGTGTGCGTTGTTCGAGTAATTGGACGTTTGAGTGACTTTCCACTTACTTCTTGGCCACTGTAGCTCTGTCATACGCTGCGAGCGACAGTTGATGTTGTATAAATGGCCATAATAGCCAACATCCCAAATTTCCATTGGCTTATTTAGGCCGTCAAGCCTATTTTACAGTTAATACAGTTACTATCTTTACATCATGACTCATTGTACATACCAATCAGTTGCGGCTGGCAGGTATAGCACTTTCCCTCTTGGCACATTATGGGGCACAAACGAAGGAATTGGATGGCTAATGAATAAGTCGGCCTGTTTGATGTTTTGCCAGAGAAAATTCCAAATATCCTCTTGAGGAGAACCAGCCACTTTGACCAAGTCTGTTCTGATCTGGATGTGCGATCTGTAAAACACTGGTCGTGATGGCGTGAGCTTCTTGATCAGCGGAATGAGACATGGCATTTGGGGGTCATCGATCTGTTTGTCTAGTTATTAAACAAAACCAAAACATCGGGATGTTGGGCAGATTATTTAGTGGGTTGGTTTCATGGTAGCATCGGTCAATACAGGGCTGTAGGCCACTATTGTACATATGAGACTTACAATAATAATATCGGCGCCGCCTTTATCTGGTCGACATAGCGGGCCGCCATCAGAAAACCAATATCGATTGGCGTTATCACTAATCCATCCAACTATTGCATTTTTTTCATCTGTCGAAACGTATTCGCCCTCACGACTCACTCCTTGAAGCGTATTATGAATGTTTTTGGTGATGCGGAACACACCTGGATGAGGTTTTGGGACTAAAGTTATCAGTTCATATTTGAAGTCGCGAGATGCATAGGATGAAATCAAGAACCTACCGTACCAACGCAGATCTACTCCTATTGCGCGTGAGAACCGCACAAGTGCGTGTCTCATCAGTGCAACGCCACCACCCTGAGGAGTGCTGCTAAAAAAAGCTATTTTGGTCTTATGCCTTCGTAGATTCTTTGCGTAATGCATAACTGTCTCCCAGGATGCAAAACCACAAGTAGTTTTGTAGTTTTCGACAGATAACAGCGGCGCCTGAAATCCAGCGTCGACTTCTACAACGCCACTCCAGGCGACTTGCAGGAGAGGGGTCAAAGAGGGACCGAAATTCCTGATAAAGGTCAATCTTTCGTGCAAATAGCTTTATACCAAGTTTCATCTTTCATTAAACCATTGCTTACATGATGCATTTTCGCGCCATTGAATCAGCTTGTTCGTCCACTCGTTTGCTAAGCCAAAGACTTATTCTTTCTTTATGTTCATGTGGCTGTTGAACAACGATAGGGACGATGTCAACTTCCAGCCAGAGGCGTGAGCAGAGCGTTGGGCTCAATGACTGTAGCGCATGGGGAAGCCCAGCTCCTATGACTTTGGTAAAAGTTCTGTGCTCGTACGTTCTAATTGATTTGATGATGTAATCCGCCAGAAAGCCATTATTATGCGTTGAACTATTCTCAGCTGCGGAAACGGTTTTAATAGCGAAATCGATTAAATATGTAGTATCGCGAACAGCAAAGGAAACAATATATGTCTTATATCCAGATGATACGGCTGAGATGCCAATGAATATAGGCTGCAAAAATTGTATCAGCCTGGGGAAAGTACTCGAGTATAATCAATGTGGGCATTTATATTAATAGAAGAAATACGGAATGAAGCAGTCCTGAACAAAACATAACGACCACAATATAGACTGACTGTTAGACTAAGGCCGAAACAGCCTTCTTTCTCGACAAGCTTTTCAGCCTGCGACTTCCGGCGAAGGGAAGCGCAGACGCTAAATTCTTGGCTAGGCTCTTGGCTCATCTTGAACATAAGAGGATTTCGTTGTATAAATAGAAAACAAAGTGTGTTGTTAGAGTAGCTTAGAATGCACGAAGTTGCTTTTAGGTTGCGTGCTCAGCCGTAGAGGGCCCCAAAATATGGAATTAATAGAGCTTTTGGGTGAGCAACCAAGTCGGGTGCAGCAAAAGCCAAATAAGACACTTACAGTTTGGTTGAATGGAGATATTTATACTTACTCCCCATCCAACTGTGGGAGAGATTGCTCATAAATAAAGGCGGTGGCGTGGTGCTACAGCAAGCCACCTTCAGATGATACGATGAGATAAAGTATTTTGTAGAGGGGCCTTTGATTGAGGGTACGGAGGACCTTATATGTGGCATCATGATGACATCAAAAAGCCTGAACCATAGATCTTCTCGGCTACTCAGGAAAATAAGCGCTTTTTAGGGCAATACCTATAAAGAAGAGAGGGCATAGCTCCTAAGCAAGTACTGAACTTTATTTTTATTTATTTTGGCTGGGCATTCGTCTTCAAGATATGCAAATGCGATTCCTTTGCGCCATGATTTTCTATAATTAAACAAACAAGAATTGAAGATGCACAAAACTGTGTGATAGGCAAGCAAAAAACGTAGGCAGATTTAAGACTTAGGAACTACGCCTCTGAAACATGTGATATTATAACGTGATGCCAATCAGCTAGCATCGCATGTACAAGAAGGCCATTGATATTTGACGCTTAACATTGCTTAATTGTTATATAATGACGCTATGTAATAATGTGGACTGAACTATCCATCAATCGCGTCCTACCTGCATTCAAGTTCCCTAGCAAATGCAATTCCTTTTCATTCTTTATAGCGCCAGCGTTTGTAATTATCTTCGGCCCACCAACGCGTAACTATGGCAGCCTCTTCCACCCACATCGCCGCATCGGACCCAAATTCTTCCTGCACGATACGCAAGATGGTTCTATAATCATATGACACTAACGGAGTTGCCTCATGTGGATCTATTTCCAGATCTGTAAACCTCCATTCATAATTGCCAAAGACGGGCACAATCAGTCGCCAGTTGGGCTGACGAGCATCTCGAACTGCAATGGTTGAGCCGCCAGGATTCATGACCGTGTACTGCCAGCCTCCTTGTCCATTTGTCTCGGAGAATTTTTGTAATGGCCGCAAGAGGGATTGGCCCTCATAGTTTCGGATCATGTCCCGCACCGCCTGTGCTTCTGAATTTGATAGCGATTTAGTCTCTAAAAGAAGATCCAGAATAGTTGGAAGAATTTGTATAGAGGAAACTGCATCATTAATGTTGATACTTGGCAGCTTGGGATGCGATAAAACCAGTGGCACATGGTAATTTGCAACATGTGGGTTGCTATACGGAGTGATGGTTCCTCGCTCTGCGATAGAAAGGCCATGGTCGCCAACAAAGATGAGCAAAGTCTCATTTGCAACGCCCTCTTCGTCCAAAATTTGAAGAATTCTATTCAGCCAGCGATCAGCATAGCCTACCGCATTTAAATAGTGAGATAGATCTTCATGGTCTGCGTCGCCGGCCAACGGAACATATTTTTCATCCTTTGGTATGCCAAAATCGTGATGCGTCGAGCTCGTCAAGTGAGACAAGAAGACTCTTTCATTATTTTTCTTAGCTGACGCAAAAGCATCTCGCAAATAGTCTTCTACAGCAGCCTCAGCCATGCCATAGTAGTTGACATCTGGTAGATCGACCGGTCCAAGTTTGGCTGCCTCATCCTTCAACTCCCACCAGCCAAGCGGGTCAGCGAATCCTATCTTTGGCATGAGGCGATCTTGTTTGTCATACTTCAGCGTTACCGATTGCATGAAGGCTGATTTCCACTTGAATGAGGCGAAGTGTTCTTTCGATATCTCATCGCCACTATGGTTTAACTGGTTTAACGCTTCAAAAATATGAGGCAAACACGGTTGGTAGATATGGTGGTCGCTATCAACATTAAAGTCAGCAGCTAGTGGATTTATGCCGCAGTGAGTCCCCACCAGGCTCTTCAATGTGTAAGTACTCGTCGTGAAAGCATTATTCGCATTGATACCACCGCGCGGTGTGCCGGTTTCTTCGGCGAAGCCATCGTTAAAATCCCCTGTAAGATGTTTCGCAGTCCTAGTAAGGGAAGAAAGTCTCTCTTGTGCTTCGATTGGCAACGATGAATTTTTGAACGATTGAACAAGACGATCCCATATATAGCCGTCTCTTTTAATTGGAAAAACGTCCTTTCGTGTGCTCTCAAGCATTATTAACAGAACATGTCGGATGGGAACGTCATTCAAATTCCCGCGTAGAGGCAGAAGCAAATCCCCATCAAGATTAGAAAGTTTCAGTGGATCATCTGAAGCTCTGTAGTGTTCTTTGCCAGCCTCATGCCAATCTTCAAAACCTCGAAGTGAAACATTGTTGGGTACCCATGCCCAGGGAATCGGTTCGCCTAGGGCTGTGCAATTATGTAACGTACCGTTGACATTGCTTGAGATCGCAAGAAGGCTGGCTAGAGAGGGCGTGGAGTGCATGAAATCGACAAATGGCACGAGGGGTAGTGTCCATGACATGAATATAAGGGAGTGATCTGTTGGTCGCGTAATTGTACACATGACTTGGACCACCAGCACAACACCAACGAACAGTCGTAACATAGATGTACATTTAGTTGACTGTGTAGTATCATCTCGCGTTCTCTGGCCATTAAATTCGCCATCTTTATAGGCCTCTTCGATATATTCCACATTCTGTTGAGGTAGATGCTTGTATCTCACTTCCGAGGGCCCACAATGGTTCAACGCTGGCAGTTTATTTGATATCAGTGAAACTGGCCATTTTAAAACATCCAGTGCACAGCTGGATACTCGATCAGAAGGCAATTGGAAGATCCCGGCAATTGCAAACAAGGCGATGAAGGATAACAAGCATGATATCCACCCAGCTGATAGTGTCGACCATGAAGATGAATCGCTGGCTAGAGCAATATTGCGCCACTGAAGTTCTATTCCTGTGGTGAAAAAAAAGGACTCTGATACTGCGGCCGTAACAAGCAGAAACAGTACCACAAATGTGACCGAAATTGACAACATGATGCCTGGGCACCGATCCAACAGCATTCGCATAAGTAATAGAAACGCCGTGTCCTGAGAAAAGAAGGAGAGACCCCACAATAGTAGATCTCTCTTTGGTAAAGCATCAAGATGAGCGTAGATATGAACTGATTTAGCGCTGAGTGTGGCTGCAGCTGCTATGGCAAAAGCAAATCGGCGATTTAGCAGGCGAAGAGCAACTGCCCTCAAAATACGCCTGGAGAGAAAATGAGCGCTACTCATAGCTGATGAGGCCTAACACACTGAACGATTCTAATTGCAGTAATTTTAGAGTAATTAGGACTGAAAATGGTCCATGAAGGGTTTTGTAGGTAGTATTTGAAAAGAGCTGGCAGCCGGATAAAAAATATAAAGTCCAAGAGCGATATGGTCTACTAGTTGTAGGAAAATCTACTGAGTCAAGGGGAACGTTCAATTTTATTCATCAAAGGGGAATATTTCCCGAGGCAGCCCTTGTAAACCGAATCCGCCAATTGAAGGGAGTGTTGTGTCGCGTGCATATTTTCCTGAAGCGGATCATCGTGAATCTTTGCCTATTTCACAGAGAGCCGTTTTCAGGAATTCCGGTGCCGATACGGCGCGTGTCAAATTTCCAGTTCATGTGATAACAGGAATTTTCTTAGCTGATGGTTTCAATTGAATAGCTACTCTGTATGCGCAGAACTAGTCTGATCGCGTCCATGGTGGATGTTCTGAGACAGCAGAATGGCCGCGTTCGACGAATGTGAGACAATATGGGCCCCAGGGTACATGATACTCAATTACCCTGTCAAACATGCAAAGGGCCTAGTATACACTATGCGCACGCCTTGCTCTTAAGGGAGAGCGAGATAATTATGACCGATGGTACGAAGAATAGTGTTCACTTAATATAGGAGTAATAAAAGGGAAGTTATCCCTTATATGAAGATTTATAGCCCTTGTATTGAAGTGTATTTGATAACAGATACGTTGTAGCCTAACCACCAAGGCCATTTACTAAAAGTTATGTGGAAACCCAGCAAGTATATGTAGTAGCAGGAGCGGTTATATGTATGATCCCATCTGCCTGATATTCCAGCACGAGCGGAAGGCGTGAGTCCTCCGCATCACGTTATTCCCCATGTCTGGATAAGAATGATAATACTGTGTTTTCTCTATTGGTTGGTATATTTTATCTGCAGTCTCATGAAAGACGCATTGCGAATATCAGTGCAATATCCATAGTAACACCAAATGTATAAGAATGTGCATGTTTTACATTACGGTTAGCCCTACTCCGTATGAGCTTTCCTAATAACTAGGTACTTTACCCTCAGCCATTGAGATTAGGTTGATGGGTGTGTTTAAAAAGACTGTATTTGGAAAAAAAAAATTGGAAAAATTCACTGCGCTATTTTTTTACCTTGATTATCTTCTATGAGTGGATATCTTAGCTTTTAGAATGAAGGGTTGCTACATGCATGCGATACATGGAAGTAGCAGCATCTATCTAGAAGGTTGGGACGTAACTTGGCGGCCCTGTAACCTTATAAATTTAGGGAGTGGCTATCCAGTACCCCAAGTTGGCTATCCAGCATCTCCCCAAATTTACTGTGGGAGGAGAAAAAAAAAAGGTGCATATGCTTTGAGATGAACTTGTAATATATAATATAGCATTACCTACTTTTTAATATATTAAAAAAAATGGCAGCGGTAAGTAGCTGAAAATAGCAGCAAATAGCAGCAAATAGCAGCAAATAGCAGCAAATAGCAGCAAATAGCAGCAAATAGCAGATAGTAGAAGACAGCAGATACTAGAAAATAATAATAGTAAGTAGTAAGATTAGATAGCAAGAGGTATCGGTAATTAAAATAAAGTATCAGGAACAGCTAGAAATATCACGGGTGCTGGATAGCCATCATGGGAGGCTGGATATTAGCCACTCTCTAAATTTAGCTATTTCAGCCCCCAGCACGAAATATTTTGACAGATGGCAATGCGTTATTTACCGAGCTAAGCCTAGCCTAATCAATTACCGAGGGCAGTTTGGCTGTTCGGGCGGCACGAACAGAGCTAATAAGTGGCAGTCCAGATCCAATCGAACGTCTACGCCAATGACATTACACGATCTCCCCACGAGCAACAAGATCTAATTTTCATAGCGTGTGAATCTCGTACACGATGCAGATGCGGTGGAGAGATCGACGGACGTATTCCCAAATATAGCAGCTCAGATGCTGAAGCTGTGGCACGTTTGTATGGTATCCTATGGAAGCCGAGGAATTAATAATGATGCATCAAGTATGCGCTTTTGCAAATGAAGGAACTGTCACATGGAAACTTCTGAGGTAAATATATATCAATTCGAGTGCTACACCATCAGAATTGTGTTTGCTTTCGCAATGCCTTGCATCAACTACTTCATTGAAGCTCTATTGTTATCAATTTGAGATCTCGCCTTGGCCACGATGGTATCACCTTATACGTCGGTGAAGGCTCTTCCAGTTCTGGCTGCAGGCGCTTTTGCTGCTGCAAGCTACCCTACTATCCCGACTGATTTGACAACGCCAGTTCAACAACGTATTGCAGTCAATGGACCTAACAGTATGTCTATATACTCGGCATAGTGCAAAGTACGTCTAATTATACTTATATTACTCAACAGGCGTTTCAATTGGCTGGAACACCTATAAACAACTGACCCAACCTTGTGTTGCATATGGTAGCTCTGCTACATCCCTGACGCAACAAGCCTGTTCTCAGAGTTCCGTCACTTATCCAACCTCACGTACTTGGTCAAACTCAGTGACCCTTAATAATCTTTCGCCGGCTACTACATACTACTATCAAATTGTCTCAACCAACTCAACCATGGATCATTTTTTGAGTCCTCGCATTGCTGGAGATAAAACTCCATTTTCCATCAACGCCATCATTGACTTGGGCGTAGTGGGTCCCGATGGCTATACCATTCAAAATGACCAGACTAAGCGTGACACTATTCCAACCATTGATCCGTCGTTGAACCATACAACTATCCAGCGCCTTGCAAATACGATCAACGATTACGAATTTGTCATACATCCAGGAGACTTGGCATATGCTGATGACTGGATTGAGACACCCAAGAACATCTTTGATGGAACAAATGCATACCAAGCCATCTTGGAACAATTCTATGATCAGTTGGCTCCCATCGCCGGTAGAAAGTTTTACATCACAAGTCCGGGCAATCATGAGGCAGCTTGCCAGGAGATTGCTCATACAACAGGGCTGTGTCCCGCCGGACAGAAGAACTTCACTGATTTTTTAAATCGATTTGGTCAGACGATGCCTACGGCGTTTGCTTCTACTTCAGCAGACACCAGTGCAAAGATAAATGCGAATAAGGCGCAGCAGCTCGCTAATCCTCCTTTCTGGTTCTCTTTCGAATACGGAATGGCGCATGTTGTCATGATTGACACGGAGACTGATTTCGCTAATGCCCCTGATGGACCAGATGGCTCCGCTGGCCTGAATGGCGGGCCATTTGGAGCACTTAACCAGCAGCTTGATTTTCTTGAAGCAGATTTATCATCTGTTGATCGTTCCGTTACGCCTTGGCTCATTGTTGGAGGGCATCGGCCCTGGTATTCGACTGGTGGTTCAGGCTGTGCACCGTGCCAGACCGCTTTCGAAGGTCTCTTCTATAAGTATGGCGTCGACTTAGGAGTGTTTGGGCATGTTCATAATTCTCAACGATTTCTGCCAGTTTTCAACGGGACTGCTGATTCGGCAGGTATGACTGATCCGAAGGCGCCAATGTATATTGTCGCCGGTGGCGCGGGTAACATCGAGGGCCTTAGTAGCATCGGAACAAAGCCATCTTATACTGCATTTGCATACGCCGATGATTTCAGCTACGCCACAATTCGGTTTTTGGATGAACAAAATTTACAAGTTGATTTCTACCAATCGTCGACGGGGACTCTTTTGGATAGCTCGAAGCTCTTCAAGTCCCATAATCAGCAATTCGTTGTGCAGTGAGTGAATGGCCATGGGCAGCCAGATAGATAGATTTATAAACAGAATCTATGCATAACTATATAGTTCTTACACACTATTGTTACTATGAGCCATACATAAATTATAAAGTAAACTTAGCTATTGCGACAGCAATAAGTATTTCTACCTACTTAGGTACAGTATGCTACCTCGAAGATCTTAGAGTATCCCAATCAAGACAGTCTGCTCCTACATATATTTTCGCGTCAATCCATGGTCAAGAGTGGGGGAAAATTCAGTTGTAGTCAAAAGTTTTCTGTATGCTGCACCCCAAGGGGAGATGGCCGCCCGCAATCAGGTACTAGCTCTACAGGAGTTACATCGCATATTCCCATTGATATAGGGGATATTATAATATTCAGGTGGTCCTCATTCTCTCATTTCATTGCGTATGCCTCAGCACCTAGCTGAAATCGTAGTATGACAATTAGTTTTAAATTATATACGCACATGACAGCCTGCTTCAGCGAGGCCAGCAAATCGGCAGCCAGGATACTGGCTTTTGTGGAGATAAGCGCGCCGGCGAGGCCATTCGGGAATAGCAATTTTACGTCAACCTAATCTGCCTACGCAAAACCGGGACATCAGACACCTAAATGACATTCGGCGCCCTATGCAATAGGCGTCTGGAGAGTTACGTGTAAACTTGGTGAGTAGTATAAAATGGAAAAAATATCTCCAATAATTTCTGCTGCTGGAAATGTATGGGCAAAACGGACACTTACATAACAATTACCGATATTGAATAACACAGTCGCATCAGCATGTCTCAAATTACCCTGTTTACTGATTCTCGGCTGCCTTGCCCTCAGCGTCTGCTGCTCACTATTCACGAACTTGGACTCCAGATCAAAGATATTCGAGAGGTTGATATTTCTAAATTTGAGCACAAGGTAAGGCGTTGTTCATAGAAATATCTCTGACGTTTTTAATAATTGACGTATTTTCAGCGACCAGATATTTTAGAACTCAATCCTTTCGGCGCCGTACCGTTTATAAGAGATGAAGCCCATCACCCCCCGTTGATGTTGGCTGAATCACGCGCTATTGCGAGATACTTGGCGCGTGCATATGGTAGCAGCGATATATCTGTCTCACTGCTCCCTAATCCAAACGATGTTGTCGCAATCGCCAAATTTGAAGAAGCAGCATCAATTGAACTCACTTCTTTTGACGCAGTCGCGAACCAACTAGTCTTTGAAGAGCTCTTTAAGCCGTTCGTATTTTAGTCTGCCGAAACTCCATCTGTTCAATAATTAATGATGAAAATAGCACATGGTTCCATGGCGAAACTGATTTTGAGAAATGCAAGCTTCTGCGAGAAAGACTTGAGCAAGTCGCCGACTTATTAGACAAAAGACTTGCAGATCAAGAATTCATGGCAGGAGATGTGAGTAGCAGAGTCTAAGACGTCTGTGGAAGAATAAAAAGCTAATGAAAGTAGAAATTAACGGTTGCAGACCTTTTCTTTGTTCCCTACATGCATCATTTGGATAAGACTGTGTATCCGACTTTGCTGCATTCCCGGTCACATCTGAGCTCGTGGTGGAAGAGGATGAGCAGCCGTAAATCTTATCAAAGTTTATTTGATGGCTTGAAAGTTAACTAAGTATCGTTTAATTTAATAATATTATATTATTACCATTGGCTGTACAGTCGCGCACCTCTATGTCTGACTCTATGCTGGCATGAGTTTGTATATTTGCATACTTGTGAAGTAAGACGCTTTTTTGGTCAATGCCAGACGAGTTCTTATTCTCATTCGACCGAAACTTGCCAGATATCTTTTCATATATTAATCGCGAATAACCAGATGTTCGTACAATTTCTTTTTTTAAAGAGGAGAATGTACTTATATGCCATTATAGCCCGTATACTTCGTGTATGTTGCTGGGACCGTTAGTTGCTTTTCACATGCATTTACGCGCGACGATAGTCTGCAAATTTCGACCACGTATCTGAAATGATATCAGCCATGAGTATATGTCGTTCTCAAAACTTTGACAGACAGGCTAATGAAGACCTCATGGAAGGGACATGCGAGCATTAAAGTTAGTAACAAAAGTTAGAACACAGCCTTTCGATACTTACCCAAGCTAATAACACGAATCGGAGCAGCTTACAATTTGACCATAGGCTGCGAAGCGCTGACTCACATTTACTGGATTCACACTTTTTCAATCCTCTGAAGAGAATAGCGCTCGCTTCAATGTCACATGAGGCAACCTTAGTAGAGCGAAGATTAGTTGCCAGGACTGTCCGATGTAATGTATGTATGCTCAGCATCGGATTAGTTTGGTGGCTGGCTCGTCAAATAGGCTAAATATCAGCCTGTTGGCCTTTGTTACGTCAAGGTCTCGGGACATCGTTGTTCCCGCGGAGAGTCAGCATAACAGAGATATTGTGGAGACCCGTACTCAATAATTGTTCCTCTCACTTGAACTACTCTATATCCTAAACATCTGACAGAGGCTTGTTGTTGGATGATGGCGGGACAATTCACAAATTCAAATTTGGCTGCAGTATAATACTGATCCTCAATAATGGATTCTCCTAGCATAATGTCTCCAGGACTACCAAACCCTCTTGGATACGCTGATCAAGCATGCAAGGAATGCCGACGGAGGAAGTCAAAATGCAATAAAGGGATCCCCACTTGTAATATGTGTCTGAGATACAGAAGGCATTGCCTATACGAAAAATACTCACGTACGCCACTCACAAGGAGGTGAGTTTAAATATCATTAAGAGTCGCATAGTAACATCTTGGCAGCGCTAACTCGCACCCAACCAGACATCTTACTGAAGTCGAAGAAAGACTAGAACAAGCAGAAGCTTTAATTCGGCAGCTGAGAGCTGCTCTCCCTCCTCAGAATATCTCAAATGAGCGTTCCAATAATACCACTGCCTCGCCCAATCAGCCCAGTGATCTTAATGAATCAGGCAATAGCAGACAAGGTCAATTAGATTTGGACGCAGATGGGGTTAACATTGTTTCCGGTATTCGGCTGGCGGCTAACAGCCAAATCTCCGAAGATAAACCACATATTCAGCATACACCGACTCGCACTATCGCTGAAACTTTGGTTTCAGGTGCTGCACGTCTCACGGCGGCTGGAAAACAGGACCAAAGTAATATTTCGGCGCCGCGTCAAAATGCAGAAATATCAGCGCATATAGAAAATTCGGAAAAATCCCACGAAGATGACTTTGAGAGCCCACCATCAACAGGCGATTTTGGATGGGACGAGCATGGGACTGCCCAGCAAGAATCGCCAGGAGAATCTACCACGAGTGATGTCAACGAAACAGGACAGATTCTAGATGGCATGGCTTCTTTGACTGTATCTGAACAACAAAGTGGTTATCTTGGAATTGCGTCAGGCGCGGCTTTCCTACGTCTTTTGGAGCCTGTGCAAGTTAAGAATGCACATGGCCGCGCGCCCGCCGAAGCTAATCATCGTATTTCGCTAATCGAGCTCCCCAACTTAAACAAACACATAGCCGACAGTATGATTGATGCATATTTCAGGATATATCATCTCAGCTATCCTATCGTCCATGAGCCAACATTCCGAGCTCAGTATTCCGAAGTTATCAGAAGACCTAATGGGCAATCTTGGTTTATTTTAGCATACGTTATGGCAGCCCTTGGAGTGTACACTACGGCAACGACTCTGAACAACCTTGATCTTGATCTCTTTAACCATACCAGATCTCTCCTGTCATTTGACTTGCTTGAAGTTGGTAGCCTACCAATGGTCCAGGCTCTAACTTTAATTTCCAACTATCAACAAAAGAGAGACAAGCCAAATTCGGCGTATAGCTACTCAGGATTGGCGGCTAGGATGGCTATGGCACTTGGGCTGCATAAGGATTTTCAGGGGTGGAAAATCCCTCCTTTAAGCATGGAAATTCGACGGAGAGTGTGGTGGACGCTGAGTATATTTGACATCGGCGCAACCATAACGTTTGGTCGACCCCAAGTATGCCCGTTTGATGGTGTTGACATATCCTTACCAATGAATGTTCATGATAAGGTTACATCTCTCTCAATCTTCATTTTAGCACGAAGCTAACATTCATAGGATCTAACCGTCATGTCCAAGTCTCATCCTTCTGATCCACACGAAATTTCTGTGTATACGGCGGTTCGAACTCAAGCTAGGTTTCACATCGCTACAAATCCGATATACATTCGTATAATTTCCAAGCCTTTACCCAGTGCTCAAGAATTACTTCAATTGGAGGCCCGGTGCCTTGGGCCATGGGCAGAAAGCACCCCGCTTTATTTCTCAGAAGCAGCATCTGTACCAGCCAAGTTTTCCTTCGCCCATTCCGTTATGCAGTGGAGATGGCGAAATTTCCGCATGATAATGTACCGACCATTTGTTATCAGGCGGGCTCTGCTTGCGCGTAGCGGCCGCCAGGACAATTCAAGTCCAGAGTCGCTTCAGGCTTACGAGCGATGCTTACATGACGCTAAGCAGAGCATATTATCTATAAGCGAATTCTGCGCCATGAGCGATCATATTCGTCTGTTTGCGTGGTATGCACTGTAGGTTATTTTCACATTTAAGACAGATCGAAAGCTTCTTACTAATTATAACCAAGATACTTCCTTTTCCAAGCCGCCTTGATCCCGTGTATCTGCCTCCAAAACGACTCCACTTCTTCGCAGGCGTCCGACTGGCGTGATCAAATTGATACATCTCTCAAAGTTATTGCGGCACTTGTACCGGTGAATCCAAGCGCTAGAAGATGTCACCAAGTCATTGTCAGCCTCTGCGGCACACATCTTATCTCAGCAATGCCTCTTCTAGAAGATACTAATATAGAGGATTCAGCTTGTCAACCAGAAGATATCAAGGGTACATATGGTGGAGTGTATCCCCAAGAACCTGACGTTGATGGTGATAGATCAATGGCGGCTGCGGATAACTCGCATGATCCAATGAATGCGGTTTTTTCCATGATGTGGCCAAATGCGCTATTTGATGGTGTAGACAATGAACATGATGACTCCTGGATGGATTTTCTTAATGGAATATAAAAACAAGCAAACAATTCAGCATAAACGGCACAATCCCTTTCTATGCAAAAATTACGACTACTACAATTTTTGCAACTAAACTCGTTGCTGCTTTATCTCTACCACTTGAAGCAAGCTGCTGTATGGTATAGCAGGGACGGTACTCGCATATTAATATTTAACCCCATCTTAATCTTTGCACTCCTTTCATCAACTTGAATACTATTGTAGTGGTTTGGTGATTGCCTCTGAGTAAATGTATACTTCAATGTGTAGCCTTTTACCACAAAAATTCCTTGCACATTACCTGCGCTTCAAGAAATGAATCCATGATTAACGTTAGGGTATCATTGAACGGGAGAAATGTGAATTGAACCCTACTGGTAACACGCTAACGTCTATGGCTAAAATCCCACCATAAGGGGTATTTCTGGAATTTGGCTGGTTAGGTCTAGGAGTTTCTCGTAAAAAATATTGGTTAATAACATTGATCGACGGTCAACCTTGTGGATCTTGATAAAGTGTGGTTGCATCGTGCTTATCTTTCGGCTACCGACAAAATAACAGAAAGCGGCCCCTATGAGGCTAATAATTCTGATCGAATATGGACCCTGTTGTATAGATCGCGTTCGTTGCTATATGGGCGCCTATTGCACATACTATTGGCAGTTGCGCGACCTAAATCAGGCTTACCTAGTAGCTGTGTCTGTCTTGGCAGGTTCAGCTTTGTCCATTAGCAACAGAATACTGGGTGATGTATTATTCTGCCAATAAAGTCAGATAAAGTATAACCCTACAGTGTCTTTATATTACGGTTTATCCGCTAATAGCTGCTCTGATGGACTAGCTATACTTGTTAACAGTTAGATCACTGAAGTGATTGACTTACTCCAATTTCCTGTACCTGCTTGATACATCATATAACCACTAAACCTTTACTTCTATACTTTCTATCATCACATCATATCTACCCTTGCTTCTAGATGAAATAAATTCTCCATTTACCAAATCGTTCGTTCTTGCTCGATAAACCGCCCCCTCCATCGTTGTTTCAATACCGGCGGCAAGATGCCGTGATGCGACTCGTGTGCAAGCGAGACCTGGATCCACATGAACAAACCACTTGTCGTCAACGAGTTGCGCAACCTCATCCCAGGGTGGCTCATCACAGAGGAGATAGTTGCCTTCTAGTATGCATACGTCCACATCCGCCTCTATCAATAATCCGTCGGCCACTGGATCTTTGGTTGCATGGTCAAAAGTGGGCGCGAGGACCGGTTGGCAGCGCGGATTGGCCTTGAGTTTTCGAATGAGGCTCACTGCCGCATGCCCGTCAAAAGTCCAGGGCGCTCCGCGGCGAGCAAGGGCCTCGGAAGCGTTGGGGAGCTTTCGCAGCGTAGCCAGGGGAAGATGGAAGCCGTCCGCGGATATGACGATAGTTTTTGGACCCTTTGATGGTAAGGAGTTGATAATGTTAACAACTTTGTTGGCTATTGTTGTCTTTCCAGAGCCGGGAGGGCCCGCCACTGCAACTATGAGGCGAGGAGTCGGATTCCTTGTACCGTTCACAGCAGTGGCTTTTGTTTTCTTTTCCTCCCACTTGTCGAGGATGCAGTCCACAAGTAATCTATAAGTTTGATCCATTTTGTATTGTAGATGTCATAGCACAGGTAGAATGGGCGTATGGTGCCATCGTATATATTCTTGCTCGACGATGCGGACGCGGCATCCCGTAGAGCCTCTCATTTCACACAGCTCAGTAAATGTGGTGCTCCACTTCGCTGGAGCTGCTTATCGAGTCATGGTCTTAGTTACTCCATATTACCCACGTACGGGCGACTGTCACCCTCACCCCCATAATGAGGAACGGACGCAAGCAACCCCGCTCCACAGGCGCTGCTGCGACCATTCATTACAAGTATTATAGGCAACAAATGTGAAGATTTTTGACGCATATCTAAGTGCTGGCTTTTCCTATAATGACTACCAACAGATTAATTTGCGCGCACACAGTGTTAAGAAACTTCAAATGCTTCTTCATCGAACTAGGGTTGAGCTTACTCCGTACTCCGTATATCTTTTACACCTGAGCTAGCTGTAGTAGCGCCATCCAGGTGGTTGATTTCGGTACTGGTAATAACTATGCATCAAATTCTGGCAACAGATAGATGTATGTCCACATAGTGCAGCATTATCCACAGCCCTAGTACCATAAGCTCAAAACCGGTAACAATAAACGGATGAGTGTTAGTCGTACAGTATAAACCAAATCACAAAGAAAGCTAAGACTGAGAGTATCGGGAGCAAATAATAGCCAGAGGACCATGGAATTCTCTTCGACAGCTCATCACTGAAAGTCCACCAACTCACAATTGTCCATTTGCTATTTTTATTTAGCGGTTTTATAGTCTTCCAGAAAGCATTGACTGGCTTTGTAAAGAAAATATTTTTAGAACGTGCCTTATGTCGTTGAGTATAGTATGTCAATATATTCTTGGCATTAAGTCATATTGTCAAATCCGGAGAATTTGGTTTTAAAGCAATTATGCAATTTATCTGCGGTTAGAGGCGGGCAGTGCATAGGGCTTCCGCCTTGGGATATTTGTCTGAAGAGACATACAGCTCTACGCTACAGATATGGTAATGCAAGAGCCATATGTGCAACTTTGCTAGTGTCTTTTCGAGTGTTGTACATAGCCCGTAATTGCTGTTTAAATTTAACCCTTGCTTGAACTAGAGATTCTTGAGTGAGGTTTGCTAGCTTATGATCCCAATGATAGCCTTACGCTAATCATATCTTCTGAAATGTTTAAATTGGCTCTTCAATGTAAATGATGTTACGAGCTGTTGAAAAATAATACCTCGAACAACTTGCACACGAAAATTAATAAGAGGACCAAATTCGTGCTGCCGCTCAGAAGGGTCAAATGTACGTCTCAATGGCATGTTCTGATATCACTGGGAGCATACTGCACATGATTCAATCATGTGATAAGCCCGAATGGCAATATTATTAACCAGTATCAGAAGCTAAAATTCACTCATGTTGAGAAGTTGACTTTTGGTGATGCGACAGGCGGTGCGTTCAATCGCGCTATTGCCGCTAGATCTAGGGCAACGTAGTTGCCTAAACTGCTAGGGGAACATGTTTGGCCTACAGCTACACTGATCGCGCGAGCTTATCTAAAACTACACCAATCCCAAGTAGACGAATCCCTCTTTTGAGGTTTACTTTGTTTCTTAGAATGAAGAATCCCGTGCTACTCCATCTGTGGCTACCGTGATTTAGGCTCTGCCACCAGGTGTTTCGACGAATTGCTTATTGCAGATATTGATCTGGACGATATTAAAACCTCGTGCGGCTGAACGAGTCTAAAAGGTGTCTTAATCACATAAAAAAATATTAACTAGCAGCTTCAAGTTACCACTACATACGACATAATGCTATCTGTCTTCTGGTTGACAAGACCATCAGCGAATTAATGATTGAGGCTGACCAGACGCTATCAGAAAAGTAGCAGCCTGAATCGGTGCTAAAATCACACTAGAGAGACACCTAGGGACAGTTTGGGAGATCAAAAAGATAACAGTATAGTCATACTAATAAATATAGATACAGAGAGAGTAGGTGAAGTAATATTAAGTGTGGCAGAGAAGTAATGGTGTCAATTCATAGAGCCTAAACCATTTACTCGGAAATGGTTTAGTAAGATTAGATACCAAAGGCCAGCTTAGTGAGCATCCCGTTGTAGCTATTTACGGAATTTCATTATTGCAGTGCGTCATTAGGCTTGTAGGAGAGCGATTTGATGACCCTTGACTGCTGTCTTGATGTCGCCATGTAACATTGCAATACTGCAACCTCGGGCTTATTATATCAAAGTCGGCCCCACTCCGACTATCCCGACTGAATCCGTTCCAAAGTATTATGCAATTGGGTCTAGAAAATTATTGATAAGCGAAATGTGCCACTCCTCAATACTCTGTCAAAGTACTTTGTACAACAAGGCCAATTTACGACAGGGCCTCAAAGGACAGGCTCGGAAGACATGGGATACTCGTTCCCTAAATGGATCTAACCCCAGTTGGGCAGCCACGCATTTTCCCAAGCTTACCTTTGTACAATTAGGTCCGCTCACTACGTAATGATCGTTTGCCTCACAATAAAGAACAGTGTCGCGTCCCACGATTGCCTGTGCTCATTGGGAAGAGAGGGCAGCAATGAAGTACTTGAAACATTTTTAGGTAATTTCAAAAACTCCAACCTCCCTATAATATGCCTAGCGAGTGTATTCCAGAGCTGAGTAGGCCGGTATCTGCCCCAGATCACTTGCAGCACGGCTTCGTTAGGGTGACAATATCTCAGCATTTATTCGCGGAAATCCGAAGAGATTTTTCCAGTATGATCCACTCTAGCCACTTTGAGGCACAATTAGTCAAGCCTGAGTGCGAGCATCCCCCTACTCATTCCAAGCAATTGCAAGCTTCTTCTATTGCATTTCGATCACTGCCCTAATTGAGTTGATATATTTATACAGCGCTATTATAAAGCAAAGTCTATTACTCGACCATAGCAATGAGCACAGAGAGTGATGATCGTATAATTATTCCTCGCATGCGACCATCTTGCGCACAGTGCCAGCGATTAAAGAAACGGTGTGACCGAGGGAAGCCACAGTGCTCTGCGTGTGTGCGGTCAGTTTAAAAATCCATCGGCAGCGAAACTTGAGGTTAAAATCTGACGCTTCAGTACTTAGATACGGAAGAGAATGCATCTACAGTGGAGCTATCAGCAGTATGGGAGGTGACTTGGTATCCAGTGCATCCGGCGCATCTGTGTCACCTCCGAAAACTGCCCATGAGACCGAAGAAAGCTTCCCTGCAATATTCTTCCTTGACTCTGTTCTATTTCGGCGCTCTATGAGTAGGCTACCAGAACTTGAGTTAAGTTTCAAAGACCCACTGTTGAACTATGTTGGCGATATCATATCTGATAGAGCTTTTGTTAATTCATACTTCTCGACTATCCATCCATCGATGCCATTTTTGTCAAAGAAAAAGTTTATGGAGAGAATTTTAAATCCTTTGAGCCCTCCACGACCGGCAAGTATGCTTCTTATTGCTGCAATGAAATTATTAGCAAATTGGCTTCCGAACCAAGGACCACGGTTCAATGCTTATTACTTCATAAAAAACAGTTTATTAGAAGCAGAGAGCTCAAGTAGTCTGGAGCTACGCGTACTGCAAGCTATTATCCTCGTGGCTATATTTGAGCTTGGCCATGCTATTTACCCAGCAGCCTATTTGACTGTGGGCTACTGTGTACGCTATGGAAGTGCGCTTGGCCTCCATAAGGCTGTTGAACATTATTCAGAAGAGGCCTTCAGCGTCACCGAGTCAGAAGAGCGACGCAGGAGTTGGTGGGCCGTTCTTATATTAGATCGGTTAGTATATGATTTGGATCGCGGTTCTTCTTTTGTCCTTTTTTCTCTTCTGGCAATATTTCATTTTGTATATTGTCCTTTGCCCATACGCTCCATATATCTAACTGTGGCCTAGTTTTATAAATCTAGGAAGTGCCGATAGAGCTTTTCTCACGACAGACCCAAGTAGTAACAGCTTACTGCCCATTGACGACGCGATATGGGAAGAAAATGTGGGTTAAAAAAATCTACCATCAAGATATAAAAGAGGCCTTTTATCGCTTATCATAACTAGAAAGAGATAAATGCTCCAGTCCGCAGACTGTTTGAGCCACCAACCACGACAATGGGTCGTTTCTCCTTGACTGCGCAATCTGCAATTCTCTTGGGGAGGGTGTTTCGTAGTATACATGAGCCTCCTTTTTCCGAAGGATTTTGGCAAAATGATGTTAAAGTCTTAGATAGCACTCTCGTCGCCCTGACTAATGTTTCACTGGAAGAGGGTCGCTTTCGCGGGATTGGTGTATGCAGCCCCTCTACCATTTGCTATAGGTAAGTCATATGTCTATTTCATACATGATATCTCAATACATTCTGTTAACATACCCTTATTGCGCGGTTGCTTCTTCATGATAAAGAAAGATATGCAGTGGATGAGGTTCCATTTGCCGCGACAGAGAGCTTTATGTCCCAGGATTTTAAACATGATATTGCATCTAGCATGCTCCAATTAGCTGAAGCTATAACTTTGGGCAGTTGCACTGCCGATGAGATCACCCCATTCTGTCTCGAGGCAATATATCGGTCAGCGGTATTCTACGGACAAGAATATTCACGAACAGGTGAACAGAGCTCGGCAACATCGTGTAAGGCTATCACAGAGGCTCTGAATATAATAGGAAAGAGATGGAAAGCTGCTGGTAACTTTTCTGTCAATATAACCTATAAGAACTCAAAATACTGACTTATTTAGCATTTTATGCTCAAATGATCGACGCGCGTATGGTAACTGGTATTTTATAATTTCCGCTATAGATGTTAAGATTCAAGTTACGTAAAGGCCTACCTGGACATATCGCAAACGACATGGACTGGGTCTGTTCACAGCCCTAAGATTGTACTCACCGATCGAATTCTCGAGAAAAATGAATTGTAGAATACAGTTGGCTATTGGCAATCTTAGATTAAGGAAAAAAGTTAAATTTAACAAGAGTAAAAGAGAAAATTACATATTTGAATAAAAATGAAATGATCTATAAGAAATAACATTTGATCTCCTGTTAGGATATGTCACACCAAGGTGGAAAAATTGCCAGTATTATAAAATTTCCGTCTTCATTGACCGAGACTGGTCTTAGTTAATGGTTCCATACGTCCCGAACGGAGGGATTTTCCCAGCTGAGAATGGTGCGGTCGGCAGTTTGCCGTTCAAAAAGTCTCCAACAACTTTGGTGAAATAGCCTGCATATTGAAACAAATGACCGTGACCGCTGCTTGGAAACATGACAAAGTTTGCTCGTGACAACTGTTTGGCCAAAACAAATGAATTCTGAGTCGGAACAATGAGATCATTATCTCCACTGGTGACGAGAGCATCACTCTGTATAGTTTGCAAAAGGGAATAGGGAACCGGATCGGCGTCCCAAGTCAAATAAGCCTGAGTAAGCTTAATAAGATCTTCTCCAGATGTAAAGGATGCAATTTCAGGTTCTCCATTTTTTCCAGCAACACCCTGTCGCGCACTGACACTCCTGTTAAGCCAAGCTTGACCTTCATCACCCGTTGTAAATGTTGGAAAGAATGCTCCAATCATTTGTAACCCAGGCGTTGGACTAAAAACAGTGGATTGCACCTCATTCATCGGTCGTTCAAGGCCAGCCCCGAGACTTGGTCCGGTTCCCGAGAGAACCAACTTGTTAACCACATTAGGTGCATCTAGAGCAAGCTGTTGAGCAATGTAGCCACCCATGGAGAATCCCAAAACATCGACTTGTTGAGTATGAAGAGATGGAAGTAAGACATTGAGAAAGGCAAGCAAATTGACAGCGAATCCCCTAATTGATGGTGCGATATTGCCTTGGCTATGTCCTATTCCAGCATAATCATATGTTATGATTTGCCGGCCAGCTTCAGTAAAATTATTGATCAATTCGGGATCCCATGTGTCAATTGTAGCCCGAACATGGTTGAGCATTAGCAAGGGAACTGTTTTGCTCTCTGCAGTGTAATTTCCGATAAGTCGGTATGCATATTTTATGCCATCTGCGTCCAAGTATAATGTCTTAGCCGTTTCCTGTGTCGCCATGTCGATAATTTGTTTCCTGTTGCTTGTGTTTGTACAGCTGCTAGTGATTGCAGAAGTCTCGTTGATGATGGTAAATGAGAACCCTTATATATATTTTTGTATTGCTAATTTCACTCCATGCTCAGTTACCCCATGCTGAGTGGCAACGATTCTCCTCCCTGAAATGCATGTCAAACCAGATTCAATTTGCTTACTACTCTGTGTATGTTACGAAGCACTGAGCTCCTTTCTCCTTGTATCCCGCCCAGTCCTACAGTCCGACCTATTCCGCCCTAATCCGACTAACCCGCTCTTCACCGTAGCATTCTAGGCCCACTCATGCGTACTTATCCTAGTAACAATTTTTAATCCATGCCAACCACACGGCGATATTTGATCAGCTTTCCGCTCTTTCGGGAGCACTATTGTGCGCGCCCTCTTTGCGTAAGGCATCCAAAATCTCAGCTTCTTTCATTGCATACACGACTAGGTAGTATATATCATTTCCGTTGCTCCATTTTGGCATCTCGCAATTATAAATTTAAGCTAAGGGTGATAATTATAGTATCTCTACAAATAATCGGTCGGTTCGCAGTCCGGGGAGAACATTTGAATAATTGGCAGGGAAGCCTATAATATTTGTATGACGCAGGGTTGAACAGGAGAGGAAGAAGATCGCTTGGTGTATGGCTACATTCAATTCATTACATAGATACATATAAATAAACGTGGTCTCTCTCTCTCTCTCTCTCTTCTTTAAATTTTTTTAGTCTTTTTAAATTTTTCATTGAAGAGGTGGAAATCTCAAAGATTAATTATCTTCGTATCTAGGTACTTTCATCCTTTCGCAGTTTATATGTACTAGATATCGAGCGCACTGTGGCAATCAGCTTAGTTACTGCAAGAAAAGCGCGACATGATTCCGATCATAAATAGCTGGATCTTAACTAGAATTCTCCGGGAAATGACGTTACACTGGAAATTTGTATAGGCTACCGAAGTAAGAATTCACTAAATTATACGGAGTAGCCACCGATTAATTGGATGCGCGATTCGGATGCCGCCTATTTGACAGGTAGATATACGGAGTAATAGATATAGCTTCATGTTATGAAGTTAAATATTAAGGTTAAATATTAAATGGTATGGCAAAAACTCAAATTGTATGCTGCGTCAGTACTTTTACTTTTTGATAAGCTGCTAGGCCTAAAACTTCCCATTAATAGCACTACTACTGTACGGCGTACGAAGTACCTACAGTACATCACTTCTCTTACAATTTACGAGATTACCTATTATAAAATTATTGGTCGCCTGTGGCATCAAATGTCAAATACGGATATCCATTACCTTTTCGTCCCCCCACTCTACATTTAGCAACAATTGGCAATTATCTCATTGTGCTCAAGGTTTGTGCTAAAACCGTACTATTTCGCTACTAGATAGGCTTGGTGTGAAACATTGTAGATCCAATCAGTTGATCATTGAGCCGGAGTTTATTTTATACTACCAGCTGTTGCTCTCTATCAATTGTCCACATCTCTTGGCTCCATCTTGGACCATGCTTTCTCATATTCCTCGAGACTCATGTATTTAAATTCCGTTGGGCGTGTGATAGGCATAAAACTTTCTCCGCGCTCTTCAAATTCTTGAAGTCTCTTCTTTGTTTCTGGTCGACTTGCGTTCACGCTGTAAATCTTCACTCTATGACAGCTGCTCGTAACGTGTAATCCCCAGTTCCAGCTGTGGCGCACATTCATAGGCTGCGTATTGAGGCTATTATCCCAACATCGGACAACAAGTTCTGTCCACCCCTCATGATCGCATGGTATAGAAGCGGACCAAGTTCTCCAAGCATATTTGTGCTTTGGCGACAAATTTTCGACTGGCACCGCGTACCAAGCCCAGCCACCATCAGAAGAGACTTCGACACGCTCCGGCCAGCGACCACCGCCAGAATAAGCCCAGCCTTCAGCCATTAGTATAAAATGAATATGGATAGGCGCCATCCTGTGTCTTACCAGTTACTTCAATGTGACCATTGTGTACCACGACTTCTTTGTGCCAAGGGCTCAAGATGGCGCTGCTCACTGGCATTTCTTGAATTTGTATGCCCACTATAATGATATTAAAATAACAACAGCAGTCTTCAAAGAGGTGTGTCTCTTACATGTGGGCAGCTGATTATGCTTTCCATATTGCTGCTGAAAGTATAGGTATTCTCTGCTTTGCACGGGAGCACGACTGGGATTTTCAATGGCTTTGACGCGATAGAGCCACTTCACACTTCTCGCTCCAATGTATCCCATAACTACTGCTCGCAAAGGGAATCCATGGATTTTTGGCAGAACCTTTCCATTCATCTCCCATGCAAGAAGTACTTCATTCGCTTTAACCTTTGACCAAGGAACAGAAACGACATAATTCATACAGTCTCCGCCCTTGAAATACGTTTCTGCACCATATAATTCGAGATGCTTTGCTCCGTCCTTGAGGCCCCCGCAATACTTGATGACCTTCTTCAGGCTAACCCCAGTCCATTTAGCTGTACCGATTGCTCCTTCTGCCCACGGAGCATTAATCATTTCGTCGCCCTCGCCGGCATACTCGGCAATTTGTTCAACGCGTCTAGTGCCACTGCACTGAATGGTAACGAGCATAGAAGTGCGTGGGAACAAAGCCTCGTTCTTGAGGTCATCCAAGGTGAGAACTTTCGGGTTATTTACTAGACCATCGAGGCGGAGGTCAAACTCCACCGGATCGATATCCGGAATCCCGCCATGATTGCGCACGAAATGCAGATCATTTGGCGTTATGGTTTCTTTGGTAAGAAGGCCTTTTGGTGGCTCGCCATTATATGGAAATTGAAGGAGATGGAGCATGCCTGGGTGTTTCTCCTTTTTCGTATGATTAGTTTACTTTCTTCCCTCTTATGTGCAGAAGCCAACAATACCTCAAGAACTGTCTTCCAGCTGTCTTCAGGAACATTGGTGAGAGCTCCACCAATGGCTTTGTGCCACAACTTCCATCGAACACCTTCAAGTACGGGATTCGTAGCCGGGACAGGTCCAAGCTGGAATTCAGGAGGAGGTGGAAATGTATACTGCGAAAATCGCTCGCGAGCTCTGGCCTTTTTCTCTGGATAGTCTTCCCATTCCACATAGCCCTTCCAACCTTTCCTTTCTTCTCCCACGACAAATGTTAAATCGTTATTGTCAACGTCCACTTGAAGTTTTGTTAAATTTATCTCTGGTGCTGGCCGTGATTCATTATGGATCTTAAGATTGCTCTGGTTTCGAAGGCCAAGCTGAGCCGGATCTAGCCCTTGCTCTAATTTCCATTCATTTGGAGGCTAGTGTTTGATGATAGGAAATGTTAGTTCATCTGTCTTCCTGCAAATTAAGATGCTCACCTGGCGACCGATCCACTCTTTATGGCCAACATCCATTTCTTAATGCGTATGTTTAATTCTGTAGTCTGTGAATAAACGGTTTGCTACAGCTAGCATTTTTATATAGAACTGGCTATTTCGCTGGTTATATATGCAAGATTGAGTTGGGCATCAACCACGGGTATTCCCATTACGATAAAGTCAAGATGCGGGGTTTCATGATGAGATTAATCTACTTCTGCAGCTGCTACGTCACTATGATCGAATGCTGCTGCATAGCTTTGCTCTTATTGAGATCTATCATAGAGAGCCATTGTATTTTACTACGAGGCCAAGCAGACAGACAAACGAACACGAGGTGCGGTGATATAAGCTAAGTCTTGGGTCATGATAACGTGAGATCAGAGCCGTGGATAAGTTAATAGCGTGAGGGCACACAGCAGAATGTAAATTATTTTAACTGAAGAGGTTTTTATCCAATTGAATTTAGGCATTAGCTTATCAATAATGCCATATGTACTTAGCCACGTCAAAATTCTAGTTCAACTATATCGAGTCACTTGTGTGAAGCCACATGGTGGCTTGCTTAGATGATGCAGCATTTAGATTGAGAAGTCAATGTGACTTATATTATGTGTGATGATGCATTTCTATTTTTTTTTCTCTTAAATATTATTAAACTTGAATATCCAACATCTTTCCCCAAGCAATTTACAAGTCTTCCTATCCAATATCGTTTATTAATGCTAAATACCCTCGGCTTTGTTGAACCAGGGCTTCGAAACATTGTCAGCACTCCAATTCAACGCAGTTAAGGTGTAATTTTCAACTTCGTTTCCAGATAGCTATAATATCGCGAATCCATGCAAACATCCCTCTAGCCGTTGCAGCAGCATTCAATAGCCATAAGTACCTTTTTACAAACGTTTCCACCTGATCATAATCATGTGCGTAACATTCCCAAATTGCCTGGGATTGGCTATCATCTCCTCCATCCATTGAATTGCCTCCTTCATCGACAATCTCGGTATCATAGAGCTTCAGTCGTGGACCAATAACGAGAGAGCGACCAGCTATTTTTTCATCGGCAATCAGACGTGTCGCTGCGTCAATAACGTCGGGAACCTGTCCCGGCCCAGCAGAGCCAGCAAGTAGAAGAGCTTCCGTTGTTGGTTGCAACATTTTGGTCTGTGCAGTGTAGTATGGTGCAATCATGTTTATGCGAATATCCTTTAAGAAAGCTGTTCCGCGCAGGGAACGAAAGAGGCCTAGTACGGCATGTTTGCTCATGCAATATTGGCTCTGGCCGGGAAGTGGAATGAGAGATGCCACTGAGCCCACTAAAAGAAGGCATCGATCGGGTCTCTTATTTCGCGGGAGGTAATATAGCGCAAGATGAGAAGTGTATATGACGCCTTTCACGTTCACATCGAGAGTTGCTGTATTGGGTTCGGGAATTTTGCCATTCACAAACTCTGGATTCTCAAATTTTGAGGCTTCTCCAGGAAGAATAATTCCTGCGTTAGGAACCACGATATCTACAGTGCCGTATGGACTGATTTTGACCGCGGCCTCAAAAAGGCTGACTTGAGACTCCCAATCCGTGACGTCGCAGTGCCGGAACTCAAAAATCCCTTTGGGATATTCCATTCGAAGTGAAGCCACGAGCTCCTCCCCAGCTCCATCTGTAACATCCCCAATGATGATATTTGCACCATGAGCGGCCCAGTGGCGAACCATATGTGCGCCCAAGCCATTGGCGCCGCCAGTGATGAGAATTGTTTTATCCCGAAGAGTTGATGGATCATACGGCGTGTTAACGTCTACTGGAAGCGACTGCTTTACCGTCTGCCGCACGTCGCCCATCTTGCGAGTTTGGATATGATGGCTAGATGATAATTATCGCTGTGGTAGAGAATTGATTGTACAAAAAGAGCAGGGAGATAAGAAAACGCATTGAAGAACGATATTTATTTTTAGACCCTACAAAATGCAGCTCTGACCGTTAGTGCTTGTGGAGACCAATAGAATGCTTAATAGTCTAGACTAGTGTGGGAGGGGTATGAGTGAGACTTGGTGGAGGCTTGAGAATAATTTTAAATGCCAACAGAGAAGTCTTCCAATTTGGCTCATGTTCGGCTTTTAAACGTTATATATGGAATAGCTACAAAGATACAGGGGCGAGTTTCTACTATACACATGAATCTCATTATCTCTGAGCTGATCCTGACACGACGAGGGGCTGTCCCGTCTCCACACTAAAAAACGGTACTAGCGATCTTTCGTCCGCAGGTGTACGGAGCACTCTGTACTGAAAGCTGAAGGCCCTTTTGTATTAGGCTCTAACAACTGGGCCGCTTTGTAAATCTAGCAATAGGCGTTTACCAGCTGTAACTGCAAAAGTGTATTTACGAGTTTTGGCGGCTGTTTTTGAGACTTCTTCTTCTTCTTCTTCTCCTTTTTTCCCCACATTACTCACCATAGTACCTATCTTCTAATAACGCGTGGCACAGGCGACAGGGCAAGAAAGAAGCAATTCATAGCCAAGCGCGCCACTCATGCGCTATTAGCAACACGACAGGTAAAGGCGTAGGTCGCTACCGAAACATTTCCCCTCTTGCTCCTTTCCTTGCTCCACTCTAAATTATTAGCTTGAAGTCCAGAGTACGTATCTCGCACTGTACCCGTATACGAGGCAATGTGAACGCGATTATATCCACTACTTTTTTCCGAACTCGTCCGGCCGCCAGTGAGAGCTTCTCTCGTGAAGCTAGCTTCGTCCGATACTAGCAATTTTATGGCTGGGTGGCGCCCGTGAAGTAAGATCTTTAAATATAATCCCATGTCGACTTATCTGTTACATGAAGTACCTGCAGAACTAAGGACTAAGGCGATATGTCCAGGGATGATCTTTGTTTATTTAGTAGCATCGGATGAGAAAGGGTTGGAAATTAGGAGATTGGCTACGGCGAATAGCGGTGAAAATTGAAAAGAATTATATAGGAATATCGGGACACACTGCTCTTCAATGATAATATGTGTTACAATAATACGTCACTTGTGTGAGCCCTTTTGAGCTGCCTAGTACTTCCCAATTTCGGTTTATCACCTGGGTTATGAGACTTTGCTGAGATTTTCCCTGTGCCTATATTTCAGGGTTGGTTCAGATGTCGTTACATAGGTTGTAGGGCTCTCGACTCACCGTTAGCAATTCCTAGTTTAAGCTCTACAGTGGTTTAATAGCATCAGTTGCTTCATCTTACTCAGCTTACCAAACTAATAATTGTCAAGAAAGAGCGGCCAACAATTAATTTTGTCTTTTTTTTCAAGAGCACTATTCATGCACATACCAGCTGCTCCTCAGGTGAAACCAATTCTTTCATACTGTGCCACGCAGCTTGATATCCTTTTGGTGAGATTGGACGTTTATTAATCTCATGGGCAGGCATAAGTCTAGATCAGCCACACCCGCTTTCTATTCGTACTCAAGACACATGATTGGGTGAACCTCGACAGCTACACAGTATTATAACTTTGGTGTCGTCTCTAAATCATCACTGTATTAGTACATAAATATAATCTGTAAGCTTACCAGCCGGTAATTACGTGAGTTTATACTCTTTATACAAGCTCCTGGTCTTAGCCCCTATTCCAAACTGCTTACATATATATTTTACATTTGCGTATAAAAGACGTTAAGGTACTCTTTATCACACATTTTCTCATCTTTCTCAACTTCGCTTTTAATTCTCAATATATTTGTTGATCTCAGTTTCTATCTTCATTTCACAATGTCCAACATTCGGCAAAACATCTCTTTCCAAGCATTTGATGGAGTTGCTCTTAAAGGCTGGTTTTTTTCAGCAGGTACAGAGAAAGGTCCCTGTATTATCATGACCCACGGGGTATGTTTCTGATATGAGTCTACGCAGGAGCGCATGACAAGTTTGATCAACATTACTAACGCTCGATGTTAGATCACGGCCCTTAAAGAGCACTTTCTTGATAATTTTGCACTTGAATTTCAGAAAGCAGGATTTAATGTCTTGATTTACGACAATCGTGGCTTTGGGGAAAGCGGGGGTCGCAGATATGATTCCGATCCCGTCAGAGCACAAGACGACTACATTGACGCCTTTGACTACGTCACATCTCTCCCGGAAGTTGACCCGGAACGGATCGTCTATTGGGGAACAAGTTTCTCGGGAGGGGTTGCCATCACTGCTGCAGCAATTGATCGCCGAGTCAAGGCGGTTATTGCTCAAGTACCTTATGTGTCGGGTGAACTTTTAGTAGGGACTGGATCAGCATTTCTGGACAAGGTCCACGAAGACCGTGCCAAAATACGCAATGGAGAAGAATGGCCCGTTACTCGTGTTGTGGCTTCCACACTTGAAGAGGCAGAGACCGAGACTGCACCCGTTATACTCCGAGATGCGGCTAGTTTTCGCTTTTTTCGGGATGCTGCCCTGCAAGGTGGTAACTGGGAGAACAAACTAACTACAATGACTCTTTTTAGAACAATTCGGTTTGAGCCAATCAGGTATATCCATCGCATCGCTCCCACGCCTCTCTTGATGGTTGTAGGAGAAAAAGACGACAGTTTGCTGTCGTTTCAATTGCAGGCATTTGGGCTAGCACAAGGAGCCAAGCAGCTTCATACCTTGAAAGGCTGCGGCCATTTTGATCAATATCAGGGTGATATCTTCAAGGAGAATATTGCGATTCAGATTGCATTTCTGAAGAAATATGCGTAATCTCATCAATTACTAGCAATATACGAAAAGGGAGATGCTACACAATACTTCCAGTCAGAATTGTTTGTATGGCAATACGGATATATATATTACTCCTATTTATATATTTTTGTATGGGTGCTCTAGAGCCGCCTTTATTTGAAAATTTCTCAGACAGACAAAGGCCATTGATACCCGTTGGCAACACAGAAAGAAAATAGGCATTTCATAGCACGGCATCCGATCGCATAAATATTCATAATATCTGGTATGCATGATCTGGGGGGCTATGACAAAATCTATATTATAGATTTTAGCCAATAATTCAGTTTTGGGGTCCGGGAAAGTTGTTAACCGGCCGAAGTTCATGTTTGCACTTTCACATCGTATACAGTATATTTCTAATACTGGTTATGATAATTAAGCAATAGGATATCTCGTCAGCCGCCTAGTGATATTTGACTGCGTTAAGAATGGTTCCAGAAAGCTTATAAGTTATCGCCATTACCATGTTTGTCATTATTAGAACAGTCAGATAAATCTTGCCCTTGTATATCTGTATAGCATCTCTCTATTGATTCGTAATGTAAAACGCGTATATCCGCTTTGGGGAGCCCTCAGGCTGCTGAATAAGGCTTTTGGTTAACGGCAGCGTCTTTAATGGACCGTCGCGGAAATCGCCGCGTTCCGACTCGCAATCTTATATATTAGTGCCCTGTCCAATCAACTTTCTCGCGTCTGTGAAACATTCCGCTTTACCTCAATATGCCATGTAGCATTGTTTTGTTCACATTAATTGAGCATCAAACATCTATCTCTGAGCCTAACAGGCGCGGGTCTTATTCAGTGCGCGAGATATCACAAGCTTAATATAATACTCTCTAATCAAAATTAAGTCTTGCGACATAGCGCAGTTCTTTTTCTGGACGAATTTCCCTTCTTTTAAATTGATGTAGTCCCTTCTTTGTCGTTATGGAATCGCAGCTCTGTGTTCTCGTAGCTGGCCATAAGGATTGTAGCCGTACCCTAGAGACTAACTAAAATACCAAACAAAATGCCAAGAATTGTTCCTGTTAGCGTTAGGATAAGTTTTGCAATTTATATTCCTTATTTAATTTGATCTCCATAACCCAGGGTAAGCTCGCCGTGACCGAATACTGGTATTTTCTTATTCTTATTGCTTGCTTAACTCGAACTCTTCATTTATTAAGCACTTCATTAGATATGAAATTTCGGCTGGCCCTCTTGAAAGTATTGATGTTATTCGTTTGAGAATTTTTTTTAGGTATGCTCATTGTCATATCCGGATTAAAAACAAGAGAATTGCCGCCCCGCATGCTACATGCCGCGTCTTCCCGCTCAATAGTAATAGTAATATTCCTTCCTCACCAAAACAAAGCGTATTGTTAATTCTTTTACCAGTGCTGAGTACTAGCGTATCTTCCAACATGTGGAGTCAGCCAAGCCGATAAGTTTCGGTCTCTGAGGCTGTCCAAGGAGTTGGCAGAACCACCTTCCCTTTTAAGCATTATAAAAGTTCCGGCGTTCGGTATCCCCTCCTTCTTAAAACCTGACATGGCGCCGACAGCGATTGCGCTATATTGAACCCTGTCGTTCGTTCTGTTCAAAGGTTCCTTATTCCTCGGACATGGCGACACAATGAGCAGGTGGTGCAATCTTAGTCTGCATGGCATTGGTCTACTAGTATTTGCCATACAAGCAGTCTATCGAGTTCTGGATTTAAGCGTATATTAGTCAATATTAGCTCATAGGCAACAAATAACCTTAAAAGAATCTTAAATTTTACATCGCCTGGCTTTAGTTGGAGTACGATTTATAATGATCAAGAGACATGAAAAAACAGCAGTTACTAAATAGTGGCCATGGGAAGATATGCATCTGCTCCAGGCTTTGGGCTATACTGAAGCAAACAGCATTAACATTAGTTTCTACCAGCAAACTTGGAGACAATATTGCTTCACTGTTCTGCTTTCCGCATTTACACTAGATGCCAAGAACTGGGCGCTGTGACTGCCGTAACAAAAATACGATTTTAGTTGGGTTGGTTTGTCCTAAGTCCTTTTAGGCAGCTTGGTTGTCTAAAGTCAGAGACTTGGCAGACCATACACAAAGACGCAATACTGGTAGACGTGATGGCGGTTTAAAATAGCGAAATCGATTAGTTGATCAATAGCAATAAGAAAAATTATTTAAATCGGCTGTCCTCGCAAGCCATTCTCAAACCAGAACCACCATCAGACTCCAATTACTTTTTACCTATTATCAAAAAGCACATATTCGCAATGGCCAGCATTCGTCGTCTTGCCCTCTATCTTGGAGCTTTGCTCCCGGCCGTTCTCGCCGCTCCTACAGCTCACAACAAGCTGCCTGAGGCTGTTCCCAACAAGTTCATTATCACTCTTAAGGAGGGTGCCTCTGTTGATACCGATTCTCACCTTACCTGGGTGAACAACCTCCACCGTCGCTCTCTGAATAAGCGCAGTACTGCTGGTGTTGAAAAGACTTACAACATTCACACCTGGAGTGCTTACGCTGGCGAATTTGATGAAGAGACAATTGAACAGATCAAGACCAGCCCTGACGTACGTAGTGGATTATGCTCTCGGATGTATCAAAAAGAGAAACTAATTGTGCCGCTAGGTTGCTTCTGTTGAGCCAGACTACATCATGTACCTGTCTGATATTGTTGAAGACAAGCGTGCTCTAACTACACAAACTGGTGCCCCTTGGGGTCTCGGCACTGTTTCCCACCGCACATCTGGATCCACAAGCTACATCTATGATACCTCAGCTGGCGCAGGAACCTTTGCCTATGTGGTTGACTCGGGCATCAACACTTCTCATCAGCAGTTTGGCGGACGTGCCAGCCTCGGTTATAATGCTGCGGGAGGACAGCACGTCGATACTCTTGGCCACGGTACTCATGTTTCCGGAACTATCGGTGGATCCACATATGGCATTGCTAAACAAGTGAGTTGGCTTATCTTCTCAGTCCTTCCATTATACATATCTTGGACTTTTAGACTAACTCAAAAATAATAGGCCAGTCTGATCTCCGTCAAGGTCTTTGCTGGAGACAGCGCTACCACTTCTGTTATCCTCGACGGCTATAACTGGGCCGTGAACGATATTGTGTCGCGAAACCGTGCTAGTAAATCTGCCATCAACATGTCGCTTGGGGGGCCTTCTTCGTCCGTCTGGGCTACCGCTATCAATGCAGCATTTACCAAGGGTGTCCTTACCATTGTGGCCGCTGGTAATGGTGACGACTTTGGAAACCCGCTGCCGGTTTCCACCACATCTCCTGCCAACGTCCCTAATGCTATCACTGTTGCTGCGCTTGATATCAACTGGCGCACTGCTTCCTTTACCAACTACGGTGCTGGTGTTGATGTTTTTGCCCCTGGTGTTAACGTTCTGTCATCATGGATTGGCTCCAACACTGCCACCAACACAATCAGCGGCACTTCCATGGCTACCCCTCACGTTGTCGGCCTTGCCCTCTATCTCCAATCCCTTGAGGGACTCGCCACCCCAACTGCTGTCACCAATCGCATCAAAGCCCTGGCCACCACTGGCCGTGTTACTGGCAGCCTTAGCGGCAGCCCCAACTCCATCATCTTCAATGGAAACAGTGCTTAATTTATTGGTACTTGGGACGAACATATCGGCAAGAAAAGACAGCTCGGTGTCAAATGATGGATTGTATAAAGGATTATCACGGTTACAGAGTATAGTCGATAGATAGACTCTATAGCATGGCTTGATGAATAGATGATCTACTGTAAGGAAACTTAGATACTGGATGTCTGCGCTTGACGTGTAAATTTAGTTGTGTCTCATGCTACCAAAGTAGCTATCATTATAGACTGTTGAGGCTGATAGAAACTATAGCTGCGGCATTAAAATGATGAAGTAGCGACTGTGCTAGCCTTCCATATGTTTAATACTTTGATCCGACCTTTTTGTTCTTCGCAAAAGTATTCTATCAAATTGTTGTCCTTGGACGGTCGAAATCGCGGCTAAAATGGTTATGAAAAGAATGGTGCCAAACGTGGTGGAGCAAAGTAAGACCAAATTGAGTTCTCGCAATGGTATCAAGGAGAGACCGCTCTAGTTGACCCAAGAGCTCATTGTATGCACATACTTGCATGTATGTGTGGACTTTAGTGGCAGGGCCACAGTGGAAGTTTGTGCAACAGTGACCAGCAAAAGATCGCATATATGTGGGACAAGACGGGCTGGGGCACAGTTTATCTCTCCATAAATTGCATCTTCTCCCCCCTTTCGCTATGCATACCGTTTCATGCCATGGACACTAATTACCATGGTAATATCCAGCCTGTATCAGCCTAGACAATTTGCCGCAGCGCCTAGGTGAAATCCCAGTAATAACCATAAAACAACCAACGTCGACACAATGGCACAATTATAACTTCAATATATGAGTGGACACTTTATGTTATAATATGAATAATAATAATTTTCTATAAAAGAATGTAACGCATTTGCATTTTTTATTTTGTACTTAAAGAAATTGCAGCTTAATAATAAATATAACCTAAGCATTATAATAACAAGGGAAAGTCACACCCCGATCCTTAAACATCATTTGGTATGTTTCGATTTCGACTCCCTGCCATTTCTTTTTCTCAAAAACCTCGATGGAATCAAATTCGTCTCTCTCTTCCTCATCCAAGAGTTTTTCTCCTTTTGCTACCCTTCTATGGATTGCAAATCTGAGCGGTGTTGCCTTGGGCTTAACTTTGCGCACAAAATCATTGCGACGCCAGTGGTAACGTACTGCACGGGGACTCCAAAAGTCCTTTGCCATCTCGGCTAGCTCGGCTACACGCACGCGTGCGAGCATAGCTGCAGATAAATCGACGCCTGCTTTCCAAAGGCATGGAGTAGTCTCCGCGGAATTCAGGAGTGTCGTAACATGGTTTCGTACGTGGCCAATTAGCTCCACACCATAGCCAGGCAACACATGATCCACCAAACCGAGTTGCTCAGCATCACTTGCGGACAAAGGCAACATGCTACGCAATAGTACGGCTGCGGCAGAATTGCCGCATCGCTTTGAATATGACAGAGAGTGATACTCGGAGCCGTTGAGGCCAAGGGCACGATACGCGGGGTTCAGAACTACCTCGGCGCCGGCGATCACCTTGTCGCAAGCGGCTGCTAATGCAACACCACCAGCAGCGCAATTTCCCCGTAGGGCGGCCACTGTGAGGATGTTTCGTCTTGGCATCTCATGAAGAAGATAGAAGACCACGTCATTGATGTAGTTGATGTTTTCCCAGGACTCGAGGGCTGGGTTGGCCGCAGCATCGATCACGTTTAGATGGATACCGTTGCTGAAATATGATGCGCCTCCCATCAGGACTATAGCGCTCAATGGCGTTTCTTCCGTATGTGTAGATAGTACGAAATCAAAGGCTTCCATCAATCTCGAGCACTGATTGCAACTCATTGCTCCATTGTAGAATTCAAAGAAGACGTAGGCCGCCCTCTTTCCGTTTCCAACGGTTCTGAATTCGACCCAGATCTCTTGAAAAGTAGGAAAATTAGCCACCGACCAGTCTCTAGTTGGCTGTGGGATAGTGAGCTGCGTAATTCTTTCAGAGCTTAAGAGCTGGAGTTCCTGCAAGCAAGTCACTGCTGGCACCTTAGGCCATAGTGCGGCGTCCTTTTTCCCCTTGATGCGTCTGAGGTGTGTGATCCACACGCCCTTGCCATCACACGTTGCAATACAGACAGCTTCATCTCGACATCCGATTACAGCGCCCGGAGTGGCGTTCTTCTCATGCATCCATTGACCTTCTTCAATGATACCTCCATAAAGGTAGAGGCTCCGTCCCAAGACGGTGCTAAGGCATCCGGGTTGGGAGTCGGAGCACCTAATTCTTCGAGAAACTTCTTTGGCAGTGTGTAGGTTGATATCAAAATCTCGCTGAGCCGCTCTGAGGAGGGATCTATGGCGAGTCGTTCCACCTTGAAAGGGCTTCTTATCAGTAACTGATAACTCTCCATATGCTGCGCTGGGAGACAAATTTGGTGAAATGGTTAGGCCGGGCGTTTTGGAACTAATTTGAGACTCTGCATCATTCGAAGGAGCCACTGCCTTAAGAGTGCCGGCTTGAATTCTTTCCACTGCAGCTAGAGTCGCTGTGACTGCAGCTCGCGTCACAGCACCTCGATAGAGAATGGATTTCGTCAGATGAGGATCATCGATTTGAACTTGAAACTGTTCGAACGCCCAGATTGGACCGGCGTCAAGCTCTTCAATAGCTTGCAAGACCGTTACCCCCCAATATGGTCTGCCTAAGTTACTCAATGGCTGCGTCTTGAGTAGTGTATCAAGGTCGGCTTCTGATCCGTCATCTCCAATCAGCAGGTAGTCTAAGGCGCTCGGCCCGACATCTCCTGGTGGCCCCGGGTGAACGATAAGGGTCAAGAATTGTTGGTAGATTTCACGAGGGACATGGGCCGTCAGGAAGGGACAGATGATTAGATCTGGCTGATATAAAGTAGCAGCCTCGATCATAAGAGTCTCGGATAAGGCATATTCAACACTAATAGTGTGGGTCTTGGCAAGTGCCAGAAAAAGTCGCTGCGAAAGCGAGTTGTGAGCTGTGCAAAAGAAAAGGATCTTCATCATGAAGCTGATAACTATTTCGAAATATAATATGGTTATTGAATTGTTCGGTAGGCTGAGGACTCACAACGCAGCGCAGGTTACTAACTGAGAACTTTATATTTTTTCCCAGCAACTCTATCTAGAAATCTAGACCAGGCTGTAAAAGTTATTAATTCTTTTTCTTTTTTGGTTTTTAATGTATTATTACTACCTTGTTTCGTTTATTAATAATTAATTGAATTTATTAAATCCCAAATTCGATATTAAATTAGTTTCTTCTATAAAAATATTTTTATATAAAATAGATAAATACCTACATTAATAATCACGTCAGTTATATCACGCTATAAATAAGCGCTAAAATTTGATATCACGTTGTTTTTGTTTTAATCGCTTGATTTATAGATGCGATGCAACCTAATACCTTATGATCTTATCTTCAATACTACTACATAGGATTAATTAAAACACCATTAGTTAACAGAAGGATCAAAATGATAAGATAAGACTTTAAGTCAAAGAGCAATGGGTACGAAATGCTTTATATTAACATATGATTTATTAATTGTTTATATTAAAATACAGTGGGCCTATGCTACTCACTCAAAATGTCGGGCCGTAATATCGATCAGCTCGGCTTTTTTTCGCTTTCTTTTCTTGGTTCTGGTATATAGTATCCTTGACTGCTCTGGTTTTATTAAGAAATACCTTGGCCACTAGCTTTAGTCTATAGCCTTTTGAGCTTGGCTCTTGTTATGGTCTCTTTCGGACTATCCTTGATCTTTCGTTGACCTGGCTCGGTTAGCTATGAGATTACTCTAAGCTGTTTTATTTTTACCTTTAATATTAGAGGCTATTTAAAGCTAAGGCTAAATTATGTACAATTGACGTTTGTGCTGTGTATTTTTACGTGGTGGATTTAATTTATCTCTTCATATCAAGGTCCTTATACTATATCCAATTGAATACACTAGCGCAACGGCGCAAAATTAAGCATTCCGTGAAGGTACCTTCCTTGTTAAGTAGTCTCAGCTTAGACCCTCGTTTATTGATTATTGGTATCTAGACAGCTATATCACTTAACGCATGTCATCATCCCTAGTTGAGTTATGGCGTGGAAGCTTATATAATGCTTGAGGCTATCTAGCTTTAATTGATCGGCTTGGTCCGATCAAGCTAACTAAACTTTATTACATTCCGATAGATGTTATCAATCTGATCTAATCAGTGTGCCTAAGTGCTTTGTATAGCCCTTTATTAAACCGGCGCTTGTGGCTTCTATTATATTGGTTTGACTTGCATAAAGGCAGAATAAGCTCCCTATGGATGAAAACTTTATGTTGATTTATTAAAGCATGATATTAAAATGATAAAAAGTGCTGTTTTATAATCCGAAGCCTTATATTATAGTAAGAGAGCGCTAGAGTGCAGTGAATAAGTGCCAAATTATAGCCGGCACATGGATTCAGGTTAGGTACCTGACATTATAGACAAGTGAGCTCTGTGTACGAAGTGGCACTAGTGTGCTACGCCATAGGTAGTAAACAAGTGTTAAGTTAAACTGAAACAGGCTATTGATGGATGTTATAGTGACCAAGCGCTATAGTATAGCGATTACACGCTATACTCAAGGACATGACCAAAAAGAATTCTCAAGGGTCTCTGCCTGTATCCTTATTTTTATAAATGTTATTTTATGCGATAGAGGCTTGATAAGCCATTATTATATTGAACAATGAAAAACAACCATTTTATACGGCCATCAATTATCTCAGCGTATGTGACATGTATTCCAATGAACTAACCTCGTCAATGTATTTACAGCATATACCCGATCTCATACCAATATTCATAATATATAAATAATTTTTGTTTAGAAGAATTTCATTATATAATTTGCAATTCTTGTGATATAAAACTATTCACAGCTTGTATCAACTTTCTATACCTTCAACTAAATCTATATTCTGTTGTAAGATATGCTAAAATATCATTGCTTACATGGTACATGCAATTTAACTAACAACTTTTAGTGTCTCGCTAAGTGGCAGCTTTTCAGGCACTTCAGGATGCGGCTGGGCTTCATCTCCATAATTCAAGTGCGCCTTTAGCGAGTAGTCACTTGGCACTTCGAGGAACTTTTTGATCTCTGACTCAACGGGAGGAATTGCTTGCAGATGCTGCAGATTCGCACCCAATCCCTCCAACTCAAGGGCAGTCCACACGAGGATCTGGGCCATGCCAGTAGTATGATCTGCAAATTGTCCGAACATGTGTGCGCCAGACGGGTGCTTCTCGCCCGCCTCCTTAACACTGGCACCGCTTTCCCAGAAAACGACCTGCTCGTGTTAGCCTGATTTGTAACCTTCGCAGCCTACATAAGATTATAATGCACTTACTGATCCATATGCTCCCTTGTGCGCTTGGAAGATGCCGCTCATAGCCGTCCATACTCCCTCGCCGGCACCTTTCAAGATAGGCTCAGCTGTCTTGATGATGACATCCCACAATTGCTTATGTTTCTCGCCAGTAACAATAGTAATGCGAACTGGTTGTGTGTTATAAGAAGATGGCGAAAATGAGAGCACCTCTGAGACAATCTGTTCAACGCGCTTATCCGAGACAGCAGAAGTGCTTTTGAGGCCGTACACAGTGCGGCGATGCTTAGCGGCGGCGAGCCACTGATCGGCGGATACAGATGCAGGTGACATGTTGACTGTTTGTATATTTAATTTGGCTGTAAAAAGATGAGTCTTAGTTCGATGCGAGATTTGTGAGTGGTAGACAATTTCTAAAGAGAATGAATCATATTAAATATAAATTATTTCGTCTCTTGTTTCTGCTATTTTATAGCTTCTTCTAACTCCGCATATTATCCAGGCTTATAAATAATGTACGTTAACATTAGCTTGCTGACACATCGTTTGTAATGAGGAAAAGTAGTGATTTATCTCCCAAATATTACAGCGAGCGTGATTTACTGCAGAAACAAGCGGGCAATCACGATTATTATATAATTCCCGCGCGGGTGATAGTATAATCAATACTTGCTAGTTTACTTTATGGATAGGCATTTAACGTTTTTAAGAGATTACAGTACATGTATACTTGTACAACCGACATAATCGATTAGTAACGAAATTAATAATAAAGCGCCTACAAATGCACAAGAATTAATAGTACCAGCCACTGTAAGGGCGACACGAGCCAAGGAAACCTAGGACGCGTGCACCCATTCCAAGTCGCCAACTTATTAGCAATAGTCGCGCGCGTATTGACATTGACTGCGTTTTATACATCCAAAAACAGCTAGTGTGTATACAAAAGTTATACATCCAAAAACAGCCATGGCTGTTTTAGTGTGTATAAAAGGGCATTAGAGTCGTATTGGTACATACAAATATGAAAACCGAATGCAACAACAGCGAATGTAAAGATACCAAAATGTATTTGCATACATGAAGCAGGTAGTACCCTTTTGCCAATGACAATCTTCGGGCGCCTTTTGAGGGTCTGAAAACATCAAAACTAGTAATGCGGCTGCATGGAAATGAATATTCCGCTTACATTCACAATCTGTCCATCAGAATCCCGTTCAAATGGGAAGAGCTCAAGTCACATTAGCCTTTTCGCATGATATTCGGATGATATGAACTTTGTGCTGAATCGGACATGGGTTGGATATCTAGTAGCTCTATATGCTAAATATATGACCAATTTCACTATAAAGACTCATCAAATAGCGCAGTGGGAAGAAGCGAAATTTTACGAAAATAATCTATTAAAGCTAGCCAAGAAAGCAGTAGACAAGTATATGTTGTTTCATTTTGCTTGAATGCCTTTTTGTTAATAACATCTTTCCTTTGTTGAATCACGCATCATCAGTATGGATGAACTGTTCGTGCAGTCTATTGTTTAGTTGACTTGGAACTCTCTGACAGGTTTTTGCTTCTCTTTTACAGCCTTACATGTAACCAACTATGTGACTTACGGCACTCTACGGAGTACAAGAAATTAGGTCTCTATGATAGGAAGTAGCAGCCAAACGTCTAATAACTGCGCCAGAATTAGTCTCTTACCCAGAGCAACGGCCTTGACTGCTGAAATGACGGTGCTAGACTTGCTAAGAAGGACTGAACCCTGGAAGGCTATTGAGGTTTATCATTCAACAGAACCTTCCCAGCTCCGTTTACGGCCTTTTATCACCCTAGCTTAGATGGCGCGCAAGCATTTACATTATGAATTCTTTCTGATTTTCTCGATTTATGGCTATCTAACCGCCTTCTAAGTGTGCGAGCTCGAACGTAGCCCTTAAGATTCAACTAAGAAACTATCTCAATACCATGGTGGGGACCCCTCCGTCCTTTTCAATAGACTATTTATTCTCTTCTACGCGGCGAGATTCGAACATTGGTTTTTAGTCAGTCAATTCTTAGAGTATGCACCTGAAATTGATTATCAGTAGGGCTAAGCATGCAGTTTAAGCGGTATTGTGTTGCACAATTTAGGTTCGCACCCATGAATCAACTCCATTAATTTATCAAACAGTCATTTAATACAATATACCTTATTCTTGGAGATTTGACAAAATGAGACTTATTTTAAACACACAAACTTAAGAGACAGCTTTTTACCAATGACTACGGTATAAAATACTCGTATGAAGTTCCCACGTTAGCTATATAGTATGGGCTGCCGGCTTTTAAGGATAATCCTAAGTACTCCAGCTCTTTTCAGATAAGGTAACTGGCATCATTATCCTCTTATCTACCTACTCTGTTGCAACTCGGAGCAACGAAATTGATGAAGAGAGCTTGGTAACTATCACTAGGAGCAGTTTTAATTTGAGGCAGAAACGTTCATGAACACATAGCAAGATGAGAAAATATACTGATTTATTCCGCACTAAAGAGTTCGCGCTATTTCAGCTGACGTAAAGACATATCCGTCTAGATTTTATGATAGAGAGTTGGGAAGATGGTAGGCACCCTGGCAAGACTGAGCTACAGCTTTTTTTATTTTGTTATTTTTACCTCTATATATTTCTATCTTTATTGAATCTTTGATGCATTTGCACGCGCAATACAATAAGTTTGTTTACTTTCTAGACTTTATCTTCACTATTTGATGTGCATTATCACATATCGATATGCTTATAGTCTGCATGACACCTTTATTAACTGTGCTATGATAACTTCTTGACCTTTATCCAGGCTCAATATAAACAACTCTACCATCTCTGGCCAATATTTAGCATAATGAGTTAGTCTTCAATGATATCAATTGCTTCTTTTTAGTGTAAACTTCCTGTATATCCCAGCTTACAGCAACTTTATATTTGGAGACACCTTATAACTCCCCTCAACTTCCTTTTTTATTAATTTCTTTATTCCAAGCTACTCACTATTGAGATTTATATACTTAAGGCCATATCTAGTGTCAGATGAAGAGTGGAGTAATGCACTATCATTGCTTTCACTGTATTGTAGCACATGCTCGCTCTATCATAGCAACAAATTTACTAATAGGCGAATGTCATCACCGCTACATGACCCTCCAAGTATTTATGGATCAACTTAAATTATGTACATTGCGCTGGATAGGTACTGAAATAGCTGTCTCAGTCCATAGTATATATGCAATGCAATCAATAAATAATAATTGAATAACTGGAAATATTGTTAAACTAATAATGATAATAAAAGATATAAAAGAAAACATAGAGAATCTACTGGAAAGTGAACTACTTTAGACGTAATATACAAATTCTTGGTTCAAATGTTGGAGTCACGCAGATGTAGAGATATCCGAATATTTTTAACGCTCCGAAAGATCTTATATCGATTCGTTGTTTCGCAATTGATACCGCTTAGAGTTTGCAAACATATTTTCCATCAAGAGTCTACCAATAAGTTGCGTATTTACTTGTTCCATTAATAACATCCATGAAATTTTGGGCTACTATGCGGTGCACTTGCTCAGAAGGATGAAGGGAATCATAAAACATGAAAGAATCGCGGTCGCCTGGTAAATCGGTGCAGTTCACTCCACTCGCAGGACAGTGATGTATGTAGTCGAGGACGTCAAGAGAAGTTGTGCCATTAAGATACTTCTCCGGGTTCTGGTGAATTTCTTTGAACAAAGTGTTGACATCTAGTGGCCCAAAATGGCCTTAGTAATTTGTATTAAGAAAAAAAGGTGAACTTACCATAGATTGCCCACTTCGCACCAGGATATCTGTTAGCAATATGCTGTTGGAATGGAACCTGGAATTTGAATATATGGTTCACCGCCTGCGTATATTCGTACATCTTGAAAGAGACTTCTGTCAAGTTAGATGGCTTATCTGGCCAATCCGGGAAGCCTGGGGGAAGTCCTTTGTTTTGGGGCGTTGCGTACAATGGATGCAGCTCGAGTGGTGGGACATTCAAGAGAATGAACTTCCGCCCCCCATTTTTATAGATGTTGTCAAAAGCCACAAAGACGCAATCAGTGAAAGTTGTGAGAGAGGTCCCAGGTGTCTGGCTATCAATGAATATATTCTTTTTGCCGATGTCATTGACGCCAATCCACATAGCGTATAGAGTATTATCTGCCGAGCCAGTGTAAAATCTTTGATGTGGCGAGACAATACTCCAAGAGCGAGAATCGGCTATCCAGGCAAGCATCTCCGTTTCCAAAACAGCTGCGTAGAGATCTTTAGGCGTTGCTCTAGATCGTGGTACGATACTATTGGTACCTAAAGCGCGAATAATTAGTCCTCCCTATTGCTATGTGTGATTTTTTTATAAATGCGAATGTAACTGCAAAAGATTTACTCACAAACCCCTCCAGCGATAGCATAATCGTAAAGTTTTGCGCCGGAATATTGATTAACATCTATGACCTCGTTCATTAGCTGCATTATTGCATTTAGCCAAAATAAGCCGTACATACATCTAGGCCAAACGCGCCCTCCGTCAGATGCATCAAAAGACTCTGGAAGCAATAATCCAACAGGTGGAGGCGTATTGTTATGAGTTGTGAAATAGTCCAATCTCGACTCATCAGTATAGCTATCTCCAAAAACAACGAGGTTTTCGAAATTACCGCCAAACCAAGAATGGTGGCTGGTATGGCTGGGCATATTAGGTTCAACAGAGTCGCCCTTTCGGGCACTGATTAACCCGACTGCAACAAATGAGAAACACACGAGGAGTCGCATGTTCATATCTTCGATTGCTAGGTGACTTGTAGAATAAGTAACGTAAAATACGACAGAGTAAAGGTTGAATAAAGGTGATGCTAAGAGACGTTGGACATCTAATATAATGCTGTGTACGTAATTGTATTATGCCAGGTGCAATGCCAGTTGTAATATGATGCGACTCCCCCTTGCTATTGGGTAGAAACTGGGTTGGAGGTTTGCTTACTGCTCGCCAACATTACCTGCTGCACTCCATACTTTGGTCTAAAACGGGGTGTCAAGGATCGCTCTTCATTTTGGCTCGGACTGACAAAAGAGCTAGTTTAGGGTGAGCGGAACTTCTTTAACTTTGATCTACGCAGACTACCTATTGTAGAAGTCTCAGCCGAAATCGATGACAAGTAACAAAACAAAACCAAGCGGTTTGATATCAGTAACATTAGCGCATTTTCATAGTCGCAATGACAGACCACTTCATAAGCAAACCTTTCCCCAGACAACCGAAGCAGCACTATCACGTTAGTCTGCATTAGGTAGTTGCTAAAGACTGAAAATAGACTAGTCAGCAGACTAACTATCTTAGGTTAGAATAATTTGCTTATAAATAGTAATCCCAAAATACCTCAGAGTGCTTCGCATACAGCCGTCGAGATCTGCCAGATGTCGCCGCGTCGGCATGAATTATTTTTCCGATTTCTCGGGTTATTCTTGGACACAATAAATCACGTTGGTGTTCCCCGAAAGGCTATGAATGGCGTGCGGATTATAGCCTAGCCGGAAAGTATGAAATAGGCTAGTTTTGGAGTGAGCTCGACTAGCATACCAGATGGACTTGGGATCTGATAATGTCAAGCTGCTTCCTCACCGTTAATTTACATAATTTTCTTGAGAATATTGTACGTTTTGTTCTGCTACCTTCTTGACTACTTACTACTAATCAACGTTACGAAGTCTTGTGTTTATCATGATCAAGCGACAGAGGTAATGGAAAAGAAGAAGGGAAAACATCAAGAAATAAATAAAGCGATCACAAATTTTTAATCGCAACGATAAATGTTATACTCTTTTAGATCAATAACCTGTCTCACATCTGTTTATCTAACAATTCGTATTTTATATATACATGAAAAAATAAGCGCCTTTGAAAATTTAAAATAAATTCTCTTAAATATGCAATTAAGTAATCATAATTTATTGCCTCTACTAAACTTGTTTACCAATCGCCTAACCCCACTCTGCTCAACCTCTTCATACTCACTACCACATAACAATGGCGAAGTTATATGGCATTTCAGACTTGCACCTTGCACATGCCCTCAACGCTTCGCAGTGGGATCTTTTACAACCCAAGCCGCCCGGCACAGGCCTGATTCTTGCAGGTGACATTGGCGAATCAGCTACGCACTTGATTACTGCTTTTCAGCGCGCCAAAGCTTGTTTCACACACGTATTTTGGGTCCCAGGAAACCATGAACTTTACAGTATCTCGCCATCAACGACTAAGCATCCTGCTGACCATCTTCGAGGTGAGGCAAAATATAATGCCTTAGTAGAGTTGGCGCGGCAGCATGGTGTCCTTACTCCCGAGGATGATTGGATGCTATGGCGGGGGGCGGACGGAGTTGACGTCGTGGTCGCGCTCGTTTTTACGTTATACGATTATTCGTTTCGCCCAGACGATGTCTCACGAGAAGAGGCATTGAATTGGGCGATGGAGAAAGACATTTGGGCAACGGACGAGGCGCTATTGCATCCAGATCCATATACCTCACGGGATGAATGGTGTACGAACCTATGCGAGAGATGGGAGCTCAAATTTACTGACTACGCAACACGATATCCGAATTCCAAGTTTGTCATTGTGAACCATTGGCCGTTACGAGAAGATTTGATATACATCCCAAGAATCCCACGGTTCTCTCTGTGGTGCGGAACCAAAAGGACCCGTGATTGGATGCAGCCTGGACGTTTCGGGGCTAATTATGGCGGAGCCCAAGTGGTCGTATCAGGACACCTGCATGTTAGACGCACTGACGTAAAAGAGGGCGTGAGGTATGAGGAGGTTAGCTTGGGATATCCGAGACATTGGGAAATGGCACGAGACATAAAGAAAGGGGTGAATGAGATGTTGAGAGAGATTCTGCCAGGGAAGGAATTACTGGAAGAGGGACAACGGGTATGGCGAGCGCAAGGTTAGTGAGCGTTTGAAAGGCTGGGGGAGAATAGTGTGAGATGGCTTCAGCCTTAAGAATAGCCTTGTCTGAGCAGACCTGCAAATATCTATACTGTAAATAAGACAGTTGCAGAATTCAACATTGAGGCTTACTTTGGATAGCATGGGATGCTGAAGCGAGATTACCAGTAATTAAAGATAGAAGCATAAGATGGCATGCTAGCACCAATATAGTATGGCACTTGATCTTAAAAAGCGGATATAAGGCATTAACAAAGTATTTTGCTACTGGAAGTACGAAGTAAAGAAGCTCTAATTTCTTAAGACTAAAGAAACATGACAGCAATTAAACGGGTAATCACAGGCCGCAATAGAAAATGTCCATTTCATAACTATACAACCAGATATCCGAAATGTAGAGATCTCCATATCTTAGAGCATAATTTAAGGTCAATATAACCGAGCTTGGTTATTTAATGTCTATTCGGACGTCTTGTCAAAGATATGTATGAATACTTTTTATTCCTTTGCAGTAACTTTGATTTGGTGATTAGAACTGACCTATATTGCAGAGGCATTAATTTCCATAAGCGTAATTTTCGTTCAGGATATATTGCTATCCATTCAATCTTCGTATTGCTATTGTGCTATCATTACTATTTATAGTTTATCGGGCTCCCTGATTAGCCATTTGCTTACCACTGGGCCATTTGCATGGTTTTGGCGCTCCTGAATTCGTTTGGAAGGTCTCAATAATTTTTTTTTAATTAAATATGAGCACGTAAAATACCAATTTGCGAACCAATGCAGGTTAAGTAAGATCAAATAATAATGGGAAGGATTGGCGATATTTGTAGTGAATACATGTATGTACTTGGTACGCTGAGGATTACAGCGGGCACTACTTAGGTTTTTACAGTGGTGCGTAGCGCTAGACGACAGGTACCTTGACCATTGAACAAACTCGGCGAAAATGCAGTGAATCGATTGATACGGGATTTATACTATGAATCCGAATACATTTTTATACCATACTAAAACGCGTCTCAATGAGAAAAGAGTTATTACGTCCCGTCGTTCTAAATCCCATTGGGTAGGCTGCGACCTATGTTTGAATGAAATGATGATACTGTATGATTGACGGGCCCAAGCCATCCCCAGGATTAGGTCTAGCATGCACAGATTTCATTCTTTTACAAAACAGCAACCCCGTCTATGTTCTATAGCTCTATAGCAATGCGTTGGGCATTTAAGCAGCTTGCACTTCCATAAAGAAGCCTACCATCCCTGAGCTGTTAACGTAGAGCCATCGGAATAGATCAAGCCGACTGGGGCTGGACAACTATAGAATATTTGTCAAAAATGCCGGTGACACTTCTGCATCCATCCATTAGGCTCCCTATTCTACGGCGAGCCTCATCAGCGGGGTATTGCTGAAGAACCAACAAGAAGATTTCTTAGTAGCATAAATTGAGTTACTGCAGCGGCAGACAATAAGCTTCGACAGATACAGCTAATTTAAGTGTGCATGGGCTTTGACAAAGGCTATTCATCGTAAGATATTCATGATGTATACAGCGTTTGGGTTTTACTCGGTCTTTAAGCCCCATCTGCACACGTCTTGGCCGTCTTACCCCTGTCTATAAAATAATCGTTCAGGTGCTCCTGATCTATCTAATTTCGACAATTCTCTAGAAGATGAAAACATATTTGTTTGGGTAGATCTACAAGACTATGGGTTGCTAAAAGATCGTCCTCGCCGCTTAAAAAGGATTCAAAATGACAGAGGCAATTATTAGCCTATTTTAGTCAAGCTGGGCGTGAGCAGCTGTTAGCTAGTAAAAAACACACTTACGCTTATTTAGGATTATAGTACCTCTTGAATAAATATTACGTTGGATCTCTCTCATGATATTGCACCGAGAAACAACTGAACTGACAGGATAAAAATGAAGTCTGCTTGCAAAAGTTCTTGTTAAGCCAATCTCGGACTATTTTATCACAGCCGTTGGCCCGAGTCTGCCGTTTTTTGCACTTTAAATGGGTGTTCGTTGACCATTTCCAGTGTGTTGGCTGCGGGAGAAGGCTTTGGTGGAGCTACATGTAGGCATGTATGCTGCGGCTTTTGGTGCGTTTCCTACTCTTCGCAAAATTTCCGATGAATTAGAAACTCATTTTTTGTTTGACTCTATTCTGGTAACCATATGTTTCCCTTGAAGGCCTCAAGGAGAACAGAAAACAGATATACAGACCTTTTGCAGGAATTGAAGGACTGGTTCAGAAAAGGCGCGGTAAGGCCTCTCTTCCAAAAGCTTTGAAAAGGGTTATCATTTTCAGGAAGCCGGCCTATGGATATATCGCAGACTTCCTCCCACAAGTATGCCACTTGATTCAGCAGATTTTTCTCTTATTTCGAGACATTTCCCCAATGGTAGAAATATCATATTTCATCAAACTAGTCAAACCATTTGCTGTGGCATCAGCTGGACTGGGAGCGATATACAACGCGTATGAAGAAGCATGGGCCGCCTCAAGACTTTATTGGAAAATCCGTCTTCAACATGCCAGCTTTTTATTACATAGATTAAATAGCAAGGGCCAAAGAGGATAACTCTAGGCACAACGGTAATTATATTAAGAAACAACTCGAAGTTCAAAGCGCGTTCAGCGTCGCTATTTCTCGCGACTAGTGTTGTCGAATTTTATCTAAAGTAGATCCCATATTTCGTACTTTTTCATGTCATTCTTTTTTGGTGGCTGGAGTACGCACTTCTTGTATGGGTAACGCAGCGAATCGGCCCCTCGGCTTAAGAAGTATATACTAGTATTTGTATCAGATGAGACGCCCCAGAAAGATTACGTACAACCAAGTAAAAGATGGGACGAAAATACCAAGGACTGGGCCTACTATTACTCAACTACTAAGAAAAGAAAGCTTAGGGGACAAAGTATTAACGAATGATGATCTTGCATGTTAGCGGGCCCGGCTTGGAAGCCCAAAGATGGCAGGCGAAGGTAGGTGATACACGGGCCCACAATTTATGAGAAAGATTACAGGGATTATACACATCATAGTGCGTTATCTGCGTCCACCAAGAGTACGCAGTAGATATGTACTATGCAGCTAAGTTTGGCATGTGCCAGCTTCATGGTAGCAAGAGTAAAGGTTTTAATATAATAGTAGCCGTGCCACAGCGATGTTACATGCCTTGCTAAGGAATGTAACCCACGCGTCAATCATAAGTTTTGCACACAAACCAGTACAAAGTTCTGCAACGTATTAGTGATTCCCCTTCCAAGTCAGCAGCCAAGGCGGGGTCCCCGCTTTTGCTATTACGGCCCCTTATTAATGCGAACTTCCTTCTTTAGGCATTTAATGAGCTTTATTATCCATTGTTCCCAGATTATTCTATACCATAGCGAAATCCTACGTTACGCTCCTACGAGGGGGCACCATTTTACTTCACCTTCCTATTAATGCATAAGCTTTTACAATAAGATAAGATAAGTTTTTTTTCTTTTAAATACATTAGTTGGCTTGTATATACCTTGAAAATTGAATGCGGGGAAAATACGATTAACTGCTTACTTGCGCTGAAAAAGACGACAATTTTATGAGAGTCGCCCTAAGTGTCGCAAAGTATGGAGCATTATCTTCAATGGTAAGGCAGAACTGCAAAATAGTCAATTGTATTTCAAAAACGGATTCTTATTATGTGTAAATTTATTGTATTTGTTACAGTAATTGCTCCTATTTAGAAGGGTTTCATAAATATTAAGTTTCCATTTAAAAAAGGGATGATCCATAAAAGGAACTCTAGCTCACGAGGCTAAGTGATAATACTACCTTCTCAGAATAGATAAGGAAGCCAAGAGATCAAAGAGATATATTCTAAAAATGGACCCTCAAAGCCTATAAATTAGTATAAGTCGGCAAAGTCTCGTTATTAAGTTGGCGAGCTTGTTTATCTCCCTCATTAGATTTGATCATTCTTTAGTATTACTAATTTATTTCACATCTTTATCCACTGTTTTGATCATGACACGTCTTCTCGACGCCAGCTTTATGCTGCTGCCTGTTATCGCATCGACATTATTCGGTGCCGCCTCTGCACAAAATGCGACATGTGCAACCAAGGGAAAACCAGCAGGTAAAGTTCTCATGGGATATTGGGAAAATTGGGACGGAGCAAGTAACGGTGTCCACCCTCCATTCGGCTGGACGCCAATCGAAAACCCTGTGATTGCACAGAACGGTTACAATGTGATCAACGCCGCCTTTCCCGTCATTCTGTCGGACGGTACAGCATTATGGGAAACCGGCATGGCGCCTACTGTTCAAGTTGCGACTCCAGCTGAAATGTGTCAGGCCAAAGCAGCTGGTGCCACAATTTTGTTGTCAATTGGAGGTGCTACTGCTGGCATAGACCTCAGCTCTAGTACAGTTGCTGACCAATTTGTGGCGACAATTGTACCAATCTTGAAGGAGTACAACTTTGACGGCATTGATATTGATATTGAGACCGGCTTGGTCAACAGCGGTGTTATCACCACACTGTCTACGTCCCAAGCCAACTTGATCCGCATCATCGATGGTGTCCTTGCCCAGATGCCTGCCAACTTTGGCTTGACTATGGCACCTGAGACAGCATACGTCACGGGTGGTAGTATTGTGTATGGGTCTATTTGGGGGGCCTATCTACCTATCATACAGAAATATGTTGAAAATGGACGGCTGTGGTGGCTAAATATGCAATATTACAACGGCGACATGTATGGTTGCGTAGGCGATTCATACGCGGCCGGCACTGTTGAAGGTTTCACCGCCCAGACCGATTGCTTAAACAAAGGACTTGTCATCCAAGGGACAACAATCAAGGTCCCGTACGATATGCAAGTCCCTGGACTACCTGCGCAACCGGGAGCTGGAGGTGGCTATATGACCCCAAGCTTGGTAGGACAAGCATGGGATCACTATAATGGCGCTTTAAAGGGTTTGATGACGTGGTCGATCAACTGGGATGGTGCAGGAAATTGGACATTCGGCGACAATTTGCTTGGTCGGATTGGTTAGACAAGCGTTACGAGAACAAAGGAAGTGCTGAAGTCAAACATACCCCTTGGCCCAATGCTCGGAAAGATACCCGATTTGACCAAGAATAAAGCTTCTGCTTGTATTATTCGCATTATGTGGAGAGTTAGCTTCAGCGCTGAGATTCTGGGTACGAAAATCCTCTACGACGGCTGAAAAATCGGAGAAGAACTTCATAGTAGTATATAGCAAAGATGACTGTTTAGTCTTAGTACATACAAAATCGGCTTGAACCTTCAATACCGGGTAATAAACGGCGATGTTACTGTGACAGGTCCTTGGCGCAGAGGCATAACTAAGCTTATAACCAGACGCTATGCAACGAGGAATATCGGGTATCGCTTTATGTCCATTCTCCTGGATTTCGCTCTAGGAGTCGTATATTCTATTAGTCAAGTGGCATAACATAAGTCTCAATCACACAGTATAATCGTGTGTGAGAATTTGTAAATAAGACTTATATTAGTTTGTAAGTATTTCACAACAATGTTCACCAAAATTTTGAATAGGATTGTGAAAAATCTTCTGTTCCTGCCTTAGTTCTATTTATAATAGTCCATTTCACATGTTTCTACTGGGAAGGTTCAGAACTTCCAGCATACAACCAAAACTACTCCTCCCCTACGAATGTAGGGAGATGGGCAAAGTTGAGGAAAAAATTAACACACGAAACGATCTGGTACCCCAACCCCCCGGGGTACAAAAAATGGCACCTAGACGCCCCGGCCAACCCGCTAGAACTACAACTCCCCCGGACAATTCTGCATAGGCTATTAGCGGAAAGATAGGGGCACGGAGACTTTGTGGAGTACCACGAAAGATTCGGACGCGATGCCGCCCCCCAATGCAAATGCGGCGAACCAAGGACACAGGGGCATTTCATTGAATGCAGAATGGTGAAAACATTCCTGCCTAAACTGCCAGACAAATCCGTCAGGAACGGAGACACACTCATTCAATACATCCTGGGCCCCAAGGGTTCCAAGGCTTTCCAGAAACTAGTGGAGGACACCAGCCCATACAGCAACATCTCTCCTAAATTAGATTGATTAAACACACCCCCTTCCCTTTATACCTATAAAACGTAGCGAACGCGGGTCTGAAACTGCGGCTCCTACCGTCCTATTGCCCAGATGTGGATTTATGTAACTAGCTTACTTAGTGGACGAAAATAATAAAACAAACATGTTTCTACTGTTCAGATTACTTTAAATCCAGTGAGAGGCGCACTAAACTAATCGTGATTTACTGTTCTGTCCAGTGCTGATTTAGGGTTCCCGCTGTTTACCATTTTCCTGTTTCAGGACTGCAGTTTTAATTTTTAAACATTGGGGCCGTACACATCAGTAATGCAACAGAATATACAACTGTTATACAATACTGTGACCGCAATTCGAAGTTTAGTGCATGCTTGTGGAGTACAAATTAGCGACCTACCCTCAGTCATGCGACAGTCTTGTAGGATGGATATATCCTTTTGTTACTCAAGAATGGGGAAAGAATTTAGAGTGGCAAATGGTAGATACACGTATTTTGAAGTAAGGCGAGCATGTTTGTAAATAATTTATCATCGTGCTTGCGTGCGTATAATTTTCGAATTGGCTCTTTTTTTCTGTCGCCTTTGAGCGGCCATCCAAGCATGTTTATCAATTGTTGATAAACCAGATCCAAAATAAATATCCGCACTATTAATAATAAATGCTAATTATACCAAGTTAATTACGCGCAATGTTCTATTGCTAGTGAATTACCCTGTCGCGTAGGCTATTAAGTAAGTATTCCATGTTCAAGTACGGAGTACGCATTCTTTGCCTGTTAAGCATTCTGCCAATCATTACATAATCCGACTGACCACTTTTTGGTTATGGTTCCCCTCCACAGCCTTACCTACTTCGTAGCGTCTCTAACCATTCCGCCCCAAAAATGCAAAATAATTGTCCAATATCAAGCAGCAAAACTGCGGATTCGAACGGCTGCCACCATGGCTCGACGTATTGAGCCGAGCCACATCGCAGCTACAATGCTCTCTTGGTTAGACCTTGAATTAATTTCATGCACAACCATTCAGGGTCTCTGGGCAGGCTATGGCCACATTTGTGCCGTTTCTGCCCAGCCAACCACGGAATGCACCTCCACGGAGTGGTATCGTCTCTCCAAGGCTCAAGGGAATGACCAAGGCAGTACGGTCTATCTCGTTTTAAAGATAGTCCACCCTCCCACTAAAACTGGAGATGAGGGTCATCTCCGTAAGATGTTTAGCTATGAAGTTGAGCAGTATTTCTACGATGAAGTTGCCCCTCGCCTCCCTAGTAGTATTGCAGTGGCCCACTGTTTTGCTTCGACGCGAAGTATGAAGGAAAAAGCTATTGAGCATGGCATTGACCACATAATGGCTACTCTTTTGAACGATTTAAGGCCTGAGTTCCATGTTGCTGGAGAAAAAAGGGCGGTTCTGTCAAGCAACCAGGTATTTGCAGCTTTAGCATGGTTGGCTAAGTTCCATAGCAGCTCTTGGTCTCATTTACCTCAAGATTTGAACGATTTTCTTTTACCACCGCTAGAAGAAGCCATAAGGCGTCAAAAGGATCCCAAATCCGGTGGCACAAACCTCTGGCTGAACGGTGGATATACATATCTCGCCACCAGACAAGAAGAATATCGGTTACTCGCGCAAGACAAATTCTCAGAGTGGTCTGATGTATTCTGTAGCTCAGTCAATGGCTCACCATCCATTGCTGAAGCAGCCGCCGAATTTCTGGCTCCCCAGGGCAGACCATTTGAGACATATATCCATGGAGATGTAAAGTCTGAAAATCTCTTCTCAACGGAATCTGGAGATAATGTTGTGTTTTTTGACTTTCAATATGCGGGGATCGGATTAGGCGTGTGCGACCTAGCTAAGCTTTTCACTTGCTCTGTGCCTTTGAGTATGCTCACAACCCATAAATCCATCCCTTCGGCGTTGGAAATGGATGAAAATGAAAAGAAATTACTCAACCACTATTGGTCTATTCTGATGAATAATCGACCCAACAGCAAAATACCCGTATACGAATGGGATATTTTTCTTCGACATTGGGAGACCGCCCTTGTAGATTGGTGTCGATTTCAAGCCTCGTGGGGGTTTTGGGGAAATACAGAATGGCTAGAAGCCAGAGTTAGGTTCATTACTCAAGATGGTGGCTGGAGGTATTGGCTTCGACAACAGATATAAAGCACACAGAATAAAATAGAGCTTAGCCCAAATTTGTACTGCTCTTTTTGCCACTGCTGGAAAGAGTGCCCACAATTTTCATTTCGCTTTCTCGTGTTTATTTGCAATGTCGAACGAAAGGCAGTATCGGGTTTTATTGAGTGGCAGAGGTAGATAGCTCTTTATAGACTACATCCAATTTTACAAGCATCAATTCGAGACAGTTGGACGCCTTTTTGCTATTGTCCTTTCATCAAACCTATAAGCTAATCATTTAGCATAGGCTGACACCTTTTTCCGGTTTTGTTCTCTAACTGCCTAGAGTAATGCGTGCAATGAATTGCCTCGCGGCAAATAATTTGGCCTGAAAGATATAGAAAACCATTTCAAAGTTTCAGACGAGTTGCATCATCCTAAAATTCACCTCAATAGCGATTCGTCTCTCACGCCGATTTATGCAGTCGCTCGTTTTAAACCTGTAAGTCATAAGGTTTTATGGAGATGTTGACGACAAGGACGCTCATCATCACCTGTAGCCCAACCTCATAAGTTGCAGTAAGCTGATGGTGCATATATCATATTCTAATTGGGACTGACTAATTTAAATTAGAAACAACGAGAGATTGATTGGTGGGCCAAGGTGCCTAGTGCGGATTTGGTGTCGTCTCAATGATTCTTCGAGAGGTATCAAGAGCGCTACTACTGAATGTGTACTTCGGTCCTATTATCGAAGAGTTGATGTCGCCACTCGTAGCGAGGTTTTCATCAAATCTTCCACCAAGAAATATGCAATCCGGTACCCCCGTCCAAATTTTGAATTGATACTCGTTATATCTGTCCCTTTATTCCGTTTCCTGAATCTGTGTTAGAGGTTGGTCAGTAAGTAAACATGGGCTATATGTGGACGTTTGCCTTATCCGCCTACAATATCTCTTAGTAAACATTCATGGCCTCGGAAAAAGCGTGTGTGTCACATTGAAACAGTTATGGCCATTAATGAAGGAAACTAATACTATTTACTTTACATGTAAGCTTCATTATGTCAATATTTAGGCAGTAATCGGCTGTTAACCGAAATTATCACTAGAAGACGTGATTAAATACTTTGTAGACCGATGTTCTTATAGAAGCAACCGACACCGAGACAAGTGAGTCAGTCGACATGTCGGCTTGTCAGATAATACCTTCCGCTAACTCTTTTCCGTATTAGCAGAATAAATGCCTATGATAACAAGAAGCAAAAGCTTGCATTCGTTGTTCTACTATTTAGAGCCCGAATTTGAAAGAAAATGAGAATTTTAGCAATTATATTCCCGCTCTTTTCTTCTTTTCTGGAAGCCATACGCTAGTGTTATTCACTTTGACTTTGCTCATGAGATCTTTGTTCATAATCTTGAGACCAGTTTCGAGCGACGGCGATCAATTAGCATTTTAATGAGATATGTAGCATTGGCAGGACAAAGACCTTTGGATATAGCATAATTAATTACAAGCTTTAAGATATATCTCTCTCATATGAAATTACTAAAATTTATGAAGGGTACCTCAATACGAATCGATTGGCCGGATTCAGTGGGGTCCCTATTACTGGCCACCTAAAAATCTCTCACCACAAGCCCCCGAAAATGAACCTATATCCGGTTTGCACACCGTTCAGGGTTTGACTACAGCAATCTTGCTACGCACTGGCACATTTTCTTGTCTTCCTACTTCAGGGAAATCAGATAGCTGAACGCCCTTGCGGAATAGCAAGCAATGCGTCGAACCACCGAAATGAAACATGCCCGTCTGTTCGCCCTTTTTCACATGCTGCCCTTCTTTTACCGTGATGTCAACCGAACTGACTTCATCCATACCGATTGCGATAAAAGCCATCAAACCGATTGCAGGGTTATCTGCTTCAATGAAGATAATGCCTCGGGTTGCTAGCGCAGAAAGGTAGCCTTGGCCAACTGAAATGCCGCCGGTATCAATTTCATGAACATTGGGATCCCCAACACCTTCAAATAGAGGTTCGCTGAAATATGTGCCATCTTGGACGAACGCACGTCGAATTGTTCCAGAAACTGGGGAATGCCAACGGTGGTAAGAGAGTGCGGATAAAAATGCCTGGTAGACCGTTGCACCCGCGAAATGCTGAGCTAATGGATCATGTGCTAACATATCGAGCACTGAGTAGGGCTGACCTTTGGCGAAAAATCGATCCCTTAACTGAGCATTTCGCTGAATGTTGAACACTTTGGATTCGCATGCGTTGGCAATGACATTATCATCCTCTGGAGATGCCACAGGCCTTGCCTCATCACGTACTAGGCGAGTGAAGAAGTCTAGATTGTATTGTTAGTGAATCCGTCCTGTATTACTTGACACTATTATGCCGGGCTAGGACTTGTGATAGGCTTACCATCCCAGGATTTGTAGCCGTGATATTTTGCGGATGGCTCACAAACAAACATTTCTTCGAATTTCAGAGATGACTTGTAGGGAGCATTCGCGACCTGCATAACATCATTCAGGCCTGTTTCGCCAAACCAGCCTAGCTTGTGGCCGCCTAAAACTTCCGCTGATTCTGGCGTCTGCAATTGATTCACGTCAGCCGGCTGCGGAATGGTGTCCAGTATTCTTTGTGACGCACAATGCTTTTACAAAGAGCGAGTTGGGTTCAAATTACCTCTAGAAATTTCCCCCATTCATTTAAGACCTTCTTGATTGCTTTATTCACATCTGGATCTAGGAATGCGGCGTAGCCACTGTTAAGCCTAGTTAATAGATCGCTTCACTTATTGGTGGCTTGAATGCTGTGCTGCCACATGCTGGCGTTCTTACCTTGCTGTGCCCATGGGGTAATCAAGGATTGCACAAAAGGGTACCCCTACAACGCCTGCACTTTCAGCCGCATCCGTCCATTCTGGAGCCCTTGAGACAATGTGGTTCAGCACTTGTAGCATATGGCGGTAGTCGCGGATCTGCTTAGTGCCTGTGGGATCGCGCCAGTATGGCCGCTTGTTCGGAATCTCTTCAAACATTTGAATGAAATACATGTATACTCGTGAGTTACCTTCAATTAGCTCTTTGAACTCTTGCAAGGCTGGCGTTAATTTTTTTTCGGGGTTCTTATCGACGTGGTCCGTTACGCGACGAAGATATTCCCGATGAACACGATGATCTGCTGGAAGCCATGCACCAGGCCTAGAAAAAGATTGCGAAAAACATGTTAGCCCATATAAATCAGCTGATGCAGCCGGAAGACAGATATTCATACTTGTGGACACGCCACTGGCGTGGAATATCATGGTGATCGCCGTGCTGCCAAACCATTTCGAATGAAAGAATAATTGATAGAAGAAACGGGAGCTGAGTAACGGTTTGTAAGTTGATATGGTTGGAAGTCGATCTACTATTTATATTTTATGTTGAACTTTAAAGCATGACGTGTTGCAGCTAGAACGTGGTCTCGTCATTCCTGTCTATGTGATGCGGGACTTCGCGAACCCAATGATGCAATCGTGATGTGAGTGCTATCCAATAGCGGCTTCCAAGCTCATCTTGTATCTAATTACAGGTATATTATGCTCCATTATAATCGATCATCAGCCGCTAAGCTGCCGATTTCCCGCATTCCTCCAGGCTTGACACCGCCACATACTTTGTACACAGGCAATTACTTAAAAATGATAAAACACAGTATTTTAAACTGTTCAATTAATAGAAGTTTTGCTGCTGCGTAATACTTTTATACAAGAAAAAGACTTACCTTGTCTATACTATTTAATATCACCAATTTGCCTAGAGCGATCTCCTTGTCGAATAGAGTGATTTGTCAGTCGAAATTATTCCAGCTGAGTACGTAGTGAATTAATGAATGAGCGATTGGTATCTATTAGAGATTAATGATTCACCACACTGGCAAAATTATGTTAGGTTGGTCTGGGTTTGCATGGTCCCAGAATTTTGAGAGCCCTTCATGCAACTAATCTCAGAATTGAGAATCAGCTTGCAGTAATACTTTTCGGGGCCTTTTTCTGTATCGCAAGCAGTCGTAGAGCGACATGACACATACACAACCGCCTACACTGCGCGAGTTATATTTGAAATTGGATATTTTATTTTACTCTCAATAGCATCTTCAGCGAAAAGCATTTCGATTTTGTTGAGAAGCTTCGTTAAATAGTGGCTGAAATAAGGCTCGACATGGACGACGTCTGTAATTTTCAACAGCACTGCCTAGACCTACTGGGCTTAGTGCGACAGCCACTAGAAAGCACTGCATTGGCTACCTAAACTTTCGAGAGCAATTAGATTATGATTTTGCCTTTCACACAATCACAACTAATTCTTCTGCTAAAAGGTAACCAAAGCCACAAAAATTACACTCATCTACGCGAGTATCGGAAAGCTACAGGAAGCAGGAAAAAAAATATATAACCTGCAGCTAGCGTATGGTTCTGTGGCAGCGTAAACAGTGTGCAAGCAATGCCCGATCAGCTAATCAGTGTAAGGTTTTCCTAAGCCAAATGGCTGCAAGTCTTCTTTCGACTCTCCACTTTCATCTACCCAGAAGATATCAGTACTGAAATATGGTCGCATACGATTTAATTACTTTTAACCATTGAATCTCATCTCATCTAAAGCCGCAGTGATGGCTTCAAGCGCCCAAAAATTGCTCTGCAACATTAACACTAGGTTACTCGTCATTTCCGATACTCATGGAATGCAATTTCCGGTTGACATTAACGCACATGTTGACGTTGCTATCCATTGTGGAGATCTCACTCAGCATTCGAAGCTGGACGAGTTTCGAGCTGCTGTCAGTCTAATGGAGAGCATTAATGCGTCCCTCAAGCTAATAGTCGCTGGGAATCACGACTTTTCGCTCGACATACCGATTTTTAAGCGGAAGATATCCGAGGCATTTAATTTGGCATCGGAAACTCTGGATGATGCTCTAATCAAACGAGAATTTGGTGACTATGGCACAGCCCGAGAAGTATTGCAGCAAGCGAAAAATAAAGGAGTGGTTCTTCTTGATGAAGGGTCGCATGAATTCTCTCTTAAAAACGGTGCTCTCTTAAAAGTTTACGCAAGCCCATATACGCCATCGACGGTATCATCTAATGAATGGGGGTTCCAGTACAGTGGCGTTCATAAGTTTGACATCAATCGAGGGGTCGATGTTGTTATTACACATGGCCCGCCGCACGGAATGATGGATATGTCCGCGGAAAGGAAAAGGATTGGGTGCCCGCAGCTCTTTGCAGCCGTAGCAAAAGCTCAACCTCGAATTCATTGTTTCGGGCACGTTCACGAAGGGTGGGGTGCAAAACTGGTTACTTGGAGATCCCAAATATCAGACACGCCCTCTCATTTCACTGATATAGATAACGACAAATCACATATCATCGAAACGCTTTTGAGCCTAACAGGATCAAAATCTGAATCACCAGAGGAAAAAAAGTTGAGAGAGAAGAAAAATGCTGAATATAGGCTGCGCGGACACTGTCAAATCAGCCATTGCGGCGATAATAAGACACTAGGGAATGGCCAGACCTTATTCGTCAACGCAGCGGTGAAAGGCCACAATGACTTGGACCAATTGCCCTGGATTGTCGATATTCAGCTACCTGCCTGCGCATGAGATCTCGAGGGAGACGTGTAGTATTCCATATTATGTGGCTGAATAATTATGGTTATATGAATGATACTATGTACTCGGAGTTGCTAAGGGGAAAGAGAAATATCCAATTGAGGTATCATCCAAAATAATATACACTGTGCCTTACTATGCGCTGATTTTCAGGAATTTATCTAATATAATAAAGGTTTAGCATTTTGTATTAATTGACATAAGATATTCGAGGCCCCATGGCCTTTGGCTCGCTTACTGTTACATTGACAGTCCCAGTGTTCAAAGCGGTAGTAGTCGTGCCAATTCTGAACAACTTCTTCGTTAGCGCACTTATCAAGAATGCTGAACCCGTCCTCTGAGTATTCTTGTATATATCGCTCAAGTTCATAAACTCGTCTCATATCGAAGTTGGCGTATTTTAGATTCCAATGAAAAAATAAAAATATCGTGTCGCATGATTTCTAGAACACTAATAATTATTATCACAAGCTACAGGTATACCCGTCGCCTTAAATTACAGTCAATGTGAAAGTTATATGTAAAACACTATTTGTAGTAAGAATGATACCAGCATTTATAATGATGATTCTCTTTTGACGCGAATATTAGAGAACGCGTCTGCGTTTCTGTAGCGATAGCCAACTTTAATTTAGAAATTCCCCGCGATGAGAAATTCAGTAGTAAATGATGCCAGTCCGACAGTCCCGATTCATAAATCCTTCAAAATTCCTTGAGCGCCCGTGGCTTATTTCAATTTGGTGATTAACGAATTCTGACACAGAGTGAAACTTCTAAAATCTTTCCATCTATTCCAAATGCCGAAGTCCAACAGAATCATCGCCGCGCCGCTACGAAACGCACTATTGGAGTGCTTCCAAGCGGTTGCCCTTCTTGTTCAGCCCGAAATGCGACGGCAATTGATCCTTATCGGTGGTGCAGGCAGCATAGCCCATTCTTTGGTATAGCACACCGAAGATGTGGACGTTGTTGCACCTGCAAATGTCCTAGTCGATATCTGGAAAGCTGTTCAGGCTGGTGCTTCCGGGTTCAGTCTTGAAGCTGATGGTGCGATTGCATTCGATGCAACCACAAGGTTTCCGAGTTCGTGTCGACCTCATCGAGGCCAATGGTGGATATATCGACCAGATATATACCACAGTACCATATTCGGGAGCTTCGCTTGCGTCGAAATCGGACCTTCTGAGACTAAGGGCTGGAGCAGCTATAGAACGCTAGGATGATGGAGATCTTGGAGATTTTCAGTGGTTACTGGAAGAGGTGGCCAGAGAGGGCCAATTTCTTGCAGAATTAAACCAGAAAGAAACCGATGATATTTTGAGTGTTGGGGTGCGTATCGGGGAGCTTGATCGTTTGGTTTTGGCCACTGTTTTGGGTACATACAATGGAGAAGCCGCTTTGCATTTACTTGGGTTGCGATGATTTCATGATTCAATAAACAGACAAGAAAGACGAATACTATAGTTACTGCTCTGTACATATGCTAGGATACGCAGATAGGCTTCCGCTTAGTCCGCTAAGGGGTAAACACGAAACGGCTATCATCAACTTGTATCTATAACCCATAGTTCCGTTGAGATCGAATTCTCTTTCCTTCAGATTATCTTTCCTTCAAGAAGTGAACACTACGGGCTTTAATTTGCTTAAATCCCCTTCTTACCTTGCAATTAGAGCTGCAACAGATCACGCTAAGATGTCGGTCAATGAGCTTTCCATCAAGGCCTGGCTATCTTCCGTGCGCTTTGGCAGCGCTGGTAACAGCTCCTGCACCCATGCAATAATCTGTGGTGCCTGTAGATTGATTCGCACGCCTGTTCCCGTGCTCTGGATTCTTGTTTTAGAGCTCGATCCGGCGCCCTTATGAGAGTAAGAAGCAAGTGTAAAGGGACCCCAGCCTACCATAGCCTTGGCCTTGGTCTCTGAAATCCCCAGGCTACTCTCTAACGATGCGGTGTTGCCGGTGAATTCTAATTCTACGTTGCAGGCGACGACGAAGGCATTTGGATAACTACAAAATTGGGTAGAGTCCGTCTCCACAGGAATATTCTGTTCCGCGGCTTGCTGCAAAGCGATATGCCCCGGCGAAATTGTGAATCCGGGGGCGGCGTCAAGTTCGTTATCAGCGAAGAGCTCTACATTCAACCACGGGCGCTCAATCTCGATAAGCATACAATCCATTGATACTTCGACGTCGATATCAGCTATAGATGAAGACAATTCCTCTTTGGAAGATGTATGGGATTCGCTGGCGCCAACCGACCAGAATCCCCATCCAGCACCAAAGGTTTCACTTCTGGAGGAGTCGTTTGCCTCTTTGACCGAATCAAAATCAGAGGCAGCTACTTTTGTAGTAATGCGAATCCATGGAGATGATTCCTTCGCCATAGAGCCTTCAAGGAGATCTCTGTTGGCGACGAGGTCATGGTCGCCAATAGTTTTGCCATCCGCGTAGATTTGTGGTTTGACAATAAAGTTCGGTGCAGGCACCAATTCGGCGTCCACATTGTTCAACTTCGATTCAAGCTGTTCAATCTGTTGCTTGACCATATCAATTCGTTGATTAATATAATTTTTTGCCTCTTCTTTACCTGCATCATCGGCAGCTTGTATAAGCCCCTTATTCTGGGATTTGAAGGCCTTGTTCCAGATGTGTGCTTCGGCAACCACAGCATCAAAGGGGTTCCTAAATAGATTCAAATTCGTTTCATTATTTTCTTCTGATATAGGTGTTGCCTTATCCTCTCTTCGTATAGATGTCTTGTTGTCTCCTCCCACAGGTATTTTCTCGTCTCCAGCAGATGTTTTATCTCTCCCTACAGGCGTCTTGAAATCTCCCAAAGCAGACATCTGTTGTTTAGCCCACTTATTTGCATCAGCGTCTTCATAAGCCTGTTTATAATGACCGCGCAGTGTTTTACTAGCATCGTCTTCAGACTCGTTGAATTGATGTGGCACACACTTGCCACTATCAACCGCGTCGTAAAGACCTTGATGTGAGATCAGGATATGATGGAGTCGCCTGATCTCTGCATGAATTTCCATTGTAGAGGGACTATTGTTGCGTCTTATCCATTCATCCATTTTTCTTTTTACCAAGTTGGCCCAGTTGCGAGGCGTAAGATTAACACTGCTGTATTCAGTGGCACCGTCGGCAGCCAAAAGAGTAAGATTTCTAAACGCCTCCTTGCTACTTTCAATCCGCTTCATGGCGGAAGTGACGTCAACAACTCCAAAATTGAATTCAACTGTAAATTTGTTCCCATGGATGACCCAGTCCATGTACTTGGCCTGAATGGCTGCCTTGTAATCGCGTCCAGTTAATTGCAACCACTCAAGAAATGAATATTTTTGCTGCTCAGAGGTCAATCCTTTCTCTTGGTCGGCTTGCCGCTGCCTGAACAAGGCTTCGTTATAACGTTCAACGGCTTGGTTCCACGACTCTTGCTTCTCTACATAGGTTTGCAGTTTGGATTTTCCGGGCATGCCATCATCGCTCATTGTCAAGTAGCTCATTGCTTGAGTATATCTATCGCGAACTTCGGCCTGGTACTCTGTCAGAGACCTATCATCTGCGCAGGATGAGACCGATGTTTCCACAGAGACCAAGCAGTCTAAAGCGGCAAGGTAGCTTCTTGCGACACTTTTACCAGTACGGCCCATCTATACGTATTAGCACTTTGATGCTTATATTTGGCTCATAATTGACGTACCATAACTTTACTAATTGGTATTTGGTTGTCAACCAATTTGGCTTCCGCAATTTGAACACCTAGAGGCTTGAGCGTTTCCTCGTCTGGGTTCCAGATGTATTCGCTCGTCATGGTTAGTATGGATGGCGCATATTAACATCTAATAAGAAACCTACGTCAGATCAATGATTGTCCCAGGAACCTGAACCGTCATCAGCTGTGTCGAAGACACTGGCAATGATGAACTAATGGCTTCTCTGAGCGCAGTGGCTGCTGAAGCTGCTATGACGAGGGCATTTTCCTCTTGATTTAATGAGTTTTTAAGCTCAGTGCTTACGTTAGGAGCAGCAGATGCGACAGCGGTAGAGTTGGTGGTATCGGTGGTATCTGTGGCGGCTGCGGAGGTAGTAACACTGGAGGTAGCAGCTCTAGAGCTTGCTTTGTTGGACATTTTATCGTCCGACCGTTTTATTCGAAATATTTTGTAAAACATGAGCCAACCGAGATTAGAAAGTTTGATCTCGGCAATAGATACATATATATATGTATGTGTGGCAGACTAAAATGCTCAAATTGTGTTTGCTAAAACTTGTTACTCCCAAATATTATGTTCAGCTCGGAACTTTTTAAAAAACGTGCGGAAAATGGAGCTGGAGTCTCGAAAAAATTAGGTGTTTACCAAACATTATTATGTTAAGTATTTCGTATCATTTCTAATTATATTTGTCATCTAATAATATGTTATGAAACTATCTCGACCGGTGAAAAGGGCTTGTGGCTGCTGTAAATCCTAACGTCAAGCGTTGTCATCTAAACGTACGGGATGTCAAATTTGCAGGTTCATTATCGTAGCCAGCCCAGGTGTAGCTCAGCTGTAATAATTGCGTCAATCTAACTTCATTATTGAGCTGCAATCCAGCTGGAGCAAGAATGGCATTGGTATGGAACTGAGATAAATACGCCATTCAATTACACATGCTCATTCTAATCTTGTGATAGCCACTCGTACACTACTAATTCTTAAATTAAAAGGTGCTCAATGATGTAGCACAGGTAATTCAAGCTGAAACTGTGCAAGTGGCTTGCGCATGGAAACTACGCTCAGCGTCAATGGTTCTGAAGTGGCTTGAGTGGCTTGCGTATAGAGAACGCCGCTCATCAGTAACAGCTTAGAAGCAGCTTATTTACAAAGCTTTCAGCCGTGATGAAATAGGTATTTTATAAGCTAGGATTGTTGCGTTACTCAATAGGAAATGTTGATGAACAATGAAGACGCAGTATATCTCGCGTAATTTAAAATTGACTGTTTGTAGGATCATTTAGGTACCATGTACGTAAAAAAAAAAAACAAGCCCCCCATAAATGATTTTATAAAATGTGTTTAACGTATACCACCACCGAGCGGCGCAAACCCCCGAGCGGCGCACTATACCTATAAGATTATATTACAGTGGGTATAGAATTTTTTAGTCGCTAAATTAAGAAATAAATCCCCTATAATTTTA